>BFEA01000311.1:898635-908940 GCA_003427395.1 Chara braunii | reverse complement strand
AAAAAAAAAAAAAAAAAAAAAAAAAAGTAATATCGCGCATGTAAAATACAATAAAACTATGTTCCTATTTCATAAAAAGCTTGATAAGTCAAGGAAGGGTTGAAAGGGGGTAAGATAGGGAATGAAGGGGTTTACAGGGGGGATGCTTGATTCGTTTTATAATTTTTTATCCAAATATTATTTTCTTTTTCTGTTTTATATTTTTATCTTTTTATCTATTGAGATATCAATAATGGCCTCAAGCCAAAAGTTGTTCCTATCGTTGATGTGAACAACATACGTTTTTTTCCAGAATTTTTTAAATTTTTGTTTTTTTGGTAAAAAAAAATGTTTTACGCAGGGCCGGATTTTTCCATATCCGGAATTAATCCGGAATTTTCATCCGGATTGAAAATTCCGGATAAAATGGCCTGCTGGATATCCGGATTTTTTACATAGGTCTTTATCCTCCCGGAGCCCTTCGAGATCTGCGTAGATTGGGGCCTAAAGAAGGTCCCTTCAAACAACTCTGATAGGTTCCTAGGGGTCCAGATATCGCTGTCAGACTGCACATGGCACAGGATGCCATACTGGTGGAGAAAGTTACCGCTAGAATAATGCGTTGGGCATTGAATTTTAAACTATCCCTCTTTGGGAGGGCTCTGGTTATCACTTCAGCTGCCTTTTCAATATTGTGGTTCCCGCTAACAGTCCATCAGCTGGGAGAAAAGGCTTACCGCATAATAAAATATGTAGCGGCCAGATATCTTTGGAAACCTGCGGCCACTGACCCCCAGGGCTATCTCAGCAAAGTGGCTTGGGACTCTGTTTGCTTCCCAAGAGACCAAGGAGGCCTGGGGATCCTGGACCCTGCACAGCAAAACCTCGCCCTATTGGCGAAATGACCTACTTTAGCCATGACAGATCCAGAGATAAAATTTTGGAAAGCCTTTGCGGAATACATTCTCATGGAGGAATGGGACCTTTCCCAACCCTCCCACGTTTGGCTCTGTTTCTTCGTAGAGTCCTTCTGCAACAGAAACCTGAAATCTAAAGTGTGGAGGAATGTACTTACAGCTTGGAACAAAAACAGACCGGTAACCATAGCAGAGCCAAACTAAAAAACCCAGATCATGAACCAAGTGATATTCGAAAAAGTACAGTAATGCATGTAGCTGAGGTATCCTAACAGACTGAGAGATTTAAATTTTTTCCTGCCTAATCAAATCGAATGGAAATGAAATTCCGTGCTAGTGTTCCTACTSTTTCTTACCTGGCCTCGTCGTTATCCTTTTTAAAACTCTCGGAGGGTACTACTCTGTTCGTTGGCTCCAGTCCAGACTCCTTCGGGAGAACATGGATTGAAAAAGGAGTCATCCAGATAAAAGATGTGTGGGATACAGGAACTGGGGATTGGATTTCGGACATCAAGCTCAGGGCCAGACTCCCCAGAGTGCACTATGTTATACCGAACTTTGCCAAAATCAATCAGGCCACCCCGCCCCACTGGATTGCCAAGCTCCGCCCAGGATCCATTTGGGCGCAAGGCACCTGACTGGCCGACCCAGAGGAACATGGTATCATGTGGAAGATCCTGGGCCCGGACCTGAGTCAAGAGACCAAAGCCCAAAAATGGACCATTCAAGGGGGGCACAACAAAGAGAAAATGTTGAAATATTGTGAAGATGCCTCCATCCCAGTGACAGAAGAATGGGAAGAAGTTCGAGTTTGGAAAACCGAGCTCAATAAAAAACAGATTTGTAAATTGTTACCACAAAATGCCTGCTCCCTCAGTATTGATCCACTGCTGGTTGGATGGTCACGTTCAACTTCGACACCCCACCTTACCAAGAGGAGGGGTCCCACACCTCTCATTGGGTACAAACCAAAAGTAGGAGTCAGGGCTCAGAGGTCAAAGGTAAAGAAAATGTTGATACTGACAGCAATGAAGAGACTTTAAAACCATTCTGGCCAACAAGTCACGGAGGCAGACATGTTCAAACTCTGGAGGGTCATCAAGAGGCTTCCTTCACAGAAAGCAGCGGTCATCCTCTGGCTCCAATCTCTACAGGTCACGGCCTCGACAGTCTAGCTAAGATCCAAAGGGATGGACATATCGGACAAGTGCGTCAGGTGCAATTGGGCCTGGGAATCAGACTCACATCTATGGCTCCACTGCCCCTTCTCCGCAAGACTCTGAGAATGGTGGAAGGAGAGGTGGAGAGAACTGGGCATGTGAAGTGAAGAGTGGTCCGATCAGTTCATCCTCCAAGGCAAATGGGAGAATGAATGGCCCCTCACAAAGGACCCAAGCTACATAGCCATTGTCAGCAGAGGCATTATTCTGTCTACCATATGGTGGAGCAGAAACCACATGCTATTCACAGGTGAGAATCACTGTCACAAGCACATCCAGAACAGGATAACCCCTGAGTTTCGTATCACAGTCATTTCTGACTGGGGGTCCAAGGGCTTGTTATGGTTCGCCAAGACTTGGGCCCTCTGCCATCTTGACCTTCTTCTCGAATGCCGGCCAGGGAAGTCTGAGAGTAGGCCAGTTAAGCAGGGTGGAAGGGGATACAGGCACAGTCTGAGTACAAAAGGAAGATGGGCTTGACAGCGAAGCCAGTGGTCAGCTCCTGGTGTGTGATACAGACACAGTCTGAGTAAGGGGGGCAACTGAATAGGGATGGGTTAACTGATAATGGGCGTACCCCCGTTCAGCCACGGCATAGCTTCCTCTACCTCTGCCATCTTGCCCTTCTTCTCGAATGCCGGCCAAGGAAGTTTGAGAGTAGGCCAGTTAAGCAGGGTGGAAGGGGATACAGGCACAGTCCTCTAGGGTCTGCATGGTAGACAAGATGTTATCAAATATGGACCATCCTCTCATGAAATCCCCTTGTTCAATCCCAACGATTGTCGGTAGAACGTCCGCCAGTCTAATGGCTAAGGCCTTAGCCAGTATTTTATACACCACATTTACGACCGAAATGGGTTTGTAATTCCTCACGTCTCTTCTGTCTCCTTTTTTATAGAGAAGAGCGATGATACCCATGAGCCAACCTTTAGGCAGGGCGCCCGAAGTAAGTTTGCTGTTGAATATTTGAGAGAAGAAAGGGGTGAATGCCTCCCATGCACTTAAGAAAAGTTATATGGGAAGGCCATCAGCCCCTGGGCATTTACCTGTGGCCATTTTCTTGGCCGCCTGGTGCAGTTCGACAGCTGAAAATGGAGCATCCAGGATATCCCTTGTGACATGTGGGATAGAGCTCGAGGTGCCCTCCCGAAAGTCTGAGATGATTGTGAGATCTGTCTCTGGTCCTTCTAGTACTCTCCTGGAGGAGACAAATGTCCATAAAGTAGACCATGGCATACTTGCACATATCTTCCGTGTTCGACACCTGAGGTAAGCAGGGGTTGAAGGGATGGGACAATTCGTGTATTATAGGTTTGGTTTGGCGTAGGATGAGA
Organism: Chara braunii; assembly: GCA_003427395.1. Taxonomy (NCBI): domain Eukaryota; kingdom Viridiplantae; phylum Streptophyta; class Charophyceae; order Charales; family Characeae; genus Chara; species Chara braunii. The sequence goes on along the minus strand of BFEA01000311.1, from coordinate 905,490 downwards.
GATCTGAAAGCGTCTTTGGTCATTCTATCATAGCCTACCAATCCTCTGATCTTTAGCCATTGGAGCCAATCTTCTTGTTTCTTGATTTCTATTGTTTCTAGTTGGGTCACGCTTTCCATTTTTTTTTTGGACCAGTAGAAATCAGAAAAAGGATTTTTGCCCATGTTGTTCTCTGCCTCGATTATTGCCCTGCGCGCACAGATCTCAGCCCATGCTCCGTTGGCTGCTTTCATTCTTGAGAAAACCTTTACTGCTACAGTGATGATGCCGAGCCCTGTCTCCGCCCACACATGTTCGTGGAGAAATAAGTCTCTAGCATCGGCCCATAAGGTCATTTGATTTTTAATCCAGGCCGGGATGCCCGGGTCTTTCAGGAGATTGGTATTCAATCTGAAGGGAGGACGAACCCTATCAAACTGTTTTTTTGCCAATATTTCCATGCTTACCGTGATCAGATAGCGTTTCATGTAGTATTTTGCACCACAAACATCTGCCCCAAGCAACCCCTCTTGCTAGAATGAAGTCCAACCTACGACTTGGTTGAATAGCTGTGGGCGTAGGTTTGGGTCCGTACCATGTGTGTCTAGGGGAATCAGGGTTAAGGGTTCTGAATACATTTGTGAGGCATTGGGCCTCCATGAAGGCTGACAACATCAGGGCATCCTGACGGATGGGGGTCGGTTAGGGTGAGTCTAGGCCGGGGTTGAGGGTAGTGTTTCAGTCGCCTGCAATGATGAGGTTTTCCACGTCCGGGAGGAAAGCTGGCAGGGAGGCGAAAAAATTAATTCTCTCAGAGTACTCTACCGAAGCGTATATTGACATCACAGCCCAGTCTTCATCCCCTACCGCCAGCTTCACCCAGATCCACCTACCATTGGGGTCCTTATATGTGTCTATTACCTCAACATCCAGGTCCTTATGGATGAGAATGGTCACTCCACCCTTGGTGCCCTCAGCCGGGGCCCAGTACTGTGGGCCTGTCCACCAAGCCAGTCCGTTTGGGATTTTGCCTTCGTTTAGTTTTGTTTCTTGCACACAAACAGTATGTGGATTGTCTTTTAGTGCCCATGATTTGAATCTGGGACGTTTGGTGAGGTTGGAGGTGTCCTCCAATCCTCTTAGGTTCCAGCAGACTATTTTAATCATGTTTGGCAGGACCATCCTTGTGGTCGCTGCCGCTTTGTTCATAGATGTGGTCTGTGTCAGATGGTTTACGCTGAATATCCCATGTCAGGAGTTGGTTCAACAACTGGTCTATGTCGAGGGATTCCTGGATTTCTGAGTGGACTAGCCAGTCTGCAATGTGGCTTGTCGGAATATCCGGCTCAATCCGGGCCTCCGCGAGGTCTGTGGAGGAGGTAGATAGCAGTGGGGACAGACCTGTCCATTGTAGGTGGTATGTGTTTTTCGTGCCTACTTGCCCCGTCCAGTCACTTAGCTTCAGGATGGCCATATGCAGTAGTATCGTAGAGTTGGTGCTTTCTGTCACAGTGTGACGACCCATCTTGAAGTGTGGGAAGCCCGACGCTTTACTCGCTGATTTCAGTACCTGGGTGTTAGTCAGGTCTACCAGGAGAGAATCGGCCGGTTGTGACTGAACAGAGATGGACGGCAGTAACACCACCTCGTCCTTGCCTTGTGCTGTGAGAATCCCTGCCCCTGAATCACTTTCAAACACAATGAGCGGAACCAGATACTGAAAGATTACCTTCATATTCCTGTCCATACGAGGCACAGTTTTGATTGGTCTGGCAAAGCTCAGAGTCTTTTTCGTCTGTTTCTACACCAAGGTTCCCGTTTTCCTGTCTGAGAGACGACCCTCTTCCATGCCTTCCTGCTGTGTCACGTGGCAAGGGATTGCGGAGGTGTCGTTTGCCTTCAACTTTTTTAGAGGACCAGGAAACACAGTAAGGAGGTTTGATGAGTCAATTATCCCTCCTGTCTGTTCTATATGTTTTTTGTTGCATGTTTTTTCCTGTCTCTTCTTTCTTTTGGTTGAGACTTTCTGGTATGTTGGTTTGGCCTTGAATATGAGAGTGGTCTTTTCCCCATCCCTACCCAACCCGCCAGCCTGCTTTTCTGCCCCTTTCTCGTTTCTCCTTTCTGTGTCCACCTCTTCTGTGGAGGGGGAGTGAACAGGTTTTTCAGGCGACATCTTGGATTCATGGAAAGGTGGATGGACTGTGTCCAGGCTCCGCTTCTCGTTGAAAGAACTACCCATTGGAGTTGGATCTGTCTTTTCCTTCGGTTCAGCCTGCGTCGTAACTGGGGAGGAGGAGGGGGGCTAGGGGAAAGGCTGATGGGGGAGGGGGAGGGAGGCGCAAGGAGGGGGACTGATGAGGATATGTCCATGTCCATAGACCCTTCGCTGCCCTGGGTGACTTCCTTATTTTCCCCTTGACCTTTCTCTTTGTCTTCTTCTTCTCCCCCTTCACCCCCTGAGCTCCCTGGACCCTTCCATTCCCTTGTCTTTGAGGAATCAACATTCGAGGATTGTATCTCCTCTTTACTGCCCTTGCCGTTGTTATGCTCTTTTTTAACTCACCAGGAGAGAGGTTTCTTCTCTTTGCCTTTCTTGGAACGGCGGACTTTGAGTTTAGCACCCCGACTGTCTAGGATTTTCTCTATACCCTCAGCAAGATTGGAGGATGGTCCCTTCTGCAGATTTGCGGGATCCTCTCTCGAACTACGGTCTTTTTCTTCCTGAGTTTCGCGGCTATTTGCTTTATCATTGGGGACAGGGTTCCCTTTCAGTTCCGTGACCGATCTTTCGTCTTCTGAGGGTTTCAATTTTTCCTTTTTGTTGTTTGTATTTTCCTCTGTTACTACCTCTTTGAAGGACTTTCTGCAAGCGGCGAATCTCATGTTGATGGGGCAGGTTTCGTCCTCATCAGAGTGAAAATATCGGCGGCACTTCTTGCACCACTGCGAATCAGAGCATGCAATGTTTAAATCCACCCACCCATCTTCTGCCAGATCAACTATCAGATGCTGCTTATACCAAACGCGAGCAGCCAATTCCATGTCGAACCGAACATTCCAGAGATCAGGGGAGATGGGGTCCGCAAAAGCCTCGTGAACTTTGATGATCTTACCGAAGGCTTTTTGGATAGCACCTCTCAGATGTGGTAAGATTGAAACACGCACCTGAATTGCTTTTACCCAAAAGTAACGGTATTTTTGGGCTTCATTTCACTCATATATCTCATTCTCAGTCATCCATCGGAGGAATCTGACTGAGTAGGTTTTGCCATCCAATTCAATTTTATCTGAGTTTTTCCTTAACATCCACGAGGCAATTTCCTTGGCACTCGTTACATAAGTGACCAAGTTTTTCCCATCGCATCTTAGCACACCTCGTTTGGGACCCACGTTCAACTTCGAAGCCTGAGCCCAGCCACCTTCATAGATCCGGATAATCCGGTTCTTAACGGATGCTGGGAAGGAGGTTGAGTCATTCTCAAAGTGGAAGATACTGCATGTTCAGCCAGCCATTCGGCTTGGACGTCGTAGAATTCCTTGTGGACAACTACTCGAACGAAGTCTTGGCCTGTGTCAGCTACCCTGGGGGCGAATTCCTCTGGGAGGATACCATTCGCATAGCAATTCTCAATTACTCCTCTGATCCTCTTTTTCTCTGCTTCTGTCATTGGCGCTGAGGCCTCTGCAGGTGAGCTAGCCATGGTGAGGATATCTGCCGGCGCTGCCAGGTGTCGAGCTGAGAAACCTTGTTCATGGATCCAACATCAAGAGACAGTCGAGTGCTTGTCTTCCTGTGTAAGACGGGGGGTCAGGGTCCAACCAGGGACGCCTTCGCAGATTAATCGAAGGTTCTGAGCTCCAGATCTCCGCTAGTAACCCCTTTTTAGTGAGTTGTGACGGCCTGTGATTGGCGCCAGCGTAACTGTCGCGCCAGTGCTACTCACTGATGATAGTGAGTATGCCTGCGGCCCGGGTTTGTGCCATTTACCCGGCCTGTGCTGAATTCTATCCCAGTGGCTATGTCGTCTCTACCACCTTTTGAGGATGAACAGATCCCTACCTCCCATGCATCTAGCAGAGCTCGAACGAAGAGAGGAGCCTACACAGAATTTACTTCGACATTTGAATTAACTTCAAGTGCGGAACAGTCCATAATTACTGAGGACGGTCTGGGAAATAACTTCTAGCGTAAGGCTCCTTCCACCGTGTATCTGTGCACGTATCAGGAGGTGGAGTGTTGTGATCCTACAGGTAATTAGGGAAGACAACCAAAGCTGGGAGATCTGAGAGATTATTACCTTGGTAGTTCTTCGTCACATTCGCAGGTAAGTTGTTCTTCTCCTTAGTCGGATGATCTCCTCTCCAGCTGCGCACGATGTCGCCTTAGTGTTTCCTATGGGGCCCAGCCCTCCCTGAATGATGTGGTATGAAGGATGTGGGTCCGCGGCTATGGAGTCGCCCTGCCACGTGTCCTTGTTGCCTGCTCCCCTGGGAGCAAGCCACCAGTGGTAGGCGGAAAACCTAATTCACCAAGCGGCTACTTTCCCCAGGAGGTGAAAAAAGTAACCGTTTGGCAACTCTTTCACTATCCCGCATTAGCGCTGGAACTTAGCGCAGTGAATTAGCGCTACCGGCCCTTCCCCGCCGCCCTCCCTCCCCGGGCATCGACTGGCTCTCCTGAAACTTGAAGCCAAATATGCATGGGACTTGTTTCCAATGTAATGGCCTGGCAGGGAATGGCTCTATTCTTTTTTTTTCTTTCTTTCTTTTTTTGGGTGGTTAAAAAACAGGTTTGACAGTTCAGGGTTCCCTTCAAAAAGACGAAAGTATTATAATTAGTGTGTGGAATAATCTGTTCTGATCAGTTTAATATCTTTTTTTTTTTTTTGGGGGGGGGGGGGGGAATCATTTTAATATTTGTTCTGGGGACTGGGGGAAAAGGGGGGGGGGGGGGGGGGGACGAAGGACTAAATGGAACGAGGGGGGGAATAATAACAAATAAGTGGATCAAGGGGGGGAAATAATAATATCGAAGTTGATCAGGGGGGGGAAATAATAATAACTAGGCGGATCTCCCCACGAATAGATTGGAGCATGTTTAAAAAAAAAAAAAAAAGTGGGGGGGTTGAATAATAATAACTTAGGGATAAGGACTTAAAGGGAAGAAGGGGTCTCCTTCCCAATAAAATGTAAGGCTGTCATGTTCGTATCGCCCCTCTTGCACTAAATAGTAAATGCAGATCCCAGTGACTCCATGCACGACTTGCAGATATCCGGTTTTATCAGCACCAACTCAGAAACAATCTTCAACTCAAGCAATCGCCCCATAAGCGGTTAAACCACCAGGACTTCCTAGAGTGGCGCCTGTTAACGCGCCATGATTTTAGGAAATGTACGGGCTACTACAGGAGCGCCCAAATTCATCCGACTAGAAACGTTTCTACTATTTTTTTTCCCACGGCCGATAGCTGGGCCAAGTACTGGTGGTTTAACAGGGACCCTCACTTTTCAGCCCCAGTTAACCCCCTCAACCCTGAAAAGTGCATTGGAGATCTTTTTTTTTTAGTTTTTCTGTTGTTGTTTTTTTGCCCTGTTTTATTTTTGGTCAAGGTCTGTGTGTGCCAAGTTTGGTGTTTCTTGGGGTCTTGGAGATGACTGTTTTGGCTAGCCCTGAAAAATCCTGAAAAATCTTGAAAACTGAAAGGGTGAATTTTGCATGAAAACACACTTTTGCCTCGGGGTTTAAAGCCCCTTTTATTATTTTTTTTTTAACTTTTGTTTTTTGCTGTTGGTTTATTCACCCTGCCTTCACATTCAGCTGCCCAGTCACAAAAATCTTAAACCACCAGTACCTTTGACATATGTCGTCCGCAGGCCGTGTCAGAGGCCCGAAACAAAGAGTGGGCCCCCGATTCGATTTATAAACGGCTGGGCTGGCCTCCCCTGCTTGTCTGCAGTGTTACCCAGCGCCTCTTAGATTTCAAGCGGGGAAAGGTACTGGTGGTTTAAACCCCCAGTACTTCCAAGCCCCTTTTTCCCGAGGCTCGAAATGCCCTGCACGCCAAAGAAAGATGAACCCTGAAAGTTGCACTGTGCATGCAGCTGCGTCGGAGAAAATGGCTGGGAAACATAATAGTGGTTTAATCAAAAGGGGCCTCTCAAATTTAATGATGTGGAGGGGGGCCCCACTACCAAACAGCTTGGAATATAGTGAGTGACATCAGTGGATGGACAATGATTGGCAGCCACCTTTTGTTTTTTTTTTTGTTTTTTTTTTTTTCAGTGGGGTTGAGGAGCGAAGTTCAAGGTTATTGCCGTGGCTTTCGATCGGTGAACGCTTTTCATAAAATTTGTGGTAGGAGATAAACGGCTTTGATACCAAGGGCCTCACTCCACTACATAACACTCTACATGCATTTGGATGCTTTCTGGACCAGGTGCATTTGGAGGAGTCGAACATTTGAATGTATAGGGTCCAAAGAGCGTCATAATGCATGTAGAGTGTTGTGTAGTGGAGCGAGGCTCCAAGTGCAATTCCAAATTTCCTTGGGCCCCAACCCATTTAGTGGTGCAAGTGATGGGCAGTTTCCATATTTCATTTAAACCACCAGTACCCACCACATTTTTCGTACCCCCTGGCCTCAAATGAATTTGGACCAGAGGGGCAGACCGATTCGGCTTCCTCGTTAATGGCCGCCCTAACCTACTGGTGGTTTAAGCATGGTTAAAAGATTGCAGTGTTTTGCCAATGGCAGAATCTGATGTCCTGTATTGTGCGTGTCAGAGTTAACAACGCAGTCACTAAATGCGGTCCACTTGCAGTTTGTGTTTGGGAAGCAAACATGTGACCTGTCCGGGGGGGGAGAGGGGGGG
>BFEA01000311.1:849747-877357 GCA_003427395.1 Chara braunii | reverse complement strand
ACACACACACACACACACACACACACACACACACGCACACACACACACACAATATCAATCAATCAACCATTCAATCAATCAACAATGAATCAATCAATCGACAATCAATCAATCAATCAATCAATCAATCAATCAATCAATCAATTAATCTGTCAATCAATCAATTTTTATTTCTTTATTTTTTTCCCCCCCATTTTGATCATTTTTATTTTTTAATATAAAAAAGACCAAAAAATAAAATAAAAAATATGAGGGTCTAGAGCACGAAAAGCTCTACATCCTTATTTTTTATTTTTATTTTTCATTTTTTCTTGGGGGGGCTCGTCATTTTGTACAGGACCGTTCATACGGCAGCACAATTGTTCATATGGTCGTATGACTAGAGCCCCGCACGACGTACGGCATGTTACACAACTCCTTCGTGGTCAATGGAAGATGGGCTTCGTCCCTAAATGGGGCAACTACACAGCAGTGCCGTTTATCTAATAGCAAGAATTTCCCCATGGGTTTATCATGGGAAGTATGGAAAGGGGCATCATTAACACCATGAGAGGGCAATGGTTTCAATGAGAATTCGGATTACAAAGGAGCAATCGGAACGGTCGTCGTGAGGTTGAACAACCTCCAATTTTTTTGCGGGAGAAGCGTGGTCAATAGAAACGTTGACAATGACATCCATGTCTATAAAGACATATAATGAATCATGGGAGGCACCCGACCAACTATGGAAATTTGAAGAACATAATAGAAGAAACCCAATCAAGTCAAACGCATCCCGAAATGACATACTATGCGACTGACTTTGTGATACCTCAAATAATTCACTCAGTCAACAAAAACGCCCCACTCACCAAACTCGGCAGCATCCCCGAAAGTTTCCCGCCAACTCAAACATCAACTAGGATGGGTCAAGGACATAAGATCGCTCGATATAAATGATCTGGTCCAAACCTCCGAATTGAAGAAAGATGTCATATGGGTCGCCCTAAAAGGAGGGGGACAAAGGAACCAAACGGGTGTTTTTTGTGTGCAAGAGACACATGGCCTCAGTCTTCAACCCATAAAGTTAATGAGAAGAGAGGGTTTGGCGGTATACTTTGTACTCAGCACCAGCCTAATCTCGTCATCAACTGGCATGATAATTTGGCGTTTGCCCACATGTAAACTTACGTCGTTAGCACATGAATGCAATGAAAGCGAGGGGAGGTGGCCGTACTCATGGGCAACGTGTCAAAAGTAGATGTATGCATTGTGAGCATATATGGATACCTAACCTGTGATTTCAACATCACTCCGGATCCGATAATGAGTAGACGATCCACTCAAAGGATGCAGGAGAAAGTGGACAATGCAACAATGGTCATAGATATAGATATGTCGTGAAGGTTTAAGGCAGCAGTGTATTTACAATACCATTACAAGTTACTGTACCCATCTAAGAGGGTGTATACATGTCTCAAATCCATAAGGGAAGCAGGGTTGTCCAATTCCCGCATTTACCTTTGTCTCATTTCCTGGGAATTACATGGCATATTGGTGGTTGCAAGTATGATATCCTTAAACTCATGTAAGTCTTATGATCAGAGAGGGTCAGGGTTTTATTGATTCGACACCTCACTGTTAAACCAGAGATCACTCTCGGATTGGTGGAAGTCGTGAAAGGTTTCTAGCAGTATTGGACCAAGGACGCATATGACCGGGCTCATTTGGTTTAATGAAAGGGTGACTAAATTCACCAACAATATGAATAACTTCTTCATTGAACATGCAAGAGAAATGAATGTAACACTGGAAAGGCTGCTTAGACCGTCAGTACCTTTCCTCGCTAGAAAACAAATAGAGCGACAATTAACACGGAGGTTGTAAACGACTAGCGTCGGCGGGCACATGCATCCCCCAAGCTTGGCGCGCAGGGTCCGCGATCAATATATGAGAAATGTAATAACGGTTTAATGAGATGTACCAATGCAACAAGAAACTAGATGGAAAACCATTGGATCAAACACCCTCTGTAACAGGCGGGCAAATATCAACTTCAGTCCTACCTGGATCAGCGGGCAAAGGTTTTGACAATCGAGGCAAAAATCCACGAATATAATATGGGGGGCACAATGGCTAAAGTCTTTTTAGTTAGCCAGAGTGAAAGCTCATTAGAACACAATCCATATACTTAGATACTTGTTTCATCCTCATTTTTCTCATTTAACAATCCGTACATGGTGGTTGACTATGCAACTTGTTTTCGTGGGAGGTTCCACATAGGAGAAAATGCATAATGAGAAGGTAATAGTTACCACAAGCGTACTTATGATCCAAAACATAGCATTTGTCTTATCATACCATCAAAAAGAACAGTTGGAGACTCCATTGACAGGTGAAAAACTACTAGCGACGCTTAAGGACATGGATGAGAATAAAACCTCGGGGCTAAACTCCTTCTCTAATTAATTTTAGCTCCACCACTGGGATATTTTTTTGGATAGCTTTGAGGAATATGTTTATACTGTCTCGGACCACAACACATTTCGGGGTCTAATGAATCATCAGATTGTTGTATAAGAAATAAGATAAGATTAACATAAGGAACTACAAACTGATCACTTTACTTACCCTACTCTACAAAAGAGTGGGTAAAGCCTTAGCAAATAAACTTTTGTCTCACCTTGATTGTTTGATTCACCAAGATCAAACTGGCTTATGACACACAAAAAAAAAATCCAAAATAATGTGTTGTTGGTTATTGAAATAATTATATATGCAAGTCAAAGAAAAGGATGTTGCAATGTTTTTATTTCTCTATTTTTTTAAAGCATAACGATACAACTCCTCTATCCACTTGCTACTGAAAGAACAATCTGGATTAAGGGTTGCAGTTAGGATGACCTCAATTTATTAGAGGGGCACCTGCTATAAAATAAGTCCAACGTTCTATTATCACATGAAAGAGTTTCATCGTCCTATTTTGTTAGAAATAGTCTAATATTTTGTCAAAATAATGAGATAATGTTGATTGCATGGGAACCAGCCTCCTTGGTTTATCTTCAAGCCGTCAACTCTTCCACTTGAAATCCATCTGTTTCCTTTTTTTATGTTACAATGAGCTTATGCGTCCACACCAAACAAAAATTATTATACTATATTATTGTTTCAGAGTGGGAACAAGTCTATGAACTATGTGGCTGGCCTCATTTGGAATGTGTAATCAAAATTAGTTTAATCAAGTAAAGTTAGGTAAACCACTTGAGGCATTGATAGTTCCCCCTCCACCCTTGCAATCTCCATGGACTCTAGGTTGTTCAACCATTTATCGCAGTACTTAATTTTTAACTGTTTTTTATTTGGATCACTCAAATCATTAATGCTATTCATATAAATATTATATAGTAAATCCAATTAAACCACCACTTTCCCCTCCGGCCTAAAGTCGTCCTTCCTGGCCTTACGGACCAGGTTTTGAGGGGGGGGGCGACCAGCAGGTGCAGGCAGGTTCAATCCCACAATTTTCAAACGAAAATTTTGGCAAATGTTTATGATCAAAAAAATTAATAAAAAAATATGAAAATTTGAGATCTTGTAGATTAGGCTACGATCTATCCAGGAAAAATATAAGGGGAAAAAAAAAAAAAAAATTCGACTGCAAAAAGGTGTCACGCCAATTAATCTCATTTTACATTTTTGCCACTCTACCACGTGTGGGTCAATGGGGAAAGTACCTCAACTTCAGTGATTTTCACGATCAAACGAATGTGTCAAAAAATCTGAAAATTAAAGAGTACGTAGATTTGGCCGCGGTCTTTCCATGAATTTTTTTTTTAAACATATACAAAAATGTTTAGGCTATTATTTAGTGGCATGCGACCGAATCGAAGTTGATGCAGTGAGGAGTAACTGTTGTAAGTCTTGAGAGCAAGTTTGCGTCTGGAGGCCGCACTGTCCTTCCCCTTGCAATGGATGCCTTCCAAGGGTTGTAAGCAATCGTCCCCAGGACATGTTTAACATTGTAGAGAGGACGGCGTGGACAACAATGGAAACTTGCTCTCACAACTTATAACTCCTCACTGCAGCAACTCTGATTTGGTCACATGCCGATCAATACTAGTTTTACGGCTAGCCGGGTTGTTTTACGAGTGCCTCCTGCTCATGCCCATACTCCTTACTTACTAGTGATACCTCCAACTGTCGAGCTTGTCACCTATACTTAACGGAAAACATTTGCAATTTTCGATCTCTCGCATGGTTAGGGTCCCACTGAGTAAGCATGCCCTCAGGGACAGCAATCACTAGCCACTTCCCCGAAAGCGGAGGAACCTTTCTTCCCGGACTGACACAACAAGCTTAAACAAACCCAATTGCAGACTCAACGAACAAGATTGTGATTGATGATATCAACGGGAGAGACTAATTTGCAGCAGTCTTATCAAGAAAGAGTGATTAGTTTTCAAACATCGACGAAATTCAAATGCAAACGACAAGGGTTGGGGGAGGGAGCACTTCACTTCTGAACGTTCCGCTCGATAACGCTCCTCGCATCGACCTTTCAGGCATGAGTTCCTTGCCCCTTCTCATTCGGCCCTCAACTCCGGTCAAACCCTGATTTTTTTTTTTTTTTTTTTTTGTCCCACCGACTTTATACCTTGTCGATGTCACTCTCCTCTAGCGGATATTCCGAGTTTCATCTTCGATACCAATGCAATGAATCATTCTCAATTTCACTCCCAAACAGTTATGCAAGAATGAAATTTCACACAAAGATCAAACCATGCAAAAAAATTGAAAACACATAATTATAATAGTTTGCACAACTCAAAAAAATTATTATATTATACAAATTGACAATGCAGCTAACCAGCGGACTGCATCCTTGCACATATCCAACATCCCCAAACAGGTAAGTACGCCGACTCCAAGCTTCCTACTTGCTTTCTCGCTCTTGTATTTCAACAGATAAATATTGATCCAAGTTTTTTTTTTGTCAAACATTGTCTCCATGCCTTCAAAAATCGCCGCTTAGAGTTGGAAGTTCTAAATTCATTGGTCAATCAGGGATGGCTTCTATCAGTTCTCTTTAAATCACCAACGATAGATAGGAACTGGATTGTCTCACGACGTTCTAATTGTTATGTTGGCCACTAGCCTGTTGTGCTCTCACACACACTGACTCTCTTCTCTCACTGCTTATATATCCCTTTCTGTCTCTGATGCCTCACTCATTCTCTCTCAATGTTTGTATTCCTCAACCTCACATACTCCACGACCCTAGATCGTAACCCTGAATACACCCGCTCATACTTGACTCTGACCTTGGCGGCTACGGCCGCCCTCCTTGCCACTCAACCCTAGCTATAGAGTCCTAAAGGCGCCTTCGTTTTTCTCTAAGCACCTTCGTCCTCCTCCAGGTGCACACTGCCCATGTCCTGTGGTCGCATAATCAGTCGGCAATGCTTCCGCAACTTTGTGAATGAACAACTGATTGGAGCGCCTTAATGTAACAACTATAAATAGAAAATTGGACTTGCTTGGTCGACTTTCAAACGGTATCAGTCGCCCGCGGTCTTTCGGCTACATGATTTTCGTTAGTCTGGTATATTATGGACTTTCCTAGGACGCAAAATTAGACTTGGGACTGAACTTTTATTGTATCAGTCGGACTTTACCTACGAAGCTTCGATCTATAGTGTATCGGACATACAACACCTAGCCTGAAACTCGACCTATGGGACCTAGGGGGATTGGGACCATTTAGGATTAGGATGAACTGAGACTCTTGGACCGGAAATCAAGACGTTTGCAACGTGAAATCCTTTCAGCACTTGTACATCTGGACTTTCAAGTGCAATCATGCATATTCACACAGTATGCACAGGTACATGCTGACGAGATTAGGCTTGAAAATTGTAAGTTGGAGCTTGGAAGTTGAGCTGCTTGTTCAGTATACTCAATCTCCATCCCCCCCCCCCCAAAGCAAAAGAAACAGCTCACCGCATTGACATGTTCGAGGACCCTCTGTATGGGCGGTCTAGATTAGCATGCAACTCAAACCCCACTTGAGTTGCTGCAGGTTTTATGGGTGTTGTCCCTTGCTTGGCAAACTAGCTATGTGCGTCTGGTTGACTCTGATGCAAGACCAGAATGAACCATGAACGTGGGTTGGCCAAATGGATGACCTGCTTTGGCACACAAAAACCTTAGCACCGTAGAGGGTCATTCTGGCCATTGCAGGAACTAGGGGATCAAGGGAAGGAATCGCCTTTCTCCCTAAACTTGTACTATAAGACTCATTTCACCTCAGCCCGTATCCTTTTTTTTTACTTGTCGTTAGTCCCCTGAGCGACATTGAACATAGGTTTCTGATGTCCAAAGGGGGGGGGGACTGGAGGGGAGGCACAACGACTGGCCCATCGAAGAAGCCTAGTCCTGATGCTACCAGCTGACCCCTGACCGGTATCGCCCACCTGCAAGCTGGTTGCAGCATGTTCCCTTGTTGAAGACTTGAAATCGAGTTGGCTGCTACAGGGCTCCCCGTAATACTATACTGAAGTATTAGTGATAATAAGAAGGCCCGAAAAACCGTCCTATCCATATTCGACAGCTGATTGAATTGGTTGGGCTTAACCCACCAGTACCTACCGGTTGAGGCGGCCGTTAACGAGGAAGCCCAATCGGGTTGCCCCTCCAGTCCAAATTCATTCGAGGCTCGGGAGTAATAAAAATGTGGTAGGTACTCGTGGTTTAAAAGAATCAGCCTTTCTTTTTCTTTCAAGAAAACATAACATTGGAGAACTGAGCAGACCTAGGTAATTCATAAATTCATTAGCGTTGTCGGTGCGAATACCCTTACAAGGGTATCCGCCCTGGTTTTTGCAAGCGACAGAAGATAAGTTTGGTTTAAAGTTTAAGTATACCGCGCAAGGCACAGCTGTGTCTGGGGTTTATATTGACCAGATGGTTGACTAGAGTAGAGAGTGTGTGGGCGTGCAGACTTAAGGCGCATGTGATTTCTTCTTTTATTGATGATTGAAGAGTCAGCGTGATCACTGGCTCAATTTTTTTTCCCCTGATTAAGCTATGATTAAAAGGACTTTGTCTCTTGTTTGGTGCGCTTGATGTGATTCGTGCGTACGTGCAGAGTACGACGGCGACGGCAGCATGGTTCAGTATAGTCGCGTGGTGAACGTGAAAGGTTGACGGCCGTGAGTTCTGTCGGTAGGCCGGTATGGGGGTTTGAAACGTTTCGGTAGATTTGCGTGTCGCATAGTATCCTTTTACTTAGGTGCCAGTCAATACTAGACCCAACCTTGGGCCTAGCACTATTGGTTATAGCGTCGGACTTTCATCAGAGAGATTTAGGGATCGAGATCGAGAGACAACGATGCGAGAATATCAGAGTAGTGCGAAGGGACCGTGGGGTTGAGGGCCCGACGGGGCTATCCCCCCTTGGTTTTGCCGTCAGGCGGCGTCAGAGCGGTGCTAGCGTTTTTTTTTTTTTCTCGTTCATCATAGTCCGATGATTAAAAGTTTCCAAGTAATTTATTATTTATTGCCATATTATTATTATTTTTATGTCTCGACGTCCTTTGACTTGGACGCGACGCCGGATTTAGTGGCCACATGGTAGTTGAGTACCTTGAGTACGCACCTCTTTTTGGCAGGCCGTCTGGGTTTCTGGGTGTTTGGGATGCTGGAGAAATTCCTATATTCTGTCGTTCGGACCAACGGATTGAAGTAGTCAACGTGCAGGCGAGCCGGTGGGTGACCAGCCCGCGAGGCAGGATAAACTTGAGTGGTGGGAAACCTCGACGGGTGTATCATCCGCCGCCCATGATCTTTTGTAGGAATTGTGAGCGTGAGCATGGGCATTGGGACCCGATATATGGTGAAGTATGTTTGGGGCACAGTGGCGAGGCCCACAACGGTACTACAGCATGCTGCAAACTATATGAAATCCCTTTCCACTACGGTCCTCATAGTACGTATTTCAATATGTGGTACTACTACCAAGATCTGCTCCGGATGCATCACCTGGGATTACGCTTCAAGCTGAAACAAGCCCACGTCCCCCCGCTCCTTGAGCCACGGCGACTGCCCATAGGTCGAGCCTTCAGCTCCCGTTTTCAGGGCTGGCTGGATTGGCAGGTGAATTGCTACACAGTCCCTAACTGATTTCGACATCCACGACCAACGTCCTGCTAACTAGGCTGGCATGCAGTGGGCGCCGGATGGGAAGGCACTATGGTAAGACTCACAATGTTGTTGCCATGTAGATCGTTCGACGGACGTAGGTATAGGCGGAAGACTAATCGAACCATCTGGTAGCTGGTCCTCTCCGATGTTTTTCCATCGAAGTAGTCGAGACTCCTAGCCGACACTAAGTCCTTTGGGACATCCATTGAAATCGGGAACGATACAGAGAAGATTAACACGGCCCTTGTGCAAGAACGACATGCAGAAATCTGGAAAAGGCCTGAACGCTTTGACTTTTTTACTTCCTCGGCTCTATATTCATTCTAGAGGAGTCGGGTGTTGTGAGACCGCGCGTGCGTTTGGAGGTACGTGCCAGCAGACGGGCGACGAGGACGGTGGCGGAGCTGTGGAGGTCGAAGGTGAATCCGGACACGTTTGGCGACGGGTGCATGCAGGGCAAGGGGGTGGAGATGGCATGACTGGAAGAAGCAGGGCTAGTAGGAGTAAGAATGGGATGAGGACTAGTAGAGGGAGAGCTTTAGGGGGAGATGACGGGGTGGAGGAAGAAAGAGCAAAGAAAAGGTGAATGAATCGGGGCGCGGTTTTGCACCAGGTACATTCGACAACGTTATGGTAGAAAGGGGAACTAGGCACCGGGGGAAAGAAACGGCTAATTCAACCGATCCTTGACTAGATTGAGCGAATGAAGAACGACTTCTGGGATTTTAGGGGCCGGCGATCACGATCATGAAGTTAGTTTTGAAAGAGAGTTAGAGGATCGAGAAGTTAGAAAAGAAGGGAGTGCCTGAAGATGGCGAAAATAGGAGGGAGATGGCTATAACGGAAAAGAAACGAATAACTGGTCAAATTCTTAACATAATCGGGTGAGTGAAGATATGAAACCAAGGTTTTATAGCACTACGAATCAGTTGGTGAAATTAGATTTAAGAGAGCAGTGTTAGTTTTCGTACTATGAGAGATAGAGCTGCGCGGTGGTGTCATGAAAGAAGGAGATAGAGGGAGTAGACATCGTGAAAGTCGATCTACGTTGCTAAAACGAGTAAGGAAAGAGTATGATCCGCGGGTTTTGAAATTGGGCGAGATTGATCATCGAGTCGGATTAGGAGTTGGAGTAGTGGATCCGACGGGATGAAGCATAGGGATTGTGTGGTGTTTGCAAAGACAAATATACAGAAATAAGGATGTATCTTTCCGTATTTTTGCGAAAGATTTATTTTTATGTAGTTAGCCCGGTCGCAACTTCCCTTTTCTTTTGCTGCTGCTCGTCGAGTTGCGATCTCCATCCTGCTGGTCATCACTCGTCCCGACTGCGATCAGACAGTCGGGTGTGTTAGGGAACTGAGGGTAGCAGCAGGAAAGAGAGAGAGAGAGAGGGAGTGGGGAGTGCTTACCTGGCAGAACTGGCATCGCGGTATCAACCAGGCATCAAGCTACGGTGTCAGACTAGCTCCAAGTGGGCCGTTTTTTCTGGTAAGCAGAGCTACTGATACGGGGTGGGTCGAAACTCGAGTGATGGTGCGGAGCAGTATGGGCAACAACGAGCAAGCTTAGCACGTATCTGCCCGTATTCGAGCGACAGATGCCTACTCAGTTTGTGTTTTGGCTGAGCAGACTCGAAGCAGGCAGAGTTGGCCCCACGATTGGTTCTCCCGATCTGTTTGTACCCGACCACGACGATCGCCACGTACAGTCAGATGGAGGAGAATGTTGCAGCGAATGAAGAAGGTTGAGGTGCAAAGCAGGGAATCGAATATAAGGCAGCTATTAGAGAGAGAAGGAGGAGAGAAAGCATACCCGACAGAAGTAAAACAACCGATAGTGGTGTATGTTTTTAAGTTTAAGCGGGATATTCACCCGATCTGCGACCTTCCTCTGCACGCGATGGTAGTTGCATCTGACAAACTCCTTACTCAGTGCTCGTACTCAGAGTTCCTCCGAAAACCTGCCTATCGCAGTTTAGCTTCCTAGGTTCTTGCGGAAGATTTCTTCCCATCCCCACGACGGCAGGCTGTACAAGTTGAGGCACGTATGGAACTGGGAAAAATTACAGATGGGAATTCGAATCTAGTGGCGGTCATTGCGCTGTTTTCAGCCAATCTAGTGAGGGAATGCGGCACGGCTGTGTTTTTTGATATACGGCTCGAGTCTTGAGCGGTGGTTAGGGCATTTCGAACCACGAGCATTGAGAAGGGGCTGAGGTTGTTGACGGCAGTTTTCGCAGCAAATTGATAAATTGTCAGAGAGTTGAACAACAGACAGTTTGACCAAATTGCTGCACGTTTCTGGCTGCCATTGCGGGGCCCTCATGCGATTCAAGATTACAAGCCCATCTCCGGATAGTTGAGTTGTCCCTCTCTTGTATCTCGAGAGTCTCAAACCCCTCCTTTTGCCCTTCTTATTCTAAGTCTAGTCTTGTTCTGAGGGGAAGGCGGCAGGCGAGATTGTAACCCGTAGGACCGCAGCAAGACTTTGTGGGAAGTCAACCCACTGATTGCAAGAGCCCTGCCGGAACTCAGGAGGAGTTCTGGAGGCAGGGAACTGAGAGGTAACCTTTCATGTCCTTCTCTAAACCCAGTTATAACCCTTAACTGCACCCTTTGCTATATTTTAACAGAGTATGTTGAGTGCATCCCTACTTTGACTTTTTAATTTGACTTTCAAGACACAAACCAGACTAAGTAAAGGAATGTATGTGCAATGTCAGTTTCAGTTTTATTGTTTGACTAAAAACAGAGTGTGAGATTGTATCTGGGGGAAAGGATGGTAGAAAGGTTGTATTGCTTATGTCTGACTGGGTCAACGAAAGGCTGGGCAAGTCTCCATAAGTTTGGGAGGCCCAGTGCTATGTTTATTTTGAGTTGCTTGGAGGACCAGACATTTTCTATAAGTTTGGGTGGTCTAGTTGCTCTGACTTGTGAGGGGTGACTGTGATTGACTTTTCAAGGACCAAGCATGTTCCATAAGTTTGGGTGGCTTGGTCGCCTTGTTTACTTTGGGTTTCTGTCAGTTTCTTTAGTTTCTCAACGAGGAAGTTGGAGCATGTTTCATAAGTTTTTGTGACTCAGCTTCTTCCTGCTTTGGCTTTAAGAGAAATGAATCAGGCTGAGGACCAAGACATGTTTTATAAGTTTGGGTGGTCTTGGTCCAACGTCACGCACATGCTGGAACCATAAGGCTATAACTTCGTTATACTTTATTACAATCCTACTTATGAATAGGCTAGTCAGACAGGGTTCCATAAGTTTGGGTGGTCTGACTATAGCTTATCACCAACTGAAGAGAGTACCAATTAAGAATAAGATTGTGGTGCGAAGGGGGCAGACTGGATTTTGAGCTAAAGATGATCGGTTCAGTTATATGTTACCCTAAAAGACTAAGTGCAGATAATTATATAAAGTTGGGATAAACAGTTCAGGGCGACTAGGGTGATCTAGTCATATGCCCAAAGAAGAGAAAAATTGTAGTGCACTGTGTTTGTGTATACTCCATGGCTGAGGTTTGACATGTTCCATAGCTTTATGCCCTATGTAAGTTGGGTATAAAGGGATAAATCATTGAGAGACTATGAACTATTGTTTTACAAGTTGACATGGGGATGGTGAGAGTACTTACCTTTGTGGTTTGGCTTGCATGAGACTGAGTGCGACTACTACTTAGTTTGAGTTTCAGTTTGGTAGGTAGTTTCTTTAGTTGTTCGCCACGTGCTAGAGTCATAGGAGTTAGTTTCAATTCCTACATTTTATGAGTTAAGTTTATTTTTACTTAGGTCGATTTATGCATTTTCTGGGATCATTTATTATACTTGGTCTTGTATAAATCTTGGTAAGTCACTTTCTCTACGGGAAACGCTACCGAAATTTCTAAAAAAACAAGGAGTTAATCAGATTTTGTTTTTTTTTCAGGGTTCAGTTTTTCTGACTTTTTGGCTTAGAAACCTCATTTTCTAAAGGGAGTGTTGCCCAAATTTTTGCTAATTCAGAAAGTTAGACAAGATTGAACCTTGAGAAGTTAAAATCATTTTTAGATTTTGAATTTAACTTTGTATAAGTTTTGGAATAACATTTTCTCTACGGGAAGCGTTGCCAAAATTTATATAAAACTAAAGGGTCAGTTGAATTTTGTCTTGAAGTCGAAGTCAAGTCTAGCTTCTGAGTTTCTATCTTGGCTCAGTAAAAATTTAGAAACGCTTCTTTTCTAAAGGGAGTGCTGCCCAAATTTTTACTAATTCAGAGAGTTTAATAAAATTTGACTTTTCAAATTAGAGATTGTTTTTGTTTTCATTTTTGATTTAGTATAAATTTTGCAAAGGCACTTTCCTACGGGAAGCGCTGCCGAAATTTTCTTAGTTACGAGGAGTTAGATTATATTTTGGCAATCCACTATGTATAGAGGAGACTCTGTTAAAGGTTTACCTTTTTATTAGGTACTAGCTTAGGGGTAGACTTAGGATGAATTAAGTAGAATGATCCTTGGTGAAATCTTGATATGGAGATTACTCTCGATTTGGACTCATAGATTTAGCTTGGGGGTTAACCTGTCTTGTGTTACATGTCCTCTTGAACGTTTTATTCGAAATCATGACTAGTTGCAGCTTGATCCTACACAGATCGCCTTTTGTTATCACAGATAACAGATCGGTTGCCGATTCGTCGATCTACGACTCAACTCCAATTCACCCTCAATGCTCAACCTAAAAGGCTTTAGCTCTAGTGATTTTTGTTGTTTTATTGAGGTTTTCACCCCTACTTTTATCGAATGGTCATTTAACAGAGGTACTGAGTATTTAATTATGGTTGGTTGGACAAAGGTTGGGGCTTGCATGGCTAAAGCAAGGGGTATGAGTATAGAGATTGGTTGAACTTGACTCTGTGTAGTGCGTGAATTTTTTGTTGACTCTTTGATGTGATTGCAGGTATGTACTGTGGTTCGGATTTTGAATTTTACCTTCTGCGATCACACACATATATATATGATTGTTAGGAGTCCCACTGTGATTGTGAGCAGTGATCGTCACTTATTTTTAACCCTATATATATATATATATACATATATATATATATATATATATATATATATACTTTGAGTGTTCGCGACTGAAGGTACGGAAAGGAGGAGAAGAACGAACAGCATCGTGGGTGAGAAAGTGGGAGGATATAGGGAGGGGAAGGAGGAGGTGACAGTGAAGAAAGAAGTGAAGGGTGGATGAATGACTGAAGGTACGAAAAGAAGAGAAAGCGAGACTGCGACGCGTGAGGGCGAGGGAACACTGAAGCGAAGGGGGGTGGCCTAGATTATCAGCCCAACTTAGCCCAACTCCCCGGGGCCCCCGAGGAAAGTTTTTCTCTTCTCGGGTGGAGGAGGAGGGCTTGACGGGCCGGCGAGAGAGATCTGGACATCGGTGATCGTCCCGAACGTCGTCCCCCCCCCCCCCCCCCCCCCCCCCCCCCCCCCCCCCCCCCCCCCCCCCCCCCCCTTTTTTTTTTTTTTTTTTTTTTTTTTGCCCTCTCTCTTTCCCTCGTTGCGCAACCCTGTGAGTGGACTGGTGACAGTCCTCCATCACGCATCAGAAATACAGCACACACAATAAGGACGTGCTTCAGCATGCCAATCACAAAAAATACAAGGGAACCTGCACAACAGTACCAGAGGGTACACAGGAAAGTTGAATCTACCCTCCTCTACCGAGGCGCCCTGAGACAGCATGCCACCTCACAACTAGCAGGGCAAGAGAGAACACCAAGAGAAGACAGACAAGGGCAGATGGGGAAAGGAAAACAAACCTTGCAGGCGACGGAGCCTTTTGGAAAGATTGACAATCCTCCCCCTTCCCCTCCTCCCTCCACATGGGTCGCAAGACTCTTAAAACCCCATGTGGGGGAAACCATTAAGGTGACAAAACAAGAAAATGGAAAAGAGGCCAAGGAGTGGAAAATACCCCTGGATAACCTCTCGTCAGCAAGTGCCTTGTTCCTAACCAAACTACTAACACCTTCTGAGCCCAAAGTGGTGAACCAGGGAGGGTGATCTCTCATGGTAAAAACGTTTTCGGTGAGCAAAATTAAGGACCGAAACGACCTGTACGTGAAACACGCCAGCAATTGGGTGTTTCACGATGATGCAGTTTTCATCAGGAAGCGCTTGGCCTCTCTCAAGGGGGAGCTTTGAGGAGGCGCAAGATCTCTTCATGCTCCAGCCGCTCTCTGCATCTACCATAACCGTCATCTGCAAATGTGAGACAGACAAGAAGACTACGGACGGATGGAGGTCAATTAGATGCGAGAGATCAGAGGTACGCATCTACCCCTGGGCGCCCCCAAGACAACAACGACCAGAAGAGAAGAGGGATCAGATGATGGCAGATCATTTCTGGGTCGAATTCCACCAAATCCTTGTCGAAATCCAAGGAGTTCTTGTACAGGACTTCGGGGAGAAGTATGACATCATTGACTTCATCAATTCCCTCCCCCCCCACGTCGCAAGACGTAACGACTATCTAATGCTAGTACTCAATCTTCCGGAAGGCCTCCCCTTCTCTATCGATGATATAATCCCCTTCCGCATAGGTGACAGGGAATACAGGGTTCACACGGCTCACAAACTCAGACCGTGGTGCTTCAAGTGTCAGGCATACAGCCACCTCTACACAGATCCGGTCTGCCCCCACCATCCCATAAATCAAACACGAGCCACGGGCAGACTAATCCAGGACCCCTTCAGGAGCACACACTGGTGAACCGTGGACCCGGGACATGAAGGATGGGTCTTTGTGGACAAGGATGACGAACAGTGGAAGACGACTGGATGGATCTGGGACAAACAGGGAGACCCAGAATGGAGGACGAAGCCATTACCAACATGGGTCCCACCCAAAACTGTAGAGTCTCACCTCCACTTGAAAACAACCTCCCAATCCCTCCACTCCGAATCAACGATGGCCACCCCTTCCCCCTCGGAGACAACAACGACCCTCACAACAGAGAATCGGATGGGGAATCTGGAACCTGACCCCAAAACCTACGTGGAGTGTCACCTGCTGGAGGGATCAACCACCCCTCCTCCCTCTGCTAATAACCGGACGAAGAAAGCAAAGAAGCCTCAAACGGAAACGGTAGGCAAGCGAGGGAAAGACCAGGGCATTGAGAGAGGGCAAAACAGGTTCTCCCCTCTCATGAGTGAGAACACAGAATCAGAGGGGGCCAAACAGGATCTGATCCAGGGGTCAACCCAGGAAGAACCAAAGAAAACCACGACTCTGGAACTGCAAAACTCAGAACCAGCATGAGGGAAAATCCGGTGACGCCCCCAGACACTCTGGATATCGTGGTCACACACGTTCTGATCTCAGACTGGATAATGAAAGGGTTGCGGCTCCAGCATGAGGGAGCGCCGGAGGAGTTTTGGAAGGAAGCCCACACGCAACTCACTGCCGCTCTGGAGGCGAGCCCATCGATCAGAGACCTCCTAAAAAGGGGCCCCCCACACAGGTCTCATGGCACAAGGTATTCCACAGACTCTACAAGTTGTCGGCGGCCCACTTCCAAACACCGAGGATGGAAAAACCAGTTGTTCCCTCATACTGGCCAAAAGAGGGAGCATCTAGGGGCTGGGGGACAGGGGGAACCCAAAAAATTGGAACACAAACGACATGATCACACAGAGCCAGGAGGTAAAAACCACTTCAGAGAAGCTTTTGACCCGCAACCAATGGAGGTGGACGATCCCCCGGACCCTCTTTCCCCCCCCCCGACATAATAATGGAAGACAAGGACCCAGATGACGACACAACGACCCCCCCAGACGGTACTCGAAATGCTAGAGCTGGAGTGAATATGCATTTTTTGTATAAACGCACCCAACTCATCAGCAGAGAGAAAAGTTTTTTTTGAAAATCTCTCCCCGAGCGCTCCCCCAGGGGTACCTCTTATCATCGCAGGAGACTTCAACGCAGCATCGGAACGGGGATTAGATAGATGGAGCCCGCACACATCCCACCTACAACACGTGGAGGAAGACGAGCAAACCATCGCCAGTTTTTGTAGGGGTCTTGATTTGATGGATACATATCGACTCCTACACCCAAACAATTGCGCCTTTACATGCATCCGCACCAATGATCCGGCAAGGCACTCATACTAATCTCCAAGGCCATACAAAATGCTTTACAGCTGGCCACCATGCTCCCACAAAGCCCACACCCAGGACTATACCACTGCACCTGTGGAACAATCTTCACGTTCCGAAAAAGACCGGACCAGGGGCCTGGATACTACAAACTGAACACATCCTTACTCAAAGATATGACCTTCCAATCCTATATACAAGACGTATGGACCTACTGGCATAGCCTCAAAGACAACTTTAATTCTGATATTCAATGGTTTACGAACGGTATGTTTTTCTTAGCCAAGAAGTGCAAAGACTACTCCAAATTGATCGCGGCCCGACGACATCAGCAAGAGCAGGAAATCCACAGTCACCTTCACGACCTGGTTAACCAGGACAACTCTACTGATCATAACACTGAAATTCAACGCTTGAAAGACCAACTTCTTCAATATGCTCAGCACAGATGGCAGAGGATCCGAATCAGAGGAAAACTATCTAAATGGACTACGGAAGGTACCATGGACTCACAATTTATCAGTCTAGCCTCAATCAGAGCCCACCGCACCACCATAGAGGCCTTCCTGGACCCAACTACGGGGGAGATGGCCACCACCACGGCACAATGTGCAAAAATAGCCCGTGACTTCTACCGACACCTTTTTTCCTCACAAATCCCCCTTCACCAGGAAAAACGTCAGCTAAACGATATTGATGACTTTCTGCAGCGTATGAACCATCGCCTCTCACTAGCTCAGAGGACAAAATTAGATCTTCCCCTAAGCAAGGATGAGGTATGGACGGCTCTCCTGCAGATGAAGGAGGAGAAGACTCTTGGGATTGACGGCTTTCCTAAGGAATTATGGGAAGCAATGTGGCCACGATTTAACAATGATCTAATGCAGTTCTACAGAACAGTCTGGGAGACGGGGGAGATGGGAGAAAAGTTAGGACAAGGGGTGGTATCCTTACTTCACAAGAACGGAGATAAGATGAATATCCGGAACTACAGATCCATCACCCTCCTGACCGTAGTCTATAAGATGCTTTCGAAGGCCTTGGCAAACCGTATGATCGAGGTGCTAGATGACCTCATTCACCCGACACAGACTGGCTTTATGCAAAACAGGAATATATAGGAGAACATCCTGTTAGTGAACGAGATGATTAAATTGTCCCGCCAGTCCAAGTGCAACACATTTTTTATTTTTATAGACTTCGAAAAAGCATCTGACCATATCGATTGGGTCTTCCTCGACAGATGCCTACACAAGATGAACTTCGGTCCGGATTTTCGAAGGTGGGTCCAGATCCTACACCAGAATGCGACAACCCGAGTGCAAGTAAATGGTTTGCTGGTTCCAGAAATCACGCTTCAACGGTCGGTCAGGCAAGGAGACCTGATTGCTCCTTTCCTCTTCATCATAATAATGGAAGCCATGTCTGTCAAACTTCGACACAATAAAAACCTCGATAGAATCAAGATCGCATGCATACCAAAGGACGCCATCCCAATTTGCTCCCTGTTTGTGGACGACTTGACAATTATGGTGGAAGCATCAACCTCTAACATGGAGGAAATCCAGAGGCTAATGGAGCGCTTCTGCCTTCTATCAGATATGACAGTTAACTTGGGACAGAAAACTCTGGGCTGGTGGCTACACCAACAAGGGCGTAGGCCACCCGAACATCCCTGCATAACATGGGTAGTCCTCGACACAGCAATCCGAGTACTCGGGGTTCAATTGACAGCACAGGGACGACCGGTGGGTAATGATGATTGGCTCACATCCCCGGCCTTGACCAAACTATCGCAATGGAATCACAAACACACTTCACTCTTCGGTAGAGCGTTAGTAATAAACAATGTGGTGCTAGCCACGTCATGGTACTAATCGGTATTGTGGCCGCTCAGTGAGCCAGCCCAGAAAGCACTGAAGCGAAAGGTGGCGGCCTACCTGTGGTGGGGAGATAGTGAGAACACACACGCCATCAGCCGAGTGGCATGGGACTCTGTAGTGCAGCCAAAAACCAAAGGAGGACTGGGCATCCTGGACCCGGCGACGCAGGTGTTGGCACTGGTACTACATTGGGTGATTCGATTGATCTTCGAAACCACCCTGGTTTGGAGACCTTTAGCCTATGAACAACTGGCACGTCTAGCTCCAGCAGCCCCCCCCTTAGTACACCCCTTAAGTTGGCTGGATGACTAATACTGGACAGTCCCCCGGGCGGCTAGAGGAAATGCACGCACCAAGCTCGGCCTTCGGCACGACTTACCGAATGACGATTTCTGGCCCAGACTCCTGAAAACATGGAGGAGACTACCCCTACCACAACGTCCGCCACCGGAACGGTGGGAGGAAGTGGCCAGGCAACCCCTCTTCGGAAATTCCTGCATAACCAGCCCTCACGGCAATATATTCTGCAGCTTCGAATCTCCATGGAAAGGCTGGGTAAAAAATGGAGTCACGAGGGTGGAGGACTTGTGGGATGAGGAAAAAAAGGACTGGAAAGAACAGACCCATATCGGGGAGAGACTGAGATACTGTCACAACACAAAAAAGAACTTGGGAACCATCACGGAGGCCTTACCAATTGGGTGGCGATCCATCCTCAGAAAAGGACGTAATTTCCAAGCTGGGGACTGGGTGGGACAAATAAAGAACCCCGGACAGGTGGGACAGATCCACCTTGTGCATCTAGAAGACGCCCTGGTAGAGTGGTATACAATAGGGAGAAGAGGAGAGTTGAAGGGCAGCCATGACCCTTTGGTATGGATTCAACATGACCACCTATTCAGGGTTCACATGATCGGAGAAGGGGAGGAACGACGAGCATTTATGCCAGAGATCCCACTATCCGAACTTCCATTTGACCCACTAGAATGGCAATGGGCCCCCCAGATAAAGGCTAAAGGCAGCACCGTGAAACCACATACATTGACCAGACTCACGGTAAAAGGCACCTATAGGATGCTTAGAGCCCGCCGAGAGCTGAAAGACGTGATCATCGACAGGGGGCAGAAACACCTCAATGTGGACAGACACCTTCTTTCACTAATACGGTGGTTTCAAGACTGCAAGTATAGGCCGACAAAAGTCACCTCGTTACAATGGCAAATCGCTCACCGCTGCCTCCCCTCAAACAATTGGCTGATCGACCATACACAGTTGGAGCAACAAGGCAGGGGCCTACCATGGTGCACACGCTGCCTGCAGGGATTCCCAACCAGAAAAAGGCCGGAAACAATTGAACACATTTTTCTGCAATGCCCAACAATTGTTCTAACATGGAGATGGTGGGATAGGATTTGGAGACAGATGTTCCCAAATCAGGAATGGCCTTGGGACTGGAGAGCGATCCTATTAGGCCATCTCTCGTCTGCACAAAATGACACATTCGAAAGGAATATGTTCTCCTTGGGAAGGAAGACGGTCTTGTGGACCCTGTGGTGGCAACGCTGCGCGCTGGTTTTGGAAGGAAATAGGGTGGAGGGAGAAAAAAAAAAGGATTTATTTAAAACCCATTTCCAAATGGAACAGACGCAAAGGTGGCAGGAAACCAAAAGAACGTTAGCTACCCTCCATATAGGCAAGGACATATCGAACAAGATTACTCATTTCGCAGAAGAATGGTTAGGGGGGAAGAGGGAGGGATGGGTAGGAAGAGTACACTGGTCAGGAGAGAGGTGCGGGGAAGACAGAGAGGAAAACACGCAAGGCGAAATCCACCGAGACTATCGCCTTTCCTTCAAAAACTGGATAGACGTGGACCCTAACCTTCCCATGCGGCCCGCATAAGACTTCCAAGACCCCTTCCCACCGCACCCGCTGGCTTTGGAGGAAAGACTCTGAAGAAGAGTGATCAGACATAGCCAAACCTTATCTTACCTCTCCCGACCTGCAATTCGTTTTCTTTCCCATTACCAGAAGGAATGTTGTGCCTATTGGAGGGGAGGTGGGATTCGGAGGTGGAGGGTGGAAGAGAGGACCCACTGGTGCCCCCCAGGGGTCCCCTCCGATCCCCGAGGGATACTGAATGGAACAGACTGATTTTTTATGCAAAGAAGAGGAGGCAAAGAGCTCTAGAGAATAAGGCAGTTGGGGAGAGGGAGAAACTAGTTCTGCAGTAATAGGCATCTGGCACCCAGTACAGGGCGAAGAGGTTTACTCCCTGGACCCCAAAACCTGCACAGCCAAGTAGGCATCCTTCTCAGTCACATCTACAGTCATGCTTACACCTGCCAGTCAATCCTCTGGTCCCCAGAGTAATCAATACTGGCAGGCACCCTCCAGTCATCATCCCAGTATTTTTCTCCGTATCTCATTGTATCATGCTATATCAGGGACGCTGGACCTGTTTTCCATCACGTGATGCTCCCCACCAATAGATGGAGCCTCTCCCCAGGTGCTAGCGATGTCTGCCCTCAACAGCATCACTAGCACCGGTGGGACTGCTTTGTTAAAAAAAAAAAAGTGTTCGCGTGACCTGCTGTGACCACGCATAAGCATTAAACAGTTTGGGCGTTTGAGAGAAAAGAGAGATCCTCTTTTATCCTTTGTTTTTTAGAGTTTCTATGGTTGGACGTTGTAGTCCGTAGCAACCGTCAAAGTTAAACCCCTTGACTTTTCGCTAGACCCTAGATAATGAAACTGGTCCCCAGGGCGATAAGAGATGATTGCCACCACAGGTATGAACCTGTGGAGTACCACCCACTCTTTGCAGGGCGCAGAAGAGGGTGTGGTTCTCAACCGCACTTGCCGGTTGTCCAGCGTCGAGAGATCAACCCCTCAAGGCATGTGTCAGCCGATACTTGAGTGTCGAATACAGCCCTCGAGATCCACGAGGGACCGCTTGAGTATGAGTACTACATAATACGCCATCATTGCGACTGCTTGCGTATGCTTGCATTGCGAGTCCATATGAGTTAGCCCTGCATCCGCGCGGGTTTATACTAAAGTCCCGCGCACGACGCCTATCTGATTTCTGCATCGGAAAGTTATGGGATGGTTACTAAGGGACTAGGAGTGTTGTCACAATGTTTGTTCAGTGCTTTTTATATATGTATGTATATGTGTGTATATGTGTGTGTGTTTTTATTATTATGTTCTTTAAAGTGGCGGGGGCGTGGTGTGTGGGATGCGTCCTAGTCGACCGGCGACGAGTCGCGCTTGGGACCTCAGCCCCCCAAGACGTGGATTCGCGTGTGGGTCCGATAGAGGCGTAAAACCGCTCGTACCCCCTATGCTACAGCGTAAGAGAAACGCCCTCAGTTGGTTCACCTCTGCGATTGCAACTGATTAGCTTTTGTATAGTGGATTGGTAGCTCGGCGGGGATACGCCCACCGAAGGGAGGTTACAGCTCCCGCAAGGTAGAGGTAAGTCGTGCCTCGCCTAGGCCCTATCCTATCGTAGGGGCTCGCGAGAGGTATGGCTGGCACACTTGGCCGGAGCGGCTTGTGGAAGCTCCATGTGTATTCGCGACGAGGATTAAAACCAACTCCTGCGTGACGCGGTCGGGAGGGTCCCACCCTGCCTTGTGCGGTGTCAGACCGATGCGCTCGACAGCGGGTCTGAACATAAAGCGGTTCTAGTCTTTGTTTTCTGGTTTGCTCCACTGCATTTCTTTTCTTTCTACTTCACACCTCGACTTCTTTAGCTACCCCATATCCACTTTGTTCAGATTCAGTTGGAAGCAAAGTTGGGTAGTGCTCCTCGTAAATACTTACTGTATTGTTTCTATTCCCGAGCAGACTGTGAAGACCCCAACCTCAAATTATTTTATTGGGACATTGGGCCCGGTTCCCAACAAATGCAATTCCCGCGAATAGAAAGGAGCAATGACATTTGTCAAAA
Source organism: Chara braunii (assembly GCA_003427395.1). Lineage (NCBI taxonomy): Eukaryota > Viridiplantae > Streptophyta > Charophyceae > Charales > Characeae > Chara > Chara braunii. The sequence continues at coordinate 855,193 of BFEA01000311.1, read as the reverse complement.
CAAAAATAAAAATCATTATCAGTGGTTTTTTAGCCGTGGATTTTGGCTTAAAGTATTGAAAGTTGTCTGTGATGCGCAACCTCACACCCCGCGCATCGTCCCGTACCTGCGAACGCCGATCAGAGTAATTGGGGGTGTGGCCGAGGATTTTTGGGTGGTGGGGTTGAATCGTCCGGGAAGGACGGGGGTTCTTGTTTCATACCGAGGCGTTTCTTGAAATTAAGCCCTCGTCAAGGGCAAAAGAGAGATACAAGGGAAGGGGAGAGGTTACTCCAAAACAACGCGTTATGTTCTATTTTCAAAAACTTATGCTCGGTCGAGGAGACGGAAAACGATGCGTTACTCGACCGACCATTGCCAAAAACCAGAAGGAAGGGAAAAAAGGCCGGGAGAAGTCGAATTCACCGCTTCTTTTGCGCTAAGTTCACATTAACTTTATGGCGGCAACCCAAAGGCATGAAGCTTTCAGGCCTCAGCGTCAGATTCATAGAGTCCGTGCGCGGGCGTTCCGGTGCGGTGTCGCTTGGTGTAGGCTGGGCCGCGGGAACCCAGGTCCGAAAGTTAGCTGAGAGCGCGTCCGCGTTACAGGAGAGTTATGAGAATCGAGTCGCACCTTTGTATCCCAAAATTAGTCTTCGCGAGAAACACGAATCTCCCTGCTGACACCAGCAACAATTAAACTAGGGCCGCCACGTTGCGTAGTCCGCGAATTGGGGTAATAGCGTTTGGTCAGTGTAAGGCAGGATCAGGGGAGGGGAGGAAAAAAGATCAATCAAAACAAACCCACTCCCCCCTATATGACAGACCTTGACATCGTTATACAAATGAATCTGCTCGGTTCGTTGCAGACTGTTCCGTAGATCTGCATTGTAGACACCCTGTCGTCGTTTGCGATCAGGAAGGACAGTAACACGTTGCAACGGACCGACGAGAAAGTTGAGCATGGGCAATTGCCCGCGCCCTCGTTCACCTAGGCGAATACTGACTCCATGAACTCACCTCACCCTCTTCGCGTTAGTCAGAGCATGGGAACAAAAATCTAGCGTCGTGATCACCGATTAGTAATCAGGACAAATGTGACTAAGATCGAGTTGCAGAGATATCAGTCGTATCGCGGAGACGCGGGCGACTGACGTCCCCGGTTGTCGGGTGCAAGTCGTGGAGCAACACCAGCCCAATTGACCCGGATCACCTGCTAGCACGGGGGGAGAGGAGACAAGGAGTTAGCGATGATTCCTGCACATACATGCGGCGCCGGGATCGGCAAGGGTAGGGGAAGGGAGAGAAATCCAACACACTCATGCATCCATGCAGACAGTCAACACCCAACATTCCCCATAGCTGCGCTGTGAGTGCCCACACATCTACTCATTCATCTACATTGGCCAGTGAGACATTCAACATCCATAGACTCTTGTACCAAACAGCATGCATACAACGGAGTACTTATATCTCGGGACATTGCACACATTACACTTGAACAAAGCACCAATGGAGATAAAAGCGAGTCCATAATTATTCAAAATTCACACACGGCTGACCTTCCTAAGGTGCAGCCACCAAACCGTTCGCACATCAACCAACCATAGCCACAAGGCCCTGCCACTGGCGGCGTTCGATCTCCACCACCACTCCGTCACTCCATCTGTCTTACCCCAAGTCCACCGCTAGTTCCGCCCCACGTCGTCACTTCGCCCGTCACTAGGCGCTTCGAGCCTGTTCGACGTCGTAGACTTCATGCATAGCTTGCGCAGCATTGCAACCGAGATCAAAGAAGAGGAGAGGAAGGGACTGTGAGAATTTATAGCACGGAAGGCGGCGGGGTGCCAGTGCGAGGTGCGGGTAGCAAGGGGTGTAGTTGAGCAGGACGAAAGAAAGGCAGGGATTTTAGGAGGATCGAAAAAGGCGAGTCGAAAGTTCTGTGTAATTGGGGTGGTCGTTCAAGTGATGTGCGTGTTCCGCTTTCACCACATTGATCCGACCATCCCAACTAGACAGCCAATCACTCGCGATGATAGGCAGGGAGAGGATCGGACGTCGCTTGGGGGAAGACGAAGAGGCATGCAAAAAGGGAGAGCGCAGCAAGAAGAGAAGATGGCGCGTAGATGCAAAGCAGGGAGTGGGTTTACGTGGCGTGCAAGAAATTTGGAAAACAGGCCCGCGCGCGTTATTAATGCAAGAATTTAAAAATTCCGCCCACACTAATTCCTAACCGTTTCTTGGATTTCTTGGCACGGTTGCTAACCGTCCACGCGGAGAAATCAACAGGGGCAGTTCTGAAAGATGGAAGTTTCTTTTCCGTCCCCCATTCTGGAATTAATAGACCCCACTTCTCTAAATCAACCAGAATCCGTGCCCCATTATAGAAGTTTCTTCCCCCGCTACGGATCCTGGCTTATCAAATGTCACCTTTATGCTTGGAAATGGCTGCCTCGCTGATGAGCTTGGCCAATGATGCCTCCCCTACCCTGTTGTGCTGCACAACTTTTGTAAGGGACGCCCGGCCCGTTTCCCGGCTTGTATAACTAGGGCTCAATCACTATTTTGTGGACCCTAAAGCTGGGTTGTATACATTCACCAATGTCCTCTCTTTCCCCCAACATGGGCAAAATGGTGACTGAAGCCCATTTTAGGATGGAAATTCATTCAACGAGTTCCATCTGGATTCAAACTTACGTCCTTGTTTCAACAGTTCATGGGTGTACCAACTGAGATAGGCCCCTTGGGTGTACCAACTGAGATAGGCCCTTTGGTCCAGTGTGGTCTGTCCACACCAACCCTGTTTACTCCTGGGATCCATTGTCAAAAGATTGTGGAAGGGTAGCCGGAGGGGGCGGGAGGGGGCGGGAGTGGGGGGCTACGGTAGTGGAGGGGGGGGAGGGAGAGGGGAAAAGTCGGGGAGGGGAGGAAGGGAGAGGGAGGTGGACGTTCGGCAGCTGGGCAGGGTTCCTGTTTTGCGGCCGTCTGCATGTTGTGTTCGTCTCAGGGCGTACTCACAGTAGCATCGGACCTCAAGACCTGGATGAATCTGGCCTCAATAACGTCCATAGCTTAGTAGAAAAGGTAGTCGTGTGAGTACGCCCTCAGTTGCCCCTGCTCCACGCCTCCGCGGGACGTTTACGATATCGGGCGGGCGTTATAAAGCGTGGGGTCATAAGGAACGACAGGGGCGGTTGGATTTCCGTACGGTATCCTCAGGGGTGGTTTTGTTCTGTTCTATATTCTCAGGGTGATGAGAGGCCCTTCCTCTTCGCCCCCTTCTTTGTTTTTGTCTCTTTTAGCCCCCTGTCTCCTTCAGGCGGTGTTGGTTTGCAAAATGCGCGAGGTCGTGGATGGTTTTGTTCTGTTCCTTTTTTTTTTTTTTCTTTTTTTTTCCTGTTCTATATTCTGTATTCTATACTCTAGGAACCTCTTTCCACTACTCGGCAAATGCAGAAATTGCGTCTGCATTGTGCTGTAGAACGTGGTCAGGTGCATTCACTAGTTTCCCATTCGGCAAGTGGTGGAACGAGGTTCTATGCCACAGCCGAGGCTTTTTCGTTCTGTTCTGTTCTGTTCGTTTTCCCAAGCTATCCCTTTTTTTTTGTTTTTAATTAATTTATTTATTTATTAATCATAGCTGGCATTATATTCCCAAGCTATCCCTTTTGGCGTTGTTTGGAGCTTGTTTGGCATCCCGCTTGGGTGCCCACTTGTGCTGCATGCAAATTTTTTTTATTTTTTTTATTTTTATTTTTTTATATTTTTTTTCAAAAGCGCCCACCCAATTCAATCATGTCAATGCAATTTTCTTTTTTATTGTTAAATTTTTTGGTCTTCTTTTTCCCGTTTTCAGGAGAGCGGTTCCAAGTCCCACGTACCCAGATTGCTCGGGGCATAGTCACACTACCAGTAGCGCTTTTCTAAATGAATCTGACTGCAAACTTGGGAGAGACATGGATGAATCGGACGGCGATCACGTCCAGAGCTTAGGAGAAAAAGTCGTAGTGTGAGTAGACCCTCATTTCTGGCAGTCGATTGCGAAAAATCAACGGTCAAAAATGAAGAATCAAGGCAAATGGGACTCGGCCGCGGGGACTTTTTAACCCTCGACTCGACTGCTCGATGTACCCGGGGTGAGGTCCCACTAGCAAAGAGGACTGAACGCCTGAATCTGGCTGCGTTTGTGGACAAGTGCAGAAAATCGAGATTGAACTCCTTTTCTGCATCTCTGCCTAAAACACTCCCAGATTCAGGATCTTAATCCAATCCCCGTTGCTAGTGGGACCATACTCCCGAAGGTGGGGGACAAAACGTAAAAAAAGAAACAAGCCCAATGTTTTTTTTGTTTTTTTTGTTTTTTTTGTTTTTTGTAGACAAGCCCAATGTTTTCGGGCCTCGCTCCACTACAAATCACTCTAAGCGTATCTGAACCTTAATTGTGTACTGATGCGTTCAGAATGTTGGAGCCGTTCGAGTGCATCTGGGCGATAACTAATTCCGGTTCATGAAAAATGGTGTGTAGTAGAGCGCGGGCCATCGAGATTGGCCGCGCCATGCGGCTCAACGCCAAGGAAGTGAGCTGCAGCGCTTTTTTTTTCTTTTTTCTCCTCACTCAAAATTCATTCAAAAAAAAATAAAAATCATTCAAAATCCAGCTGCAACGCATTCAGTGCTGCTCGATTCCCTCGATTTCTCCTTTGTGTTTTCGTAGATTCACTCGATTTCGTCGAATGCAAAACCCGCGCAAAATTAATTAAGGGCCTACTGAACACACAGACACTTTTCCGCATGCATCTGACCACAGCTACGTCCAGATGGGGATGCATCTGACTGCAATCACGTCCCAGGCTAGTGCAAAAAGTCCTACTGCGGGTATACCTTGAGAAAAAGGTCGGGAAAGTCCTAGTGCGGCTGAATGGTACACCAATCGATTTTTTATTTTTTATTATTATTATTATTATTTTTTTTTTTGTACACCCGTCTATTCCTTAGAAGGGCCCTAAGGCAAAGAAAAAAAAAAAGGGAGGGAAAAAAAAAAGAAAAAAAAGAATGGTACACCCATAGACGGTTAGGTCCCACTTACACGAATTAAGCTATATTGACCCTAGATAGCAAAGACCAACGGCCAGGATCTCTTCATCCGTGCAAGTGGGACCTTGCCCGGGGACCTGGGTTCGAGTCCTGCGGAGGAGTCCTGTGGAATCAGACAAGGGCCGAGGTCCCACTAGCAAAGAGGATAGGATCGAATGCCTGAATCTGGATGTGTTTTAGATGCAAAAAAGCAGTTCAATCTCGACTTCCTGCACCTCTCGACAAACACGGCCAGATGCAGGCATTCGATCCGAACCTCTTTGCTAGTGGGACTCCGATCCTCTTTGCTAGTGGGACCACGCCCAAGGAGAACAATAACTTCTTTTTTTTTTTTTTTTTTTTTTTTTTTTTTTTTTTTTTTTTTTTTTTTTTT
>BFEA01000311.1:798235-825996 GCA_003427395.1 Chara braunii | reverse complement strand
TTAGACTTAGAGCTGTCTCTTATACACATCTAGATGTGTATAAAAAACAGACACAGGAAACTTCGAGAACCCCCAGTAACCTCTAAGACCTATGCTCGTGTACAATTTGGAAAAAAAAAAAAAAAAAAAAAAAGACCTATGCTCGTCTACAACAATGCAGCAAACCAGTACACACACTCTCCTTCACGAAGAAAAGGTATCCCGATTCCGAAAGCTCCGTCCTCGAAGGTTGACGGCCAGCGATCGTTTAAACGAAACGACTCCACATGAAACAGCATGTCAATTCCCCTGGCCAACACCGGACGTACAGAAAATCACTCACTGTCGGTTAAAGGAGGGTCACAGGTCACCAATGCAAGAATCTTGCTGATCTCCACATGAGACAGCATGCCAATGTACAACAGGATCATTCACAGGACTAGCACGAGAGCATTCCGCCAGCATTGCTTACCGCAGGTTACACAGGTCGATTAACTGAGCGGTTAGGAAGGCTGTGGAGGCAGAAGTGCCTCTACACCCCGTGAACAGGGTGCCTCTTCTAGCCTGGTGTATCTAGCATCTTCCATCGCTGGACCCGTTTTCCGGAGGGTGCAGCTCCCCATCAATAGATGGAGCAGCCAGGGACAGTTACTAGATGTGGCTTCTCTTACCATCCCCTCTAGTCGAGGTCGTTGGTATTAAAAAAAAAAAAAAAAAAAAGAGACGGCATGTCAATTCCCCTGGGCAACTCTGGATGTACGGAAAATAACTCACCGACGTACAGGAGGGTTGCAGTTCACCAATCCAAGAATCTTGCCAATCTGTATGGGTCTTCAGCTCCTGGTCTTCTAACGTCTTCATCGTGACCGAAGCGTGTTCTAAAACTAGGAACTAATCGGTCGGAATCTTTCGTTCTACAGTACAGGCTCCATATCTGAGACTAGCTGTGCCAATCGCGCCCTGATCTCGGTTACAGTTAGCGTACAAAGGAAAGACGCACGCAGGTTCTAAAATATTCTTCTTCTTCTTCTTGTTCTTTTTTTTTTTTTTTTTTTTTTTTTTTTTTTTTAAGACTCAGCAGACCCTAATGGGAAGGGTGATACGAGCAACMCCCCCCCCCCCCCCCCTTCCCCACCACTACAAGGGCCCATTCAGGGCACTCCATCTATTGATGGGGGAGCTGCACCTGCTGGAAACTGGGTTGCAAAATAATGGTATCATGTTTTCTTGGAATTCTTGCCTTGCACAGTGGCTTGTGCAGGTACTTTTTTTATTATTATTGGGATTCACTATGTTCAATTTTCTTTTTTTTTCCCCCTTAGAATTCGTTTTTTGATTCACTATGTTCGTTTTTCTTTTTCTTAGAATATACCTTTCTCGGCCTTTTGGCTATGATCAAGTGTAGTATCTGTTCTGATCAGTTTATTATCTGATCCGTGGTCCATTGGGCGAAAAAAAAACAAAAAAAACGAATTCTTGCGTTACTCAGTGGCCAGTGCAGGTACATTTTGATTGGTTGGCTGGGTTATGGAGTCGCTGGCTGATTCCCGGCTAACGCTGTTAATCAGATATATGTCAGACTGTCAGGTAATCTGTGACCCATTTGTCTGATCAGGTCTCAGTGTCAGCTCTGCTACTGTGTTCATTGGAATGCAACGTACGGTCAATAATTGCTGTAACTAGACTGGAAGTTTGTCCCAAATACAGCTATGATGACCGTACGTTGTATTGGGGTGAACAGAGTAGCTTTTCTGATTCCGTGACTTCCTTGAGCAGGGGCCATGCCAATCTTCTCTGTATCATTCCAATTTTAGCAGATTTCCCGAAGGACGATTCAGTGACTTTGCCGTGTCTCTGATAAATCATTAGGCTGGCAAACAGATTGCTGACTGGCCAAAAAGGATGGATCCCATCTGTTCGAGTCTGGTCGTTCTGATGCCTCATGCTTTCAGGCTGGGCAAATTTCAAGCCATTGCATGGCAGAGGGTTCATTGATGGCCTTCCTTTAGATCGCAGGGTTGGGTTAGACCGCCGCTTTACCTGAGGCAAAATTGCTAAACGGAACGTGTCTTTTCCCCCGCTCGCTTTTCGGACGTGCAGGCCGACGGGTGCACGTTGCTGCAAAGATTGTAATCTGACGACGGAAGCTGGTGACCACGGCCGTGCTGCTATATGGGTGCGTTGCAATGCGGTGTATGCATGAAGCGGTGGTTTATGTGACCACCACATTGACCCGGCCTCGCTATGCGTGCAAGAGTCTGTGCATCATGTGTATCTCGTGCCATTCGTTCACTTTTGTGTGGACTTATACGCACATTTTCGCTCTTGATTGTTTGTCATATCTTCTTCGTAACTGACCTGACAGCGGTCAGGGCAGGCGAAACGTTTGAGGCGGAATCAGCAGGAGCCTGTTTTCTATTTCGTTTTTCCTGTTGTCCGACCTGGTCGTGACGTAAAGATTTCTGATGCGAAGCTGGTAGCGTGTGGCCACTTCTTCAGGAGGATGTTTCATTAGTGCCATGGCCCTTCCGTTCTGCCTCTCTATGTGCATGATCAATCTGCAGCCCCTGTGCGCACTGGCCTGTTTTCGGAAGGCTATCTCCAGCCTGCTTGTGTGCAGGCCTCTTTTCCCCGAGGCTGCCGGATGTAGTAGTGGCTGCCCCCCCCAAAAAAAAACGGTCACTATCTCTTCGAGCCTTACGATGAAACCTCTAGTAGGTTCCTGGGACATCTTCAAAGATGGTGAAGATGAAACCTGGGAAGCGGTGGGGTTTGGGACTAGGTTCGTGAAGGGTAATCCATTAAAATTGGAACGATTCAGAGAAGATTAGAAGGGCCCGAAGGACGACGTGCATAAGTTGAGAAATGGTCCATAATAATAAAATAATATAAGGAAAAAAATAAAAATGAGTCTGTGAATAAGTGATAGGATGATGGTTGTTTTCCCTCTATTCTAGGCGCGTCAACGAGGCTCTTTTCCACCCGTACTTCTTAGAGCACCAGTAGGTTTCCCCGCTTGAAAAACAAATGTGCTGCTCTTTTACAGCCGCAACTTTCGGGGACGGGGTACCAGACCACAATGGCTGGTCGGCACCAGCCAAAAGCAGGCCCATGCGGATATTTTTTTTTTTTTTTGTCTTGCAGGGCGTTTCAAGGGTCGTAGAAAAGTGCCTCAGAGGTACTGCTGGTTGGTGGTTTAAACCACTAGTACTTGGTCCGTACATCAGCCGCGAGCTCCTTACCACGAGTTTCGGAGGCCCGAAATGTGACACCGGCCATTGATGTACGATCTTGGCCCCGCCGACCCCGAAAGTTGCACCCGTAAATGAGCCGCATATTCTGTTTTCAAGCGGGGCCAAGTACTGGTGGTTTAAACCACCGCTACCTCCGCCATCCTAAAGTCGGTTTTCCGGAGAGTTAGGGCCACAGAAAACGGTAGGGCGGCGACCGGCGGGTGCAGGCGGGCCGGTCCCACAATTTTCAAGCACCAACTTTGTTAATATTTGACGCTCTGAAGAATTGTTGAAAAAAAACTGAAAATTGGAGATCTTGTAGATTAGATTATGATCTATCCAGGAAAAATGTCAGGAAAAAAAAAAAGTTTAGACCGCCAAATAAGTACCACGCCGATTCGTTGGGTTTTCCATTTTTGCCACTCGACCACTTGTGGGCCGACGGAAAAAGTACCCCAACTTCTGCAATTTTCTGCGATCAGAAGAATGACGCAAAGGCTCTGGAAATTGGAGGGTCTGTAGATTTGGCCCTGATCTGTCCAGGAGAAAATATATAAAAAAAAAGAAAAATCATCTAAACCGCAAAATAAATCGCAGTGGCAATTCGACGCATTTTGCATTTTTGTCACTCCCCTGGTTCTCCCCACTTCGCTACCGGCAGCCCTGTTCAACCTGTGCTACCAGTCCCCCCCGAATTTCGGACGGTGGGGGTAGTGGTGGCTTAAGCCAATACCTTTCCCACGGCATTTTGTTCCAACGTGGCTTTAAGCCACAACCTTTGGGCCTTGGCCTACCGGAGTGAAATTGCTGAAGTGCCCCGACCATGGCAATTCTAAATTCGCATCTCCTTTGATGGTGAAAACCTCCGAAAGGGAATCAGTGATGCAAGGTACTTTTCACTGTGTCAGGGGGAAATATTAGGGAAAGAAAAAAAGAAAAAAAAAGCCTCGGATAAACGTTTTTGTAACAAACCAAATGGCATATGGTTGCCGTATCTTGAAGTTTCCAAAACCAAAAGACGAAAAAAAAAAGCATGTGGATACCCATTCTCTGTGGCCTGGGGAGAGGTCCCACTAGCAAATAGGATTGGATTAAGCACACAAATCCGGATATGTTTCATCAACTTTCATGCAGAGATGCAGAAAATCAGATCAATCCCGATCTCCCGCACCTGTACACAAACACGTCCAGATTCAGGCGCTCAATCCAATTCTCCTGCCTGGTGGGGCGTACCCCTGGTATGCCTGGACAGAGTAGGATCCACCCTTCTTTTTTTTGTTCTTTTTTTTTTTACACATGAATCTTCGGTCAGGGCGCTTCGGGTGGAGGGGGTGATAACAGCGTCCTGTGAGTGTAGGGCCACTTCTTGAAAGGTTCAATCTATTGGTGGGGAGCTGCACCTGCTCGAAAGCGGGCCCACCGTACTGGTTGTTCGAACCAGCATTGCCTCCTGAAAAATAGGGCCAACCCCTGGAGACAGGAAAAAACAGCTGGGGTCGTCAACTGGCCAACTGCAAGAAGGGAAGGCCGCCTTGTAACCAGGGCCCTCTTCCCACTAGCAGCGTCGAGTTTCCTCGACCCCCAAATCTGGACGCATTGTGGAGTTGTTCAGAAGTCATGTCGAGTTTCCTCAAACGCACATCTCCACGAACAGTCCAGATTCACGCATTGAGGAAAAAAACTCAGTGCTGCTACTGGGACTTGGCCCCTGGGGAAGAGGGGATCGTAAAACGTAGCACTGACTTAATGCAGTTGGATTGTAAGTCATAATGCCACCTGGTGTTCAAGCGGAGGGCTGATCAGCCTTGGGTCGTGGCTCCACTACTCTACTCTCGACATGCACAAAAGAAAAAAATAATGGCGGTGTATCTTTCCATGTTCTAAGGGGAGGTTCGCTCTCGTTTTCCACGTCTCGAGAGTGGTGGAGCGCGGGGGCCTTGGAGTAGTGTAGTGTTCCTCTCTATTTTTTTTTTTCCCTTGTCTTCTTCTTGTCGAATCTCTTTATTTCTTCTTTTTTTTTTTGCTTCTGTCAACTGAAAGGTGACAAGCTCACCACCTTTGGATGCTGTGTATGATTTTTTATTTTATTTTTATTTTTTAAACCAATTCTATTATCTGTCGAATCTGACGGCCTCCTCTGTAATCCTATACCTGACACTTTTTATTTTTTTTTTTTTTTTTTTTTTTTTTTTTTTTTTTTTGGGGGGGGGGGGGGGGGGGGAATTGGCTTCTTTATTTCAAGAACTGTAGACTCCTTTTGCAACATTTCCTTTGTCAATCCTGTTCCAAATTTTTTGATCTTGTCTTTTGCACACCTGTCATTTTAACTCTTGCTGCCCTTCTGTTCCATCTCCCTTCTTGCTGTCCTCATTATCTCCATGATTTCCATCCTCATTATCTCCACAATTTCCATCCTCATTATCTCCATGATTTCCATTTATTCTTGTACTAATTTGGAGGTAGTAGTTCCTGATCCATGTTTTTTCCTTATCCGTTTACGCTGTACCCCAGGTTTTGCGAAACCCCAGCATGGTGTTTGTGCTGTAGTTTTGACTGGCGCCCGCAGAGATTTTGGTCCAGTTGCCCCGACCGATACTTCGAATATAGACAGCCTCTCGTTGTTCTCAAGTTGCCTGGGGCCATGTACTGGTGGTTTAGACCAGACCACAAGTACACCTGGGCCTGGAGGCGCTGCACTGTGCGCTTAGTTTTTCCGAACCGCCAGCGTCACACTTTTTTTGTTTTTCGGCGGGTGCTGCCATCTAATGTGGTCTGGTAGCCCCGAACCGCAATAATTTCGCAGTCGGCAGGTCACAATTTTCTACAAGGCTGGGGCCGTGTACTGGCGGTGGCGACCGCCGATAGCCAGTACACTGGCCAAGACAAACTTGAGCATCGAAAAAATGAGTCACTCCCAAAAGTTATGGAACTCGGGCCAGGGCCGGTCTTATAGGACAGGCGGAGTTTTTTTTTGTCCCGTGCTGGGCCTGTGCGCACCCTAATTAACGGGACAAAAGACATTTCTGACCACACCCAAGCCGGCCCTGGCCTGAGTACGCTAACTTTTCATATGACTCGTTTTCAGTCTCGAGTTGGTCTGAGTAGCCTTGCCCTGTCCTTCAGAGAGAGTTCCGGGTACTCCAGCCTGTTCCGTCAGCACTACAGTCTTCCCACGAATACAACGTACGGTCATTATAGCTGAATCTGGGGTATCTTTCAGTCTAAATTCAGCTATAATGACCGTATGTTGTATTCGGGGGAAGACTGTAGTTCCTGGTACTCTATCGTGGTCCTTCAGAATGAGTCCCAGGTACTCGAGCGTTGTCTGTCAGGATGAGTTCCATGACTCTAGCCTGGCCTGGGCTGCCTGATGGCTATGACGTGGAGCACTGCCAGCCGTTCGGTTAGTAGTGGTAACCCGCTTTGAGGGCCCGAAATGGCGCTGTGAAGCGTTTGTTTGTTTCTTTTTCTTTTAAACCACCAGTCCGAGCCTCTTTTTGCCGAAGCACGAGCGCGTCTATTTTTTGTTTTGTTCTGGCTGGCGCTGCCAGCCGTTTTGGTCCATCGGCGCCTGGCATTCAAAGAATGTGCTAGTCGTTGGGTTAGTAGTGGTTATATCCACTTTGAGGGCCCGAAGTGGTGCTGTGAACCGTTCTTTTGTTTATTTTTCTTTTGAACCAACAGTAGCTCCGAGGCTCTTTTTGCCGAAGCACGAGCGCGTCTATCTTTTTTTGTTTTGTTCTAGCTGGCGCTGCCAGCTGTTTTGGTCCAGTGGCGCCCGACATACAAAGAATGTGGTAAAGGTTATACTGCATCTTAGGAGGTTTCCAGTTTGCCTGTGAAAGGTGGCGGTGGTTTGAACCTCCAGGCCACTTTCTTCCGGTGCGCCAAACGCCTTGCGCACCGAGCTTTGTTGAACCGCCAGCGTGATTTTTTTTTTTTGCTCTTGGCTGGCACCGCAAACCATTGTGGTCCCAAAACACGGGTTGTTAACGTCAAAGGCCCAAGGCCGATGTATGGACCCAGTACTGGTTGGTTTAAGGGCGACAGCCTCATCTCGGATCTGATCGGCCCCAGGTGATTAAGAAACAAGTTCTTTCTATTTCATGGGTACCGTGTATGTAGTCCCACACTGGGAACTTGTACTCAGGTCTGTGTTTCAACAGTTCATGTGTGTACCAACTGAGGTAGGCTCGTTGGACCTTTCGGTTCTATTCTGCAGACAATTTTTGCCTGCGTGCCGAAGCTGGACACTACAAGACCCTGGGCCTGCTCTGCACAGCCTAAGTGAAGGCATGTGCCCCCCCTCTAATGGTTGATTGAGTGGACTTGTAACCCCACCTTTGAGTGCCTGAAGGCACATTGTGGACCTGGCATTTCTGGTCTACAACGTGGAAGCTGGGTACTATATGACCCTGATTCCCCCCTGTACAGCATCAGTGAGGGGTAATGCCCCATCGAAAGGGTCATTGGGGGACTCGAACCCCCGTTATGCTTGTGTATACATTACGGGGGTGTCTAATAGCCAACAATTTTGGGAAAGGTGTTAGCTGTGCTGTTGGGGATGGCCAGGTGGAGTGAGAGAAAGACTGCATGAGGGTGGGAATGAGGCCAAGGGGATTTGAAACCAGGATTTATGAACATAATTGTTTGTACGGTACCCAACATGCCAGAGGCTCATTGGCTGCCAGTGTCTATTTTTAGGTCTTTCTTTGCTCTTCGTTTCCCTTTCTTTTTTTTTCCCCCCCTTTTCCGTTTCTGGAGAGAACTCCAGTTACATAACAGATGTGAAGAGAAGAAAGCAAACTAGGCCTTTGTTGAATTATATTATGCGATATTGAGCTGCTTGATTTTGCGATGGGGTCCGAAGTTCCTGCGCTTGCGATTGTGTACCCTGAGGGGAGAGTGGGGTGGCAGGGCAGGGTGTGCGTGCTATCTGACGGCTGACAAAAAATCATTGTATCTGTTGAGTTATAAATTCTGTTCCCTTTAGGCGGAAGCAAATTTGTTCAGTAAATAAAGAAATGAGAAAATCAATTTATAAGATAATAATTCACAATAATCTGATGAGGCCCTGAGAGCGATGAGGCTGTTTAGTGTTGTCCTTTTTTGATTGCATGGACTTGCTGGGAGTCTGTCAACCAATTAAAATAAAGAGGAAAAGAAAAATAGAGGAGGAGGGGCCTAGGTGTAGGATTTGTTATAGAACTGCCCTTATAGCCCCCAAATTATCCATTTCGGTGCAAAATCCCTCGGGTGCTGCTACAATAATCTGCCAGGTGTGAAATACATGCTCTCTCCGCCTGTTAGGTAGGTACTCTCCTTATGCTTTGTTCCTTAGGCCCTGGGGCAGATATTGCCCTCATACTTTCTTCCTCATAGGTATTGATGGGGGAAGTTTTTTTTTTTTTTTTTTCCCCCTTTGTTTTTCTTCCTTAACTTCATTATTTCATTTGAATGGAGAAATTTGAACAAATGGTGAAGGGGAAAAACAGTAAAAAAGTGAAGAAAATTATGGAAATGATTAATTGGAAAAGTAAAACTTTTGTATTGAAGGGGAATCGCAAGTTATAATGTTCTATCGTCTATTTTTATCGCACAAGGGAAGTGTGTGATGCTACCGGGGTGTGTCTTGCTGTCCTTTGGCGGAGGTAGACACCATTTTTTTGTTATATATGTATGGATGTAATAGCTACTTACACGTAAGTTTCCCTGTGGAAAAGAAGGGGTACAGGGCGTCAGTGACAGCAGCATCTGGTGTAACTGCAGTGGTGCCACTTTTCGTCTGTTCCCCCTACCCCCTTCCCCCCTTCCCCTCGCCCCCCGCTGTCTTGCCTGTCAAATGACCTGAATTGTTTTTGCTACCTGGCTTTCTTTCAGCTGCTGTGGTGCAGGTTTTTTCTCTCTTTTTTTTTTTTTTTTTTCTCTTTCTTTTCCTGAGGGGGGATGAAGGGAGGTTTTGTGGTGGGCCATTGCACTTCGTTTGATGTGTCGTCCCTGCCAAAACACTAAAATCTATGCCTCCCTTGTTCTGCTTTACCTTGTTTTCCCTAAGGGAAGGGACTCTTACTGTGCTCACATCGCACTCAGCAGATTTTGAACTCTGGAAATGGACCCTTCACGTGCTCGTATTGCACTCATAACAGAGTGTGGACTCGCGACGAATGCTCAGGAGTAATGCTCAGGAGACACTGGTGCTATCCGTGCTCTGTTGAGACAAAATGTTTCACGACTCGGTCCGCCTTAAACCAGCAGTACCTTTCCCCGCTATTTTGCTGAGACGCGCCGGGTAACGCGGGAGGCCGGCGCGGGGTTCAGTGCTACCGGACGGAAATGGCTGGCAGCGCCAGCCAAAATGGGTCCTGTGGGGGTTCATTTTTTTTCGGCGCTCAGGGCGATTTTAGGCTTGACGTTTATAGCTGAGAAAGGTAATGGTGGGGTTTAAACCACCAGTACACCCGGGCGTGGCGGCCTTCCACTGCGTCCCAATGTTTTCTGAACCGCCAGTGGCACACTTTTTTTTTCTTTTCTGTCTGGCGCTGCCAGCCATTGTGGTCCGGTAGCCCTGAATTGCCGAAATTTTCGAAGGCAGTGAAAGATTTCTTCACAAGGCTGGGGCCGTGTACTGGCGGTTTAAAGCCTTGCTTCCTACTGTCATTGCCATTGTAGCCCAGCCCAAACATTTTCCAAGATTTGTCGAGAAAGTTTGGGAATCTGGCGTAAAACTGGCTTGGCCTTCTGCTCCGTGCCAAGCTTTTCTGAACCGCCAGGGGTGCACTATTTTTCGTTTTTGACTGGCGCTGCCAGCCATTGTGGTGCTGTCGCCCCGAGCCTGCAAAATTTTCGTAGGCAGTGAATGAGTTGTCCACAAGGCTGGGCCAACGTTCTGGAAGGTTTAAAGCCTTGCTTCCTACTGTCATTGCCATTGTACCACGTGTGTAGCCCCAACCCAAACATTTTCCCAGATTTGTCGACAAGTTCGGGAATCTGGGCGGGAATCTGGGATAAAACAGGATGGGCTCATGCCAACTGACACAAACATTGGAAAACTGGGCCTACCCTTACCAATCATGATTACCTGGTGGGTACCCCTCTGGGAGTTAAAAAAAAAAAAAAAAAAGCAAAAAAGGTGAGTACCTGCCATGGATGATGTCCACTCTGCCCCTCCCGCCCCTCCCCCGACCTGCCCTTCTCTCCCCCTCACCCCTTCCCTCCCCCCCCCAAAAAAAAGAAACAAAGAAACATTGGTCCTCGCTCCTCGACTGTTGATTCGATTGAAGATCAAGAAGAGGGTGAGAGTTGTCAGACTCTCTAAAACGTTTGCTCTCTGAAACACTTGAGCTGCCGACTCCTGATTTTCTCACACTTGATACAGTCGCTTTTGCCCCCCCCCTCCGAGTACATCAGGACAAAGAAATAAATTCACAGCTGGGTTCTGACATGCGGCCAACTCTCCCAAACGGAGGCTGCATGGGCGGTACCTTGATTAAACCACCACAGAGCGTTTCCCAGCTAATTTTTCAGAATTGCGGCGCAACTTTCGTGACTCTGCGTCCGGAGCGAAATGGCTGGCGGCGCTAGCCGAAAGGGGAGACCCATGCCGGTTTGTCTTTTTTGGGTGCGCACGGTGTTTCAGGCACTTGGGGAAAAGTGGCTCCGAAGTACTGGTGGTTTGAAGGTTCACTGGTGAAGACTCCTGTGTTTTTCAGAGCCCCTCGTCAATGAATCTTTCTGACTGCTGGATATCAACTTTGCATAGTTGAAAATCGACAGCCGGTGCAGCTGAGCCCCACTCTTGAAAATCATGGAGTGGATAGTGGTGGAGTGAAGCCCATGGGCCTCCTTGCACTACTCGCCACATGCACAAAACACAAAATAATATGGCGGAGTATCTTTCCATGTTCTAGCTGAAGATTTATTGTTCATTTTGCAGAATAGGTGAGTAGTGGAGCGAGGCGCGATGAATTGGGGTGTCACTCCACTACGCTAGACTCTAGAAGAATGTCCAGAGTTCGCTGAGGGTTGTCGGACTCCCGAAAAAAGTATGCCTCGCTCCACTTACACTATAGGGCGCTACTCTCTCCTTTTTTTTTTCTTTTTTTTTTTTTGACAAAACATCTATGGGAGCCTCTCAATGGACTCTCTGACAGTTGAAAGTAGACTACAGTGTAGTGGAGCGAGGCAACCACTCTCCAAATCTACAAATTGAGAATGATTTTCTGCTACATGGAAAGATGTGGGGCTGCACTCTCCAGTGTCTACAGCAGCCCTATTCCACAACACGACACGGTGAGGCTGGTCTGTCCACCCAGACTTGCGGTAAACTGACAAATTTCGGCACCGTTTCTAGAAGAGAACGGAGGACACTGGACTCGACAGGTGCTGCAGGCGGGGAACTCTAGAGGACTCCAAAGTGCTTTTCGAGAGTACTTTCTGACAGCACTCGACACACAGTTTTTGGTGGTTTCTCTAGTGTTAGTGAAGCGAGGCAGAACTCTCGAATTTTGGAGTCTAGTGTAGTGGAGCAAGACCCTTGGCCTCGCTACACTCGACATGCATTTGGACGTTTTTTGGACTAGTTGCATTCGGATAAGTGCATCGTGTCCAGAAAGCGACCAAATGCATGTAGAGTGTTATGTAGTGGAGAGAGACCCATTGTTGATTCCCTTCTCCCTGGTTTTGTTCTTTTTTGTTTGTTTGTTTGTTTGTTTGTTGGTTTGTTTGTTTGTTTGTTTGTTTGTTTCATAGATTTCTCGTCTGCGTCCTCTGAAGGCCCAGTGTTCTCTTTTTCGCTTCTTATCCTGGTGAATAAATTAATAAAGGCATTGGCTTTCCCATTGGGAAGAGCGAAACAATTGCAAGAGCAAGCAGTTGGATGTACTGTTGTACTGGCCTACTGGGGTGAGGTTGCACTTGCCCGCCTGGATCATTCGTGTTTCCGGGCGTTGATCTTTTTTTTTTTTTTTTTTTATATATAGCATCTAAGTTAGATCTGGGCGTTGATCTTGATACGTGTAAACTGTTTTCCAAACAGATCGAAATAGATTCTACTGGTTGTGGCAATGGTAGGGACTCCCTTCTTTTTCGGCAAAAAAGAAAAAGAACGAAAAAGGTGTCCACCTGCGATACCATCTTCGTGGTTCACCTGGGTTGAGGTCCCACAAGCAGAGAGGATTGGATTAGGTGCCTGAATGTGAACATGTTTGTGGAAAGGTGCAGAAAATCGGGATTGATCTGCTTTTCCAGATCTCTGCTAAAATCCAATCCTGAATCTGTCTTTGCTAGCAGGACTCGCCCCTGTTGCATTTTGTGTTTAGACAGATAGGAAAATAGAACGAAATACCTAGATATAGTGCCTTGCTGCACAAACTGCAAAATAGTGGGAGTGCATCTTCACATAGAATGTGGCAAGATGCATTGCCGCCACTATTCATAATGGCAGATGTATCTTTCAACCTTCTATGTGAAGATGCACTTGCAACTCTTCGGTGTTTTCACGCTTTGCGAGTAGTGTGGAGAGGCCAATAAGTTCATGTCATCATATTCACAGTCTGCGACAACCTGTGAAGTCGTTCACGAGACGATATATGAAAATTAAAAGGTAGTTAGTTTTCCTTTTCTGGTCGGCTGGTTAAGCTGGTATGATAAGGAGATCATTGAATCACTCAGTCTATGCGCACAGAGGCCACACTTTAGACGTACCGGCCTGCCTGCAGGGCTGGTTGGTGGGATACGTACTTGATGGGAAAATTCAATATTTCCTTTAGGCAAGAAATGGCCCCTCGTCAATTCTCGAGGCCCACCGGAGGAGGGCCTGACTTTTGGGACATTTTGTTTCCATCATACTATGTTCCAAGGGATGCTGGATCTGATTTCCAGCAGGTGAAACTCCCCACCAATAGATGGAGCGACTGGCGGTGACCTACTAGGAGTGGCTGCTCTTACCGCTCTCGCTATTAAACCACAAGTACACGGTCCAAGCCTTGCAGTCCAAAACTTGTCGCCACAAGAAAACGAGGCCAAAAATTCAAACGCTGGGCCCGCCGTTGATAAATTCGATCGGCAGCTCCGTTTTCGTTTCGTGCCTCCAGAATTTGAGGTGCCGGACCCGTGGCCAAGGTGCCCATGTAGCGGCGGTTTAAACCACCACTACATCCGAGCCTGTTTGTGCCGACCCTTATTTTCACTGCGCGCCGAGTTTTGCCGAGCCTCGGTTTGCTTTTGTTGTGGTACTCTTTCGAAAAATGGAAAAAAAAAACATACCCAGACTTTCAGAAAAGAACAAGCTCCCGAAAAGAAAAAAAAAAGAACAAGCACGGAGTTCCAGCGACGTGCTCACATCCACATGGAAAACAAAGTGAAAACAACACCCCTTCGGACGTGATGCCAGGTGGATATTGTCCCAAAGTAGTAGTGTGAGTATGCCCCCGATGAGGGCGTTATGGCAGGGGTGTCAGGTCTACATGTGAATAAAAAAGAAAAAGAAGATATTGAAACTGAACTAGGCAGGTAAAGTGGGTTCATACGTTCTGCGAAGTAGTAGTGTGGGTAGGCCCTCCTCCACATAACTGTCAGCAGCCTGTGAACTGCGCCCTGCCTCACTGGCAGGGCACCAAAAGAAACAAAAGAAGGAAAACAAAAACAAAAACGACGAAACCCAAAACTGGACACAATAGCTGTCAGATACGTCCGCGGGAGTTTTGGTGTGAGCACAACTCATTCACCGCCTCCACCCCGACGTTTTTTTCTTTTTTCTTTTTAAAGGCCCAACCAATTCAATTACCTGTCGAATTTGGACAGGACGGCCTGTCAGGGCTTTTCTATTGTCGTTATAGTATTACGGGGAACCCCGTAGCAGCCACATCCGTGCTCAAGCCACCTAGAGATATGCCGTTGCCCCCCCCCCCTCCCCCCGAGTGGCATTGAGCAGAGACTGCTGATGCTCATAGGGGGAGGGGACCAGAGGGGAGGCACAGTGACTGGCCCATCGAAGAAGCTCGGTCCTGATGCTACCGGCCGACCCCTGGCTGGAATCGCCCACCTGCTGTAGCAGGTATCGCACCTACTGGTGGGTGCAGCTCCCTCATGTTCCCCCTGACATTTTGCTTCGCGTAGGAGTCCCCTCTTTTTTTTCCTTGTTTTTTGCTTACAAACAGGCCCGTAGGGCCCAAACTTTTTCTTTTGCCCAAGCCTCATCCACACCCCGAGAAATGCGGTGTGAGTCGTGTGACGTACATTCCCGTTTTTCCCAACACTGAGAAAGGTAGTGATGGCTTTTTTAAGTTTTTTTTGTTTTGTTTTTTGTTTTTTTTTGGAAGGTCAGCCAGTGTCGTATGATCCAGGGTAGTGATGGTAGTGAAGCCCCACCCGGTTAATTAAAAAAAAAAAAAACAGGTCGCCCAGTACTGGCGCTTTTGAGGAAAACAGGTAGGTAGTGAAAGGCAAAAAGAATTTGAGAAATTGAGAGATATTAAACTGATCAGACAGATACTACGCAAAAAGAGCTTGAGAGGAGAATGTAGTGTAGTTTTTTTTTTTTTTTTTAGGATAAAAAGAGAAAAAACACATTCACTTGGTCCTTGGGAAACTGCGGGGTCCCAAGCTGCACCAGTCTTCTACATCTCTTTTTCTTTTTCTTTTTTCCCCAAGGGTGATGACCTAGATATCACCATTTCCTCCCCCCCCCCCTTCTAGAACTGACAGGCCCTAGGTAATTCAGAATGATGTTATTCTGTTCATCTGATGGCATCTGGATTTGAACAGTTTAGTGGTGTAGTAACTGAGCTAAGGCAGTTGGTCTTTTGCCAGTCTCTTGTCCATCCCTTCTATCGCTTCCCAAGAAAAGAAGGAAAGGGAAAGTGAATGGTGACACTGGGTGCGTATCTGGACACATCTGGACATGCCCTGTGTGGACTCAGAGAGGCGTTGATCTGGACAAGTGGCACCCATCGAGTAGAAGAGGACGCTCATGTCAGTTTTTAAACGATTTTTCCTTTTTTCATGTTTCTTTTTCTAAAATCCAGAATCGTCAAAATCTTAATCCTAGGTACCCATGATGGGAAGGGATGGATTTGGGGATGACCTCTCTCCAGCACTTACCACATGCACAAAAGACAAGAATTATGGTCCTGTATCTTTCCACGGTCTAGGGGAAGATTCACCCTCATTTTGCAGATTTGTTGAGTGGCTGAGCGAGGCTCGATGTTTGGTAATTCATTACACAACCAACACACACCACATGCACAAAAGACAAGAATCATGATCCTGTATCTTTCCACGTTCTAGAGGAAGATTCGTTCTCATTTTGCAGATTTGGTGAGTGGTAAGATGTTTTGTAATTCTTTACACTGCACACGCACTGGAGCAGACACAAACACACCGACGGATTAGTTCTGACTGGATGATTAGCACTGAACTGTGAATCTGCCTGCTGCATTGTCCGAGTTGGACATGCCAATCTCAGCCTTATATCACCAGACTATCCGATGCTGAGAGAAACCCACATTTGTACACTAGGAGGCCGTGCTTTCGAATCACCTGTGTAGCCCGTGGTTGGGGTGTGATGCGTACTCGTATGGAATAATTCTCTTTAGGTCAGTGTTGGGCCGGCAACCGGCCGGTTGGACTGGCCTGGATGCAACCGGACCGGATCGAACCAGGTCGTACAACTGGAAATCTGGGGGGGTGGGGGTGTTAGTGGAGGTGTTGGATGCTGAGGAGGAGAAATAGTTAGTGGAGGTGTAAGGAGAAAAAGAGTCGGGGACTGTTCGACGTTTTCAGGGACTGTTCGACGTTTTCGAGGACTGTTCGACGTTTACGGGTGGGGGTGTTCGTGGAGGTGTAAGGAGAAAAAGAGTCGGGGACTGTTCGACGTTTTCGGGGACTGAGGAGGAGAAATAAGGGAGTGGATAAGGAAAAGATAAGAAGAGGAGAGGATGATGAAGAAGAGGATGAGGAGGTGGAGGAGGAGAAGAAGACGCAGAGGTGGAGAAGAAGAAGATGCTGAGGAGGAGAAAAAGAGTCGGGGACTGTTCGACGTTTTCGTACTTTTCTTCCAGAAAACACAACAAAAGAAGGGGAGCCGAGGAGGAAAAGATAAGAAGAGAGGAGGACGGAGATGAAGAGGAGAGGAGGACGAAGATTAAGAGGATGAGGAGGAGGAGAAGAAGATGAAGATGCTAAAGAGGAGAAGAAGAGTGGAAGGTGGAGGAGGGAAGTTGTGCTGCGTCACAGAACGGTTTGATGTTCCTTAGGTGGAGTGGAAGGTGGAGGTCACAGAACGGTTTGATGTTCCTTAGGAAAAAAGGCTGGCGGCGTGAGGGAATACCTTTCTCGGCCTTTTGGCTAAGATCAAGTGTAGTATCTGTTCTGATCAGTTTAATATCTGATCCGTGGTCCATCGGGAAAAAAAAAAAAAAAAAAAAACCTTGTGCTGCGTCAGTTTTGATCTCTTAGTGATGGACAAAAATCCGCATTGTCCCCTCACGGTTCTGAAGTTAACAGAGTGGTGAGTCCATGGTGATGCGGGGGGCACCTTGGGGGTTGGCGGTGGGGACAATAATTTGGCTGTGCCAACGACGGTTTTTTGCGCTAAGTTTTTTGTGCAAAAAATTCTGAAAACAATCAGTTGCATTGATTTGCTTCTGATCTTGTCAGGAAAAATACTTTTGAGGAATCAAAAAAAAAAATCTCAGATGTAAAGTTCAGACAGCACCAGCGCTCAGTAGACAAACAAAGAAACACAGGTTTCATTCTGATAAAAAAAAAAAGCTCAAAGCACCAGTACACGACCCCAGCCTTGCAGAAAGAACGCGTCGCCACCAAATTCAAATTTCGGGGCTGGGAAGGGTGGGGTGCTGTAGATAAATTGAATTGGAGGCCTCCGAAGCGGTACCGGCATCGGCCTGACCTGACACCCGCGGCTGATGTATGGGTGTCCTGGTGGTTTAAAACACAAGAATGCATATAAGGCCTATATTGGAGGACACTCTTATCACCTCCGATAGCATGTCTCGAGCAGATGCTGAAAAAAAACATTCACAGACACACAACAATACTGTCACAAAAGTTAAGCTGTCATTGTCGTCATGAATCACAATTTGCACAACCCCACGACACATCGTCCCGAGACACTCATTTCCCAAAATCGTGCTCGGAAACTGAAGATTAGCATGACCCTTGCACAAGGATGGCACATGAATCGTTTTCGTTTTTATTGGTAGGTGTATGTTTCAGTTTTCTTTTTTTTTTAATATCTGATAAGCGCTACCAGCTCCCCGAAATGGGAAGTGGTAGGGGGACTGATGGCTTAAGCCACTGGCACTTGGAGGCTTCCTTTTGCCAAAGTTGAATTTCCCCGTGTGTTAAAACAGAAGGAACCGGCGCGGGTGCTTTGTTTGGCTGAGGCCGCCAGCCATTTCATTCCGGTAGGGCGAACCCGAAAAGGCATAGCGCGTGCATTCACCACGTTGGAGAAACGTGGCTGTAAAAAGTACTTTTTTTTTTTTTTTTTTTGGAGAAAAAAACGCATTGCGAGCACTATCCTGGTGGTGGTACGGGAAGCACTCAGATTGAGGCCTTGCCTGTGTGGTTGGTCCGTCTATTGGTGGGGAGCTCCACCTGCTGGAAATGAGGTCCAGCGTCCCATTGGATACGCCCATTACACAGCAATGATCACATGTACCTTCTGTTCGGGCTGAAGCTTCAGCTTTTCCTCGACTGATTCTTTTTTTGGCAGAGGATAATGACGATGTTATTGCTGAAATAGGTACTGATGGTGATGTTAGGGAAGCCAACGATTCTAGGCTATGTTCTGTCTCCTTCCTTCTAAGGAAGCCAACGATTCTATGCTATGTTCTGTCTCCTTCCTTCCTCTGGCCGCCCGTTCCCACCGCCGACTGGCCCCACACCTCTTCACCTTTCCTTGTGGCGCCAGATCTTACCTGCCAAACCACTGCTGAGATTCCTGTGTTATGGAAGTGGGCTTTGTGGGTGGGTGAGAGATAGACTCCGCTAGCCTGGGGATAAACCCTAGACCCTAACCCCCTACCTAAACCCTCTACCGGTTCAATGGCCGGATATCTTTGTCACAACAACCGTGATTGGGAGTCCAAAATTCACCCATGCGGGTTGTGGATTTGACTGTGTGGATTATTGCTGTGCGATAAGTTTGTGGTGTCCCGTTCTTTTGAGCAGCATTGACTTCCCTTCTTTTCGTTGCTGCATCGTATCGCCGGTTCAAGGATTTATAAGCCTTGTCGCTTACTGTTGCATACTCATGAAACACAGTCATAAGTATGGCGCAGATTCCTAGAACCGACCAGATAATAGAGTAAGTACAATTACAGCGGAAGACTTGATACACATGGATTGACTCAAACCTGACTCAGACTGCAACCAATCCCTCACAAACATACATCGGAGGTGTGAAAGCCCTGGCCTTGGACATAGAAGATAAGGCCAGGGCCAACTCTCATGCACAGATGAATGGAGGGGAGGAGCGACGAAGGGAGGAGGAGAGGGAAGATGACATCAACTCAATGTTTCCAAAGATAGTATCTCGAACTGTCAGAAGTAGTGAAAATCCGAAATGTGGCGAACACCGAGTCTCACAGTGTCTCAGATATCGATCTCACAATGTGAAGGTACATCTCCAGAGGTAGCTGAAATCAGATCCCAAAAGTAGTCCTCAACCTGCAGTCTCAATGTTGCTACATAAGCTAACGGGCGGTAACCATTCAAACGACTCGTAGTAGTCCAGTGAGAGTTTCCCCACAAGTAGACTTAGGCTACGAGGGCAGGATGAGAGAGAGAGAGAGAGAGAGAGAGAGAGAGAGAGAGAGAGAGAGAGAGAGAGATGGCCGCGCTGTCCCGGCTGATGTCCACTGAGACCGAGCCTGGCGGGGCAGCTATGGCGCTGGGCTGCGGGCTGAGCCAGAGAGCTGGAGAGAGAGAGAGAGAGAGAGAGAGAGAGGAGGAGGAAAGGAGGGAGGAAGGGCGGAGCCCTTCTCCCTGAAACCTGATGGCCGCTCTGTCCCGGCTGATGTCCGCTGAGGCTGAGCCTGGCGGGGCAGCTATGGCGCTGGGCTGCGGACTGAGCCAGAGAGCTGGCGCTACTCGCTGCTGCTGCACTAATCCTTCTCTGCTGCGCTAATTCTCTCTGCTGCTCCGCTATGCCAACCGAAACGCTGCACTAACCTCCCCTACCGAGGCTGGTACCCAGCTGATATAGCGTTGGGCCAGCCTCCCTGCTGCTGGTACCTTCGGGTCTGGACCGTTGATCCGATCAACGGTTCAGATCTGAATCTGAAAAGTGGCGCCTGAACTGCGCCGCCGCTCGGTCCTACCGATGGGGCGGTGCCGGCCTAACGAAACGAGTCGTTGGGTCTGGTGGGGTCTAAAACTAGGCCTACCGGAATCTAATCTGAAACGACGGTTCCTAGGCCTACCTGGGCTTAGCTGGGACCGTCGTGACCCGGTACCTAGGCCTAACCCGTGCTTACTACAGAACCGGGCCCTAACTGGGGCCCGTGTGGTATCAGTATGACACACTTACCGAGCCTGTCATCGTATCACTGTTGCCCGGATTGGAGCCTTGCTCTTTTACTCGGTGGAGCAACAGTTCCGCTCTTGGCAGATGGATTAGAATGGACGCTTTTATTTATTTTTAAACCTCCAGTACACCTGGGCCTGGAGGCGCGTTACTGTGCACCGAGCTTTTCTGAACAGTCAGCGGTGCACTTGTTTTCCCTATTGGCTGACGCCGCCAGCCATTGTGGTCTGGTAGGCCAAGTCACTGCGACAGTGCGGTGGCGACGAGTTGCTTTTGCTGCGGCTGGGGCAGTGTACTGGAGGTTTAATTCTGAATTTGAGATCTGATCAGGCCGCTGGCCCAGGGACGCCCCAGCTGTCCTGATTGAAATACACATCTGGTGGTGTTATGTCGGAAGAGGGTGGGTTGTGTCCGAAGAAATGCAAGTTTTTTTTTTGTCTTTTAGCCCCAGCTGTCCTGATTCAAATACACACATCTGGTGGTGTTCTGTCGGAACAGGTTGGGTTGTGTGGGAAGAAATGCGAACATTTTTGTCTTTTGTTGCCAAGTTGATGCGTGGAACTTCATCATGCTCACTTGGTTCCTGATCGGAATACTGTGGGTGTATTCACACTAGCGCTATCTTAATTGTATCTGACCATATCTATGGCCGCATGGTGGATGAATGCGGCCGCAATTCGGTCCTGAAATAAGTAAAAGTCCTAGCGCGGGTATGCCCTGCGAACTCGCTCTCGTTAGCTTGGGCCCCACCGTGACTGCTAGTCTGTCAGCTGGCGGCAGCAACCTAAGATTTAATATGAAATCACCAGTACTGTGGGTGTATTCACACTAGCGCTATCTTAATTGTATCTGACCATATCTATGGCCGCATGGTGGATGAATGCGGCCGCAATTCGGTCCTGAATTAAGTAAAAGTCCTAGCGCGAGTATGCCCTGCGAACTTGCTCTCATTAGCTTGGGCCCCACCTTGACTGCTAGTCTGTCAGCTGGCAGCAGCAACCTAAGATTTAATATCAAATCGCCAGTACGTTTCGAAGGCAAATTGTTGCAATGTAGTGACCCGGCTGTGAATGTGCCGTGACTCTTGGGGGTCATGGTGCTTGGCAAGGCCATTTACAAAATTAATAGGTGGTGGTCCCAACCACCCA
Organism: Chara braunii; assembly: GCA_003427395.1. Lineage (NCBI taxonomy): Eukaryota > Viridiplantae > Streptophyta > Charophyceae > Charales > Characeae > Chara > Chara braunii. The sequence continues at coordinate 805,084 of BFEA01000311.1, read as the reverse complement.
GAGGTGCTCGCAGTGCATGCGCCGGGCAAAACAAAATTGCTGGAGAAAGGTTCTGTTACCTGTCTGTTTCCCAGGTAGCTTGCCCTGATGCGCCCGCGTTAAACCGGCAGTACACAGCCCCAGCCTCGTGGAAAGTTCTTTGTCACGACAAGCAAAACACGGACGGGCCGCGCAGCGTGGGGCGCCATTGGAAAACAAAAGTCAGCGGCCTCTGAAGTGGTGCGGGTTTCATGCTGACACCCACAGGCTGATGTATGGTGCACTGGTGCTTTAACGTGCCACAGATAGGCGGCCGGGACTCTTAACTGGGCTGAAAAGGCTGGCAGCACCAGGCAAGATCACACTCGCGATGGCTGCACTTTTTGTTGGGGCCGGGGAGCACAGTGCATCGGAAAAAGATGCTCTGACGCACTGGTGGTTTGAAGGACCATTTGGAAAAAAAATAAAAATTACAAAATTTAAGAATTGAATGAAGCTCCAGTACCACTGTGCCACTGCGCCACTGTGGCTCCTTGGTGTTTGCACAAGTTGTTGGCAATATCAGCAATGGCTTTGGTGTGAGCTTTCTGAGAAGCGACGGGTGGGTTTTCGTGGGCATTATAAGAAGGGTAGTAGGGTACTACGTAAGGCTGACTTCTCGCTGTGTGAGAACAGGTGCAGTCAGATGACGGATGAATGGGTCCGAGAAGGGACTTCTTGCATGATGGGCTAGGCTACCAGCCGGGCTGACCATGTCACCTTGTTTGCCCGGGCAGCCCAGCCGTAAAAGGGCCGGTCCCAGCAAAAATAAATAAAATCCAAAGAATCCTAGGCCGTTTTCCTGAGCGCCCGGGCACCCAAGCTGTGCCCGTAAACTCGCCTGGGTGACTGGGCGGGCATGACCCCGGGCAGGGTCCGGGCCAGCGCCAACGCCCAAATAAATAAATAAATAAATAAATAAATAAATAAATAAATAAATAAGATCTGGAAAAAAAAATGTTGTGTAGAACTGCAATACAAACCTCCCACCCGGTATTAGTAAGGTCTTCAGCCAACACGGGTGTGAGTGTGTGTGTGAGTGGGTTGCGTGTGGTGTGTGGGAGAGTGTTGGCTTTAGACACTACTGTTACTCTATGGGGGTGGGGAAAGATGAAAAAGGAGGCACAGTTACTGGCAAATGCTCGGTCATTGTGTTAGCCGGGCCCCCACCGGCGGCCCGAACCCTGCACCCTAAACGCTCGGGCAAAGGGGCAAATGCCGTTTCCCCTCTCCACTTAGAGAGGTAACCTCCCTTCACCGAAGATAGGTAGAAAGCTATGCTTGCAGGGGTCCCCTGTATATAGCCTTAGGAGTAGTGGTAGGTTCTGAAAAGAAAGACATGTTCCATGCCATGGCAGAACGCCAGTTAAAGAAAGATATGTGAGGTGAGAGAAAAATATATGGCTGTCCCCCGATGAGGAGATGGCAGCTAAAAAAAAAAAAAAAAAAAAACTTTTGGCCGAGGGTCACATCAGAATTCCTCATGGAACTGAAGATAAAAAGAAAATAACAGAATCACACCAGGGCACCGCCCTTTGAAAATAATTTTTACCCCCCTTGGGCCCCCTTTAAAGCCAACACTCGAAAAAAGAAAAAAGCCCGGATTTGGGCTCCTCTCCGAGAGCGGGGAAAACCTCGACCACCAAATTTTTTTGTTTGTTTTTTTTTTCTATTTTTTTCCTCATGCCCGGGTATCCCGGGCGTCAGAACCCCTAGCGACCGGCATGTCCAAACCGGCCGGTCATGAAAATATTCCTTAAAAAAATCTGAAAAAAAAGTTGCTGTGCAGAAAAATAAACTGAACAACTTGTCCCTCAGTGTCACATGGAAATTCTTTACCATAATAAATAAACTTTAATAAAGTTCTTTTGGCCAGGCCAGGCAAGTGGTCCCGGGAGCATGGTCCCACTAGCAATGGGGATTGGATTAAGATCCTGAATCTGGCCGTGTTTTAGGCAGAAATGCGGAAAAGAAGTTCAATCCAATCCTCTTTGCCAGTGGGACCTCGCCCCAGGCCGCTTTGGTAGCCTAGATCATGGGCAAATAATAACAGAAAATCTGGAAATGAGAAAAATGACCGATAGGGTTCCAAACTTCCTATGGAGCAGCTGCAGTCAGATGATGGATGCATAGGTATCGGAGGGGGTAAGTGGTATGGAGTGGTGATACAGGAGGAGAGGTACACTGTAGTTGGTGGTATTATGGAAAGGAAACTACCGTCTTGCCCCCCAGAACACAATGCACCCTGATAATGGATGTATACAAGCTATTTTTCCGGTCCTGTACAACCATAACGGGGGTGCGTTGTGTTCGGGGGAAGATGGTAGCTGAACTACATTGCAGGGTATCTCAGCGGAGGGCTCTTTCTTTCTTGTTTTTTACTCAGGCCAGGAGATTGGGCCAGGAGATTCGGAAGGGGTGTGGGTCAGGGGGGGGGAAGGAACAGCAAACATTCTCAATCAAACTAATGAGCCAGCCGTGATGATTGAAAGAAAAAGCGACCATAACGATATGTGCCCGGAAGTTTCGAAGGAGGGAGATCCCACTTGTGACTATGATAGTGTGGAAATGCTGCACGAAGTTACAAACCCAAATAATAATCGCAAATATCTAAAAACAGAATGCCTTTAGAAAAAAAAAAGAAAAAGGAATGCCTTCAGGCTTTGGAGGCCTGAGATGGCCGTGGGGTACTGAATTTTTTGATTTTGTTTTTGGGATACTGCATTCTGAGACGGAGGCTGGCCAGAAATGTTGTCGGGCATTTCATCCAGTGCCGGATAAGCTCAGATCTGCGTTGGGGAACCTTGTATTTCACTCTTGCGGCTCTATTGTCGGTCTTGGGTCTCACTGTTGGCTTTTCAGGCCTGTGCCACTGTCTTTGAGGTATTCTGAGGACAAAATGACCCCAAACCCGTGCCCGACCAGCAGAGGTCGCAAGACCTTTTTTTTGTCCTACCCATATCCGACACAAGCCAAGCCTTGATGTATCATATCTAGCCGGACCCATGTAAACACTATTATTTTTACCCAGACCCAGCCCACCCACACTAATTTAAGTTTTTTTCTACCCGTACCCAGCACACCCAGGGTGATTTAAAAATTGTCTACCCATACCCAGCCACACCCAGGCCAAATTTCCCTTCACCCGCATCCAGCCGCACCCGAACCTAGTATCCATCCACCCGTGCCCAGCCGTACCTGTGCCCAAAATTTTCCACCCAGGCTTTGTCTTTCCTTTTATCTTTATGTAAAGCTTAGCCCTTGCATGTCGGATTCCTTAGCTTCCATCCACAGATTTCCGCTTCAAATTTTGGCGCCGGCAGTGGACCAGTGGCTGGGGATACTCGCATTGATACTTTCTTGTCTACATTTGGCCGCAACTACAGCCAGATTTCAATAGATCTGACCGCAATTATGGCCAGAGCCTATTAGCGAATGTCGTATTCCCTAGGATGACACGATTGGGGCCAGGCCGAATTAATAGTATGGTCTGACACTAGTACTACCTCGGCCCTAAGACGAACGACAGACAGCCAGAGACAAATTTATACTAGGGGCACGCCCCACTAGTACCACTATTTCCTAGTGAAGAAAAAGGGTTAGGCCTGGCCCTAATACTACCTAGGCTTGCCAAATATGCCTAGTATGCCTACAGGACTCGGGTCACCCGCGCGAAACCTCTACCCAGCCGTACCCGGAACCAAGGCAAACCTTTGCCAGGCCGTAATCGTCCAGGCACTGTGTCAAAACCCGTCCACAACTGTCGGGTACGGCTGGGTACGGTCAGGTCAGGTCACGGCCACCCAATGTCAACCTCTGCCGACCAGGTAAGGTACTGGACTGTTGCCCTGTGGGGTTATTAACTAAGAGATGGTTTATGAAAGAAGATAAGAAAAAGAAATAAGGGAAGTATCAAGCAATTAATCTCCAAGGAAACAGAAAGAGAGCGTAACACGTAAACTAGTCGAAACGGAGCTGCAAAAAGCGTAGGGAAAGTTATAAAAGGCGAGAATCCGAGGGTGTGATGGAAGCGGAAGAAAGCAGGAGAGCATGGATCAGCAATAAGTTATTTTGATGAAATGATCATCAATCATCAATGTAATTCCATTATAAGGGACGCTGGGCCCGGTTCCCAGGACGTGGGCCGCTCCCCACAAATAGATTGTAGCAATTTGAAAAAAAATTAAAAAAAATTAAAAAAATATATTTTCACGACCTACATGACATGACCTGCTTATTGCTCCTTTTTTAGTGTTTGAAATTTTATTCCAGTTTGTGAAAGGAAGCCATCCATTTGAGCGTTTCGGCTTGCTCGAGGTTTGACCTTGTGGTGTATCAGCGAGTCAATGGTTGTGGTGAATGAACGTTGGTTGAAACAGTGAGAGGCACTACCAGGGGGGATTGATGCCTGGATTTTGAATGAAATCTAGAGATATATTTTCTTTCTCGGACACAGTGTGGTCACGAACCAGCAAGGGAGGGCCTCGCTGCACTACTCGCCAAATGTGGAAAATTGTGGGTGCATAGTCAGCTAGAAGGTGGAAATAAACACTCAGTTCTTTTTTATTTTTTAAAGCACCAGTCCCAGCCCCTTTCCTACTAAAATCAATGTCGTCGACGACGTGCTGTTCACAAATGCTTGACCTATCGGACCTACCAGGGGTTATGCGGAGTGTGCTACATTTCGAGTACCCCAACTTTTGCGTTTTCTAAGTCTGATTTCCAGTGACCAAAAGTTGATTTTAAAAACCAACTGGCCTAGCTCAGTTGGAAAACCCATGAACTGTTGAAATCCAGACCTAAGTTCAAATCCTGACGGAACCAGGGGAGAAAAAAAGAGGAGAACAGTTCTTAAGAAAAAGAGCATTGTAGATGGGGTCACGCCACTTCAAGAAAAACAAGGAGAACATCAAAAGATTCAAAACCGATTAAGGCAATGGAAAGAGATCCACGCCAAACTGAATGCATATTGCGATCAAAGTCATCACCCGATTAGGAGTGACGATTCATGCTGCGCAGGCCCACATAAAGGACAACAAGAAGAACATCAAAAGATGCGAAACTGATTGAAGCCAATGGGAAGATATTCGCGCCAAATTGAGTGCATATTGCGATCGAAGTCATCACCCGAGTAGGAGTGACGTTTCATGCTGCGTCGTTTTTCTTTTTTTTTTGGTTTATACAAATAGCCTCAGCGGGACTGGTGGTTTAAATCACCAGTACTCCGCCCAGCTACTGATGCCGAGCCTAAATTCGCCCTGCTCGCCAAAGAAAAACGAAGTGGTGCAGGCCACAGCTTTTGGCTGGCGCCGCCAGCCATTTTCGTCCGGTACCCGAACCCCACCTGAAAAATATGGCCTTTAACGAGCTGCGACTTTGTTTTGCAAGGAGGAAAGGTTCTGGTGGTTTTTCGTTTGGTGAGGTGTGGAGTGAGAGGCCTGAAAGCTCGTGGGCATGTTCGAAGCAATGGGCCTCGCTGCACTACTCTTGAATGGTGCAAAACGAGAGTGAATCTTCCGCTAGAACATGGAAAGATACAGCGACATGATTTTTGTCTTTTGTGCATTTCAAGAGTAGTGCAGTGAGGCCCAATATATTTGTGGTCGTTGCTAACAGTTTGAAGCAAGTTCGCTGCAGTTTTTTTCTAGGGTTGCTTTTCCTGCCGTCTTCACCCGAATAAACGTACGGTTATTATTGCTGTATCTAGACTCGAAGTTGCCCCAAATACCGCTACAATGACCGTACATTGTATTCGGGTGGATACTGTAGCTGATAGAGAATGCAGGGTTGATCTGTACTATCATCGGGCTTAGCCCAGTGAGCTTGAACCCATATGGAACTAGAAGGAAAGAAAAAAATAGGTTTGATTTGTACTAAAGGAAATCAACTTTAATCAAGAGGTGACCAATGCGGGGCTGCTGGATTCTGGTGAGAGGCAGATGGGGTGCAATGTGTCAGTAAAAGCCCATCACAACAGTCAGAGAGGACGGAGGGTGAGTTCATGCCCCCATGCAACACTACTTATGAACAGAACAAAATGGCGGGTGCATGTTGACGCGGAAGCTGGCAAGATACGTCCGCTACTATAAATAGCAGTGGATGCATCTTGCGGCCTTATGTTTGAATATACACCATCCATTTTCCTTGTTTCGTGAGTAGTGCGGTGAGGCCGTATATACACAAAAGCTACACAGTACCTTCTGGATTTGTCCGACTGTGTTCGGGATAGCATCGGTTTGGATGCAACACTGCTTATGAACTGTAAAAAATGGCGTGTGCATGCTGACATGGAAGGTGGCAAGATACGTCCGCTACTAGAAATAGAAGTGGATGTATCTTGCGACCTTATGGTTGAATGAAGATACACTTTCCGATTATTTTTTTTCGTTTCACGAGTAGTGGGGTGGGACCCTATATGTGCAAAGCTTCACGGTCCCTTCTGGATTTGTCCGACTGTTTTCGGGATAGCATCGGCTTGGACGTCAGGCTCTCGGCTTTGGTCACTGACCGATGTCTTGATGTTTCCGGCACAGTGATGGCGTCAGAGCCACTTGCTTGTCAGCGTTGTTAACGAGGGTGTTAATTTCTTGCTGGGGAGTGGAAGAGAGAGGCAGCTCTGTTCGTGGGTTCTTTTCTTCTTTACAAAAAGATATGTCTGTGGGTCCTTGACATGTCAGAAATGAACATTCCGGATTTGTCCGTAGTGTTCTTGGGATCGCAACGTTGTATATGTCAGAATCTTTTGGCGTTAATCTGGGCAGGGATGGATGCTTCTGGCGCAGTGATGGCATCAATGCGACCTACAGCACCGCGGTTGTCAATGGTGGTGTT
>BFEA01000311.1:781172-798157 GCA_003427395.1 Chara braunii | reverse complement strand
TGGAGGGGGGATGCCCTTGAGATATCCAACACAGGTCTGTATGCCAACAATTTGTGGGTGTCCCAACTGAGCTATACCATCTTGCCCCAAACATAACACATGCATTGTAAACGAATACAATGCATAGGTTGCTTTCTACTCGAATACACCGCATCCATGTTCTATTGAAACAACCCTGGTATTGGAAAACAACGTGAATGCGTTCTATATAACTTCTATTCGAGTGTTTGGAAAATTTTGAAATCTCAAATACAAGCCATATGCGTTATGTTCGGGGGAAGATGGTAGGTAGGCCCTTTGGTGGGGTGATAGTTTTTTTTGGTGGGAAGTGGAAGAAGAGGCACAGCTTTGCGGCTGCTGGGTTGTTGGCATGTCAGAAGGAAATATGGCAACCAGTTGAGTCTTCCTCATAGACAAGCAGAGACCAGATTCAGATGAATCGATTGACTAACCTCTCGTCATTTATATCTTGCTGACGATCTGTTTTTTTTTTCTTACTCTTCTTTTGACAGTATGAAAGAGATCCTTGATCGGTATCATAGTTGTCCTCCGGAGCAGCGAGAGAAAAGGTCAGTTTTTTAAACTTTTTTGCTTTTGCGTCCTGAAACTTGTTGCTTCTCTCCGGTCTCTTTCTGGCAAGGGCTGCTCGTGTGCCTTTTCGTTTTCTTTTTTGTTTTGTGCTGCGGAGGGCTGCTCTTGTGCCTGAGAAAATGTTGACATACTTGTCTGCCCTTTGCCTCATTTCTGCTCCTGTTCTGCCCGTCTTCATGTTGCTGCTGCTCCTGCTCCTGCTCCTGCTCCTGCTCCTGCTCTGCTCGTCTTGGTGTTGGTGCTGCTCCTCTGTCCACCCGATCTTATGCACTTATGGTTTTAACGACAATCATGCGAGACTTTTTGCTCATCGTTTGGTTGTGTGGAAAGGTGTACACGTGCGGGACCCACTCAAAGAGATTATAAATATGTTTGGTTGGTTGTCTGTTCCCTCTGATGGCTGCTCAATCTTTACCTTCCCTCTAATCCTTTCCGATTGTGGGATTTATTCTGAAGGGTGATGATGTGTGTATATGGGGGCAGGGTATCACACAACGAGGGACTTGAAGAAGATGGGCCCGTCTGGCGTGGTTTCTGTGCTTTCACCGTTTGTTGGGAGAGGCTAACGTCCTCTGTCCTTCCAGAACGAAAAGTGAACGAGTTTTCCATTTGCATTCTTGATACTGGGACTGAGGGCCGAGCCCAACTCGTGTTTTGTTTGTGCTTGGAAAGAACGAACCTTGGCCTGAAAAATGGCCAGGCTCGTGCTTTTGATAGCATGAATATAACACCATTGTGATCTTCTCCTGAAGATAAATGAACAGGTCTACCGCTGCTGGTATAGCAGAGGGGTGAATATCTTTTTCCCGTTGTGCTTTTAAATGTGCATGCCTCTTTTTCCCGTTGTGCTTTCAAATGTGCACGACTCTTTTTCCCGTTGTGCTTCCAAGTGTGTGAATCTTCTCTGTATCATTCCAATTTTAACGGATGTCCCGGAGGACGATGTGCATCGCTCTTTGATTCGTGCGTTATTGTGTTTTTCTTTCTTTCTTTCTTTTGTCTTTTCTGTAACTGAACCCAACGTTTGTTAACCATGAGAAAAGGAGGCGGAGGTCCTGACAGTTGTCCCGGAAATTACTGTGGCCACTATCCGTCTCCGGTTATTCATATTCCCATAATTGAATGATAATTGAATCATAATTCCACATTATTCCAACCTGCTTCGGAAATTCAAAAGCGAGCAGGGGACATTCTTTCCCCCCGTCAGATCCTATATCAAGTACTATATCAACCCAAATTACTCGAGTCGCCTATTGCAGTGGCAATGGCTGGCTTCTGGCAATGGCTGGCTTCTCCTGATCACCCTTTGAAAATCTAATGAATTTCTTGAAGAAGGATATAAGGGGCATGCATAAAAATTGAAATGATGCGGAGGAGATTAGCATGGCCCCTGTGCATAAAAGGGAAAATGAAGAAAAAAATTCAAAAAAAGGATAAGGGTGTAATCTACCTGTTGTCTCTCTGACCCCACTCTTTTCTGAACGGAAAACTGAGGAGGTAAGCTTTTTCACATGTTGGCCGAGGGCAACAAGCTGCCGACCAACGAAAGCTGCAGGCGGGAGTTACTTGTCAGAACGGCTTGTCAGAGCCGCGGAGGCGGCACTGATGCTGGACGTGGCCTTGAGCAATCTGACGGGCCGGCAACGAAGACATCGATTGGTTCGAGGCGACTGACCATCGATGTGGTTTCGGCATTCTCTGGATGAGAAGGGAGGCGAAACATTTGCCGGATGATGTATAAGTCTGGTGGCATGGAAGTGGAGCTTTCTTTTCAAGCTTGTTTGTTTGCATCTGGCATGACAACTGTACTGCTTCTTGCGGGATTATGCAGGCTGTGTTGCAGTGGTAGCATTTTCCTCTGCTTGTCTGCGTATCTGTGGCTCACTCCCTCTCGATTGTCAGTGCCCCATTTGCGTCAGTCCACCACCCTGGCTGTCAGAATGTCTGCAGTGTTTTGTCAGAGCAGAAGGGCAGGCTCGCTCAGCCTTATCGATTTCCATCGGGGCAATGCTACTCTGGTGGGCTGCAGTGTTGAATGTGTGCTGCAGCACAAAGCAGCAGGATGGATTTGCCTTTTTTTTTTCTTTTTTTTTTCACTCTGGGCTCCTTGTTGAGAGGTCATGCGACGGAAGCTCACAGTTGAAGCGGAAATAAATATCGATTAGATGTAATGAATTAATAATGCAAAGTTAGTCCGTAATATATGGAAGATTGCAAACTGTACTTTCAGAATCAGGTACAAGAAGCAGACAGAGTTCACCCTGGCCCTCAGGATTTGCATGCCGAGCCAGGCTCTGAACGCGAATATTGTCCTGCCTGTCTTTACGTGCTCAGACATGGATGGGTCAAAATATTAAGGACAGGATTTTTACGCGTTTCACTCCTCGAGGAGCAGCCTGGACAGGGGTGAAGATCTGTAACTTCACCGGACAAGCTTGCATTTTTTGAGGGGTTCACAGAAAATGGGAACACTGTTTGAAGGTTCGGTTGTTTAGACACCGTGGGATGCTGGCGTATTTGCACAAATGCCTCTGTCAGGATGTACGCGGACGAACACACATTGTGATGCAGATTAGTCACACGTGTCCCTGCTCTGTTGTCCAGGTACTCTCTGACAGACTGCATTCCACCAATAAAACAAAAGGAAGGCTTTTTTTGCGAAGGGCCTCGCCACGCCACTCTCGAAATGTGAAAAAGACAAAAATGTGGCGGTTACATCTGGCCATGTTCTAGCAGGCAGTTCATTCGCACTTTGCACATTTCTAGAGTGGTGTGGCGATGCCCTAAGTTCTTAGCATTGTCTTTTGGTTAGTGCAGCTCTTCTGGCATGATTTGGTGGTTGGATATGATTTGGTGGGCTTAAAGCACCAGAACATGGTCCCAGCCAAGTTGGGAGTCCTATTGAGCCTCTCCTAAAATTAAGGAGGCTTGCGCACCGTCGATATTTGGTGGAAGGCAGGCCGGCTCCAAAAGGGGCCCGCGGCCGATGACTGGCATGGACTGGTGGTCTGAGGTTAGGTCCTATTGGTGCTGTGTTCGTGTTACGAAAACTGAACTTGTCTGCTGCGATTACGGTCATGTTCATGCTTTTCAAGCATATGAATACAGGACGAGTGAAGCTTGTTCCTTAGCTTACCGGTCAGACAAGCAAAAGTGAATCACAGCGGACATATTTTGCATCCGTGTTCGTTTCGCTTTTTCCTAGGCACACGGCAATTGGGCTCTGGACAATGAGGATTGGTGGGCCTGATGCTCTAAGGGACTGGAAAGTGAGAGTCAGTGAGTGAAGCTGTTGCTGCACATCCGTTTGGCAGTACTTCCCAAGCATCCCAGAGTATAGAAAGTCTCTCAGAAAGCACGAGTACGCAAGTCTGGCAGCTGTTGCACGTCCGTTTGGCATTACTTCGGAAGCGTCCCAGTCTCCCAGAGCGTAGAATTTGTTTTGGAAAACACACAAGTACCCAAATTTGGCACTGAATTGTGGGCTATGACTATGAAGTAGTTGAGGACATTGGCCGCAGCAGAGGATTTGAAAATGGTCTGCTGACTGTTTGCATAATGAATGATAGTTTCGGCAAAAAAAATCTCAGATATCCAGTGGAATAAACAATGCTGCTCTTAACTTCTGTCCACCAGCACCGTGCTGGGGAAATACGCAGTAGTTATAGAAATGTAGTAATGAACCGAATAGCATGTCCGTAATTTGCTGATAACGAACCCGTAGCCTCCTCGCTCTTGGAGTGTTCCGACTCGCATGTCTAACGGATATTACATTCAGAATCAGGCAGGGCACACTCACACTGTGGTACCTAATCCGCAGAATTTTCAAAAATAGGGAGGCTTGATCTGGGGATGTAGTGGTGACGCCAGTCACACTGTGTCCCCAGATCTTCCTTTTCACGGTCGCGGCAGCTCATCCAGTGTGGAACCTCGGAGGTTGCCAGTCACACGGCGCAGACCCTTTTTCGCTCACCTGATTTTCTGTATTTTATTTTTTTTTCTTCTGTACTTTTTTTCTGGCTCTAACATCACCCATATTTCCAACTGCTATCGTGCCAACACCCGTGGCCCCACAGGCCGCTGACACAAGGGTTCACAGGTAAGTAATTTGGGAAAATGATAAATGGGTGTGATTGGTCCAATGCACCTTTTCTTGAGTCAATGGGGATTTTGGGTCCCAGTGTGAGGGTGTCTTCACGACTCCTTGGTCAAGAAGGTCGTAGTGCGAGTAAAGTCGTAGTGCGAGTAAAGTCGTAGTGCGAGTAAAGTGGAGGACTCTCTCGTTTCAGGGGGGAGGTCCCACTAGGAAAGAGGACTGGATTGAACGCCTGAATCTGGACTTATTTGCGGAGAGGTTGGTGCAGGCAATCGACATGGAACTGCTTGTCTGAATCTCTGGACAAAAAAACATCCAGATTCAGGAGCTTAATCCAATCCTCTGTGCTAGTGGGACCTCGCCCCAGGGGTTATCTTTTGCTTCATTTGGCTTCCACTTAGGTCGTGTATTCTCTCCCCCCTCCTTTTTGTTTCCCCTTTTTAACAGGGCAACTACCTTGAGATATCATCTACTGAACTGACCGGCCCCAGGTAATTCACATTGGTTTTATTTTGCTCATCTGGATTTGAACTTGGGTCTGTATTTCGACAGTCCATGGGTGTACCAACTGAGCTACGGTAGGCCCTTCGGTGTGGTGGTACCTTTCCTATTCGGGTAACTATTGGGAAGATCCATATTTTTTATGCCACATTTGCAGAAGTGCTATCGGGGCTGCATGGAGCAATGTACATGCTGCGCGAAGCATGCTTGATAGTGTGCGAGTGTGATCATGCACTCTGTCGAGAGCTGTGATGTTGTGCCAGGGTATCCTTGGGCGAGGTGCCACCAGCTACGAGGATTGGATTGAACACCCGAATCTCGACGTGTTTGTGGCGAGGGGCGGGGAAATCACGACCGAAGTGCTTTTCTGCATGTCTGCATAAAACACCTCCAGATGCAGGAGCTTAATCCAATCCTCCTTGCGAGTGTAGCTTCGTGTATACTGAGTGGTGTGCTTCGTGTATACTGCTTTCTTTGTGGTTAGCTTCGTGTATACTGCTTTCTGTGTGTTCGAGTTCTAAACCAATGACTGATGTATATGCTACAATCCTCCTTGCTAGTGGGGCCTGCGTTGATAGCTGTGAGGTTGTGCCAGTCTATCCTTGGGCGAGGTGGCTATGAGGATTGGGATTGAAAAAACACCCAAATATGGACGTGTTCGTGGCGAGGGGTGGAAAATCGGGACCAAACCTAGGCTACCAGAGTGACCCGGGGTCACTTGCCCGGCCGGGCCAAAAATAAAAATAAAAATAAAAAATAAATATTATTTTTTATTCTCAATTTGGTGAAGAATTTCGATGTAACCCTGAGGCAAAAGTTGTTTAGTTTATTTTTCTGCATAACATAATTTTTTTTTTTTTTTTTTTTTTGATGGGACCTTCCCTGTTCCTTGCACGGGCTAGCCACCCGGGCCCGGGCGGCCCGGCTGGTAGCCTAGGACCAAACTGGTTTTATGAATCTCTGCGTAAAACACGTCCAGATGCGGGAGCTTAATCCAATCCTCCTTGCTTGTGGGACCTCGTCTCCTGTGTGGTAATTACAGTGTGCCAGTCCTCTGGCGGGCAATTTTATACAGCTGTAATTGTCTTAGAATGACGAATGACTGATAATTGCTGCACTGCAGAGAAGCTAAACCGTAATGGGCACCTGCACCTGGCCCTGTCTGTGCTAGGATAGTGAAGGTGGGCTGGGATAATTGTGTCCTTATCAACATCAGATAATGAGCCTCGCTCCGCTACCCAACACTCTACAATGTCTACATGCATTTGGATTTGGACGCTCTTTGGACCCGATGCATACGAAGATGTTGAACTCGTGCGATTGCACCTGGTCCAGAAAGCGGCGAAATGCATGTGGCGTGTTGTATGGTGGAGTGAGGCTCAGTAACGAATCCAATAGTGCAATGTGAGTGCAGACCACATGCAGTGGATCCTAGCTCTCCGTCGATAGACTGCCTCTACCGAACGTTAGCTGTCAAAAAAGCACATCTCGCTCCGCTTTACATGCACAAGGAAGAACAGTGTGCATGCTGTTTTAGTATCAATGTTAGGAGCGTCGAATCTGGTATGCAAATGTCCACGTCCTCGTCTCGCGCGAGGAATGTGCTTCCCCCAAATGGAGATTAACAGTTCACAAAAGGTTCTACGCCTCCGATTCTCTCTCATTCCCATCCCTTCCCATGTCACCATCGCTGCTCTCCCCGAAACTCCCCCAGTCCATGCTTTCCAAACGCAAAACCTCTCCGTCCATGCTTTCCAAACCCAAAACCTCTCCTCTCCTTCTGTGCGGACGCATTCCGTGCATCTGACCGCCTCACGTCCACGGATTGCCGGTTTTGTTTCGAGGGGAAGAAAGAAGGGCTGAGGTAGTGGATATCTGTATTCAACTATTGATTATTTCTGGCTGTTGATCTTTGTGATCGACCAACGGGCAATCGGATGCACACCCAAGTTCGAACCCAGATCGAACCCAGACCAACGGGCAATTGTTTGGGCCTAGCTCAGTTGGTAAATCCACAAACTGTTGAAATGCAGACCCAAGTTCGAACCCAGATGCAATCGGATGACCAGAATAAAAATAATTCTGAATAACCTGGGGCCGGTCAGTTCGATCATGATATCTCAAGGCTGTCCGTCGGCTTTTTTTTCTTTTCAGAAAAAAAGAAATAGATCGTTGTGATCGACGGTCAGAAGTGAGGAATGAAAGCAAGTGGAGCATCACCACACGGGAAAGCAAACTGGGTGGTGTTTGTCATCTTTAGTTTTTTATTCTATTCATAAAAAAGAATCTATTCATTAAAAAAAAGGTGCTATACTTCCAGCTAGTGAAGAAAGTTTGAGGGAATCTAATTCTCTTTTTCTTTTTTGAAATCTAATTGTTGAATTGACTGGTCTCCGATTGAATGAGATCCGATGCAAGGCCTTTGTCGTCACCCAATTTTACTACCAAGGATGATTGCAAAAAAGAAAAGAAAAGGAAAGGATGTGATGATAAGATTTGCCTATGAAAACCTGTGGCCTGACAAGAGCGTCTATTTCCTCCGATTTTCCCTTGAAAAATTTTCCCCCTCCCCTTGATCCGTGTTTGAACGTTGAAGCGACGACGAATGCGACTACGCACGCAAGAGTCGCCTTACGGCATAATCGGCTCGCCACACAATTTTATTTCACTGCCAAGGATGATTGCAAAAAAGAAAAGAAAAGGATGTGACGATAAGACTTGCCTATGGAAACCTGTGGCCTGATAAGAGGGTGGGTCTATTTGCTCCGATTTCCGCTCGAAAAATTCCCCCCCTCGTTGATCCGTGTTTGAACGTTGAAGCGACGACAAATGTGAGTACACACGCAAGAGGCGCCTTACGCCATACTCATATCAGGGGGGGGCTCAGTAGACTGACTGTGTGCAATTGCAAGTCAAGTTGATGCAGCTCCCCGGGTGCTAGTGGTGTCTGCTCTTCTCATCAACACTAACACCGATGGGGGCGTTTGTTTAAAAAAAAAAAAGAAAAAAAAAAAAGGAAGTGTCAGTCTGAAAGCGTACTCACACTGAGACTTTTTTGACTGATCTCGAGATGTAATTAAACCACCAGTACTTCATGAAGCAGTGCCCGTTAAACGACCAGTACTTGCGAAAGTTGTGCCCATATACAAGCCACGATTTTAGGAAACGTATGGGCCACTACAGGAGCGCCCAAATTCATCGGACTAGAAATGTTTCTAGCCTTTTTTTTTCTGAGGGCTATAGCTGGGCTACATACTGGTGGTTTAACAAGCCGCCATTTTAGGAAACGTACGGGCCACTACAGGAGCACCCAAATTCACCCGAGTAGAAATGTTTCTACTCATTTTTTTTAATTTTTTTTTTTTCTGCGGCCGATAGCTCGGCCAAGTACTGGTGGTTTAAGGTCAACCGCACCATAATCCATTCAACTTCATCCCCAAAAAAAGTGAAGTCTAAGTATGCCCTTCCTTTTTGCAGATGTATTATGTGTCCACTGTTCTACGGGCTGATACGTGCTTTTGCGTTTCTTCGATAGCATCTGCTGATAGCATATGTCACTGTTGTGGAGTTGAAACCACTGGTACTTTGGACCCTTCGCTATCTTTGTCACCCGAATACAGTGTACGGTCGTTATTGCGGTATCTAGACTGAAAGATGCCCAAGATACAGCTATAATGACCGTACGTTTTGTTCGGGTGAAGGTGGCGGAGCCTTGAAACGTACTGCACACCGGAAAACGCGAACTGGCGGGGGCCTCCTTTTAGCTGGTGTCATCAGCTATTTTGCTCCGGTAGACCCCCAAAACTTGGACCTTGTGTACGAAGCCCGTAGGAGAAAACCGCTGGGGAACATTCTGCTGGTTTAAACCAGCAGTACGTCCTAACGTGGTGCCCGTATACAAGCCACAATTTGAGGAAACGTACAGGCCACTACAGGAGTGCCCAAGTTCATCCAACTAGAAACGTTTCTACTTTATCGTTTCCGTGGCCGATATCTGGGCCAAGTACTGGTGGTTTACGTATGCCCTTCCTGTTTGCAGATAAACGAGATATCCACCGTTCAATAATAAATAAATAACTAAGTAAAAGATGGAGGAAGAAAGATATCCACGGTTTGTACACGCGAATATGTGCTTGCCCTTCAGGGCAATGGGGAAGGAATCCCACGTACCTGGACTTTTTATTTGTGGCCCTTGATTATGAAAATCGGTGGCCTGAAAGGATGAAACTTGTGTGGGTGGGAGCTCGCCGCCAGTGGGTTCTTACAAAGAGGCACCTGCCGACACAAGGACTTTTTTGGCCGTGTGTGGCAACTATAGTCCAGTCCATCGAAGAAGTACCAGTCTCAGGCGTACTCACACTGGGACACTTTCACTGATCTCTGGACGTAATTGAGGTCAGATTCATCCAGGAAAGCTAGTGTGGGTGAGATCTGGGTGTGCCCGTAGTCACCCATACCTTCCAGATCATGGTGTGAAGTGGGGAACTTGTTGGTGTGGTCCTCCGGAGCTTCTTACCATCTCTCTCTCTCTCTCTCTCTCTCTCTCTCTCACACACACACACACACACACACACACACAGTGTGTCTCTATCTATCTTTCTATTTATCTTCATTATTTTATTCAATTTATTGTGATCTGGGTGTGCCCGTAGTCACCCATACCTTCCAGATCATGGTGTGAAGTGGGGAACTTGTTGGTGTGGTCTTCCGGAGCTTCTTACCATCTCTCTCTCTCTCTCTCTCTCTGTGTGTGTGTGTCTCTATCTGTCTATCTATCTATCTTCATTATTTTATTCAATTTATTGTGATTCGCTTCCTTCTCGCAGAAGGCAACGGTAGCTGGCACTGAGGAGAAAAAGAACCCAAAATACAAATGTGTCCTGTCTTTCCTGAGTGGGAAAGTGATTTCTATGCTGATGTTTCATAGAAAGTGAGATGAAGTGGTGTTGCTTCCCATTCTTCCTTCGTTCTCTCACCCGTTTTTTTCTTTTGTTGGGGGGGGAGGGGGCGGAGGGGACAATACTGCAGCAAAGTGCTGCACTGCTGCTCATAAAAAAAAATGTCCCCGTTAGTTGTCCCGGTCTCAAAAAATAGCGTTGGAACTTGACAGATGTGAGTGGCTATAGAAAATAGAATAGCTGGTTTGGAAAAAAAGGGTGGCAGGGGGCGGGGGGTGGGGGGGAGGAGGAGAGTGATTTGGTGATTTCCAACAAGAAAAACGACCTGGAAAATCACAAAACGGAGAAGGCCCCAAACAAATAAATAACCCGAGTTCAAAGAAGAATTTAAAGATGGCCCATTTTTAAAAAAGGGATCATAAGATTGATGACGTTCCTTGTTATCATATCTATCTGTTTGGCTGTACGTATTTATCCTTTTATCGCGACTTGTCTGCGATATTTGTTGGATAATTCAGGGCCTCTTGTCCCTACGCTTCTCCGTTGCCAACCTGTCAAGTGCTCATCATTACAGAGTCTCTCTTTCAGCAAATAGAGAGCCTGCTCAATATTGCTGTATCGGCGTCGACAGGTGGCTCTTAGACAGCCGTAATCCCTATGAGTATGTTCATAATCCCCCATGAGTACTATTCAGAGGGAAACGGAAGGAAGCACGTTATATGACCTCTGCTCGTGGGGCCCTGATTGTACTGTGACACCCCTATGCGCCTTTTAGAGATTGGGTAGCTTGGTATCAGTCGCCAGCAAAGAGCAGGTTGGACTGTCTATATCCGACATTTGGACAAAATTCCAGATACCATCTTTGTGATTCTGATGTATACAGTGCATAAATACGGACATCCATACACTCACATGGAGAGAGAGAGAGAGAGAGGACACAATTATGCTTTTTTTGTGTTGTGTATAGCGGACATGACAGCACACATGGACACACACACACACACAGAGAGAGAGAGAGAGAGAGAGGGCAATGGCAGCAGGGACAGTCCTTGTCATGCCAGCTGTTAAAGGGTGTCAGAAACCTGCGTCTTGTTTATTTAGGTCTTTGCAGTATAGTTCAGGCACAGCTGTCTGATCAGGATTCGCGGGGTTGGTATCTGCCTTATATTGGCATGGTACACACCTGTACCTGATAATAAACAGATCAAGAGTTCAAATCCTAGTGATAGAGTAAACGCTGTGGACTCGTCCTTTTCTTCTTTCAAGGGCGTTAGTCCCAGTGTCATCGATATCATTGTAACCATCTGATGCCATCTAGACCTGACCTCAAAGGGCAATAGTCACACAAGGACTTTTTCTACTAAGCTCTGTACGCAAATTATTGCCAGATTCATCCAGGTGGGGCCTTAATTACAGTCAGGTACATTTTTGAAAGTGCTAGTGTGAGAACACCCTCAATCAGCTCATCACCAATTTTACATGTTTGTAGTATCACCCATGTGAAGCTGGGTGTTAGGGTCTCTGTCTTCTTCTTTTTTTTTTTTTTTTGAACAAATGCTCTAGTCTATTCGAGGGTCTCTGTCTTCTTTTTGGAAGATAAAAGAAAAAGCGAGATTTAGTGAGAGTCCGGTCCTTGGGGAAAAAAAAAAGAGAAAAAGAGAGCTTTGCCGAGCTCCTTCCAGCTTTGCTAAGGGCCACAACTGAGATCTGTTCTCAGACAACCCCTATACACCGCAATCATTTCCGTTTTCCATGCGTGTCAGGGGCAGTGGAGTGATGCACGAATGCGGTGGTACCTGCAGTTTCGTTTCCGTTTTCTTTTTGGAGACTAAATAGTAAAAAAAAAAAAAAAAAAACACGTACATCTCAGAGAGAGATAAATGTCTAGAAATTTGTAATTAGCGGATGAAAAAAAAAAAAGTCAATAAAAAAAACAAAAAACAATAATGAATTGAGGCCCACCCTGTACTAACGGTAGGCCGAAGGTGAATTACTAATATCGGCGTACTGGTCCCCCTGACTTTACGACGTTGGGGGGGCTGCTGGTTAAAACAAAAAAAAGAAAAAAAAAAGACATCTGTTCTCTCAGGGATTGGGAATCGGGGGTGAGGTCTTACTGGTCAGGGTTCTGCATTTCTTTTTTTTATTCTTTTTTTTAATATATTTTCAGGGTTCTTCATTTATGGCTGGTCAACGACCAGTACTTCCTAAAGTCACGGCGGTTAACAAGCTGTGACAATGATGAACGAACGGGCCACTTGGGGAGGGGAGCGCCCAAATTCATCCGACTAGAAACGCTCCTTCTCTATTTTTTCCCCGTGGCCGATGTATGGGTCAAGTACAGGTGGTTTAAACCACTAGCGTATGGGCCGATGTATGGGTCGTCGTGGCGTGCGTGATGCTGCCAGCCATTGCGGCAGTGCTGCGATGTTTCCCGTTGGTTAATGGGTGCTATCGACAATGGTTATAGATCCATACCCGTTGGTTAACGGGTGCTATGCACAATGGTTACAGATCCATACATACGGACCTTTCGGCCCTCCTCCGTGCAAGCACGGATTCGAACCGGCGACCTCGGTCCTAAGAGCCGAGTCTAATTAATTAACCACTACCAGGACACGATGTTCGAAAGTGGAACCATGCTGGTAGTGATATCCACCCCACCCCTGCAAGGCTGTCGTCTCCGACACAACACACACTACAGACAACACCACATGGACACCACAATTCTCGCACTCTTCGGCTCAATCAGCACGTGACACTCCCCAGTTCTAGTTCGCCTGTCCACCACCTATGAGGGGTACTTCCCCGTTGGTTAACCGGTCCCAGGAGGCCAGTTCTTCCACAAAACAGGCGGTGTGTTATCCGGTACATCGCGCTTGCACACTGGTGGTTTGACTGTGTAAGTCGATCTTTGCGGAGGGCGGTAGCAAGTTGTAGAACTGTTTTTTTTTTGTGTGTGTGTTAGGGCGTTGTTGCACTACTTGTCATCTGCCAACATTTTGAATGCATCAAGATGGATTTCGCTGTTGAGATTCATTCAGATTCTTGGCGAATGGCGAGTAGTGCAACTAGGCCGTTAGTATAAACGAGTATAAAGAGTCGTTAAAATTCTTGTCGACTTGCGGTTCTCATGAGGTTTCCCAGGCAGCTGTCCAGTGAAGAGAATACCGAATGAGGGAATCCGGAGGGCATTTGTTTTGCGAAAGGTCTGTGGAACCCATTGAGGATGACAAGCCCCTATGGAGAAGCGAAGCCGCATTTTTTCACCCTTTTTTTAGAGGCTGCTTACTTGCAGCCACTGGCTAATCGGATTCATCGTAAACGTATTGGCCGTTACGGATAGGCATGAGGAAGCCTTGTCAGCAGTCATAATAGAAGCGATCATTCGCCTTCGGTGATTTAGTTGGTTTCGCTATAGGTGTACGTGATTATTCCTTGTTAATTGGTCAGTTTCCTATTCATTGAATAAATTTGTGGTCCCCAACGGCAGATAAGATCGACCCTAGTGGGGTGGGGAGATGAGAAAAAGGGAGGTGCCATGGTGGTAGTGGGAGCGGGTGAGTGCCCTCTGTTCCTTGATATTTTACTCTTTGTCATTGAACAAGTACTGGAAAAGAATCTGTCGAAGAAATAGTTCTCAGTGATGTACTGCAAGCTGATTGGTTCTATCACGTGGCGAGAATTGGCAGATTCTCCAAAAAAAAAAAAAAAAAAAGAATTGGCAGATTCTATGTTCTTCGTCACTTAGTTGGAGCTGTAGGAAGAGAATTAAAAGGATAATGAGTTTTGCAATCCTTTATTTGTCCCCAATACGTTTCACGGTTCGTGACTGTTCCACCTTGTTCCTTTCATGGGCACTTGCTTACCGGGCTTTCTTTTCTCTTTTCCTTTTCCTTTTTCATTTTCTGTACTTTTAGGTAGAGGTCTCTAGGGGTGTACTCAATCTAGCACCCTTTTCCTTATTTCTGGACGGAAATGCGACCAGATGCATACAGGTCGGGCCGAAAATGCGGTCAGATACATCTAAGGACGTGCTAGTGTGAGTGCGCGCTAAGTCTGAACAAGACTTTGTGCAGGCAAGCATCGTGACCCAACTGTTATGGGCTTTGTCCTCTTCCTGATAAGAGAAGCCTTGAAAAAAAATGAGGAAGAATAAACACCCAACGTCGCACCACGGAAGCTCTGATTTGCTGACACAGGCATGGAAGCATAAAGCTGAAGATCCCCAAACTGGCCGACGTGTGCGGCCGTATGTGAAGGAATGACTCGGTGGTACCTATGTATGGGTATATATTCAGCCTCCTGATGAGTCCGTGAAACTCTGACGAAACAGTCTGTTGCAGACCCTCGTTCGTTGCCCTCTTCTCCCTCTCTGCGTATGGCTCACCGGGCAGTTCTCTGTGACGATATGTAAATGGGTCCCTCTCATGGGAGCATGACAGTTCTCTTTTGACACATGCAATGCGCCCCTCAACGATTTAGTCTAAGAGAACTGCCCGGTGCCTAGCGAGGTAGACAAGGACAAGAAGCGGGGAGCTGTGAGCGATTGTTTGGTTGGAGTTTCACTGAGTATTCAGGAGGCTGAACCCTTTACAGTCTGCATATTCTCCTAACCAATGACACTGCAAGTAGTAATCCACCTTAAACCACCAGTACTTCCGAGGCGGACACTGAAACATCATGAAAAACTGGCGGACACTGCATATTCTCACATCGATGGGCGTGCATCATGAGAAAGAGATGAATGCACGCCCATCCATGTGAAATGGCGGACACTGAAACATCACAAGAAAATTGAAGAAATCAAATTTCGATTTTAATGTCTCTGCCAAGTTTGCTGGCAGGTGGGGAAGCATGCTAAGCGTCTCTCTCTCTCTCTCTCTCTCTCTCGCTCTGTGTGTGTGTGTGTGTGCACATGGGAAAGCATGCTAAGCGTGGATCCTTGTTGTGCTAACTGCTGCTAAAGAAATTTGCATGACTTTGTGTGAAGTCTTTTCCTACAGTGGTGAGAGTAATATTTGCACCACGCGGTGGAAAAAGAATTTGTGGTACAGTCTAAGTTATTCTGTCGTGGGAAGGCCCAGAAAGAAATCTCGCTCAGCAGGAAACCAGAAGTACGGCTGCTAACATGCCTTAGCGAGGGACCGAGCTGGAATCCTTAGATACTTTACGTGAGAAGTGTCCCAATTGGACAAAAGAAAGAGCTCTCTTCTTGTGCCCTCAGCCTTCCATATTTACGTCAAGGGGCTCTTCAGCACCCCGCCCCTCCTTCCCCCCACCCCGAACACACCACCCAGCCTGCCCTCCACCACCACATCTCACTCCCCCTGCCTGCCATGGACCTAGCCCCTGCGGCGGCTGCCTGATGCAAGCTGGTCTGCAAGCGGTTCTCAATCGCTCTTTTTTTTTTTTTTTTAGTGGATGGTGGCCTTAAGCCTCTTGTCAGGATTTACCAGTGCTCTGTTTTTCTTTTTTTTTTCTTTTTTTTTTTTCTTTTTTTTTTAAGGCGAAAACAGCCCCTTGGGGCATCAGCACGGTTGCTTGTCGCCGGCAAGCATGTATCTACAGCAAAGAAGAGAGGGGGGGGCTGGAAGGGAAGAGAGGTGAGAGGACTTAGAGAAACGGCTTTACCCTTGCGGACCTAGTCACCTGCACAAGGGGGGGATTGCTATAGCACACACCCATCTCTAGACTCTGGCTCTTCTTCAGGTGGTCCCCTGCTGATCGGGAGGCTTGCTAGCACACCCCTGTTTTTCTTTTCTGTTTTTTTTCCCCTTCGCGGATCGGATATTAAACTCTGATCAGAACGGATTCTACACTTGATCTTAGCCAAATGCCCGAGAAAGGTATTGCTCTACCCCTTTTTTCATCGTAAGTGTATCTGTAATAAAATACTAATAAATACTAATAAATACTATAAATACTAATAAATACTAATAATTGACTAACATTTTACGAACGATATTTTCTGTTTGAAGTTTGAACGTTGAAATAACAAAGAAGCATGCTGGTGTGCAGAGTCACTGCAGACTGTGCAGATTGTCACCGTTCATCAGGAGGTCGAACGATGACAGTCTGCCTACAGCACTAATGTCTGACAACTGATCTGTTGGTTTTCATTGCTTCTTCTTCTGTATGCCTTTTTTGTTGATTTTGCAGGAAATTCGACAACACAGATGTAAGTCCCTTATTGCCAATACCACGCTGTATGACATCTAATCTTTTTTGTTGAGTTTGCAGGAAATTCCACAACACAGATGTAAGTCCGTCATTTGCACGTGTCTCTTCCCATATTACCGTCTTAACGTCTTCCCCCGCCGAACACACCACACCGCACGCTCGTTATGACTGCGTTGGACTGAAAAGATCGCATGTATACATTCATAATGACGATGTATTGTGGGCGAGGGAAGATGATGGTCTTGATGCAGTGAATCAAGGACAGATGGTCTTGATGCATTGTGTTCGGGGGAAGACGATTGGATGAATGGTGAAGTGAGTGATGCGTTAAGGGATTGCCCGGAGATGAGAGAGGTTGATTGATGGCAGTGTGGGAGGGAAGGGAGGAGGAGGAGGTTGATCGACATCTGTGTGGGAGGGTAGGTGGTTTGAGGTCGTTGAGGGCCGAGTTTCCGTCTTGCAGAATGCAAATGGTTTCTCTATTTGTTCTTTTTTGTAAGGGGAGCGTCCTTGCGATATCATTTTTTGCCCAACTGAACCAGGCCTAGGTAATTGAGAATTTCATTGAAGAATTTCATTGACTTTGTTTCATCTGGATTCGAACTCGGGTCTGTATTTCAACAGCTAATGGGTGTGCCATCCGAGCTAGGACCGTCGGTGTGCATGGTTTCTCTAGAGTGGAGCAGTGTGGGGTGGATTTTTCTTTGACTGCGTGT
>BFEA01000311.1:765392-776068 GCA_003427395.1 Chara braunii | reverse complement strand
GTTTTTTTTTTTTTTTTTTTTTTTTTCTGTATCCCTTTTATCGAACCTTAAACATATTAACTTATTATAAACTAAGATAAACTTATAAAGTAATATAAAGTAGTATAAGCTGAATATGAACTTTATTACCATTGGTTAAAACTTAAAATTGGAACGATACAGAGAAGATTAGCATGGCCCGTGCGCAAGGATGACATTTCCAAAAATAATAATAATAAAAAGAAAATTACCTAGGCTATCAGCCGGGCTGCCCGGGTCACTCTATTTTCCTGGGCGGTCCGGCCGTGCAAGGACCAGGGAAGGTCCCCGACCAAAAAAAAAAAAAAAAAAAAAATGTTATGCAGAAAAATAAACTGAACAACTTTTGCGGAAGGGTCACATCGAAATTCGTTACCAGATTTGAAATAAAAAATAAAGTTAAAACTCAGAAAATGGTTTTTATTCTAGGCTACCAGCCGGGCCGCCCGGGTCACCCTATTTTCCCGGGCGGCCCGGCCGTGCGAGGACTAGGGAAGGTCCCAGCCAAAAAAAATAAAAAAATAAAAAATCCAAAAAATCCGAAAAAAACTATGTTATGCAGAAAAATAAACTGAACAACTTTTGCCTCAGGGTCACACCGAAATTCTTTACCAAATTCAAAATAAAAAAATAAATAAAAAAGTAATTTTTATTTTTTTATTTTTTATTTCTTTTTGGCCCGGCCGGGCAAGTGGACCCGGGCCACTCTGGTAGCCTAGTTTTTATTACCTTTTAAATTTTGAATTTGAATACTTTTTTTATTTTTTTATTTTTTTTTGGGCCCGGGCAGGTGGTCCCGGGCCACTCCGGTAGCCTACTTTATTACCCTATATATTGCTTCATTTTGTGCATCCTCTGTTGACAATTCATTTTGTGCTTTGGTACTAAGAGGGAGGGTGTTCAATTCTTCCCCTTGTGTGTTTTGTTCTGTACGCGTCATTCTGTGCAGAGAGAGGTGATGCAAATGGAAATTGACAGATTACAGCAGAAGGTTTGGACTACCTCTTCACCCTTCCTTCCAGCTTGGTGCTCCCATCATCCCGCCTTCATACACAGAGCACCTTGGTTCCTCTTCGTTCTTAAGCAGTCAAATATAAGGAACAAATGAAGGGAGAGGAGTTGCTACGTTGCACAGTGTCGCCCTGAAGATGGTGACAATGGAACGCATGCTTGCTCCTGATGCTTTGGGGATTAAACCACCAACAAGAGAGAGAGAGAGAGAGAGAGAGAGAGAGAGAGAAGAGGGAGAACAGCTGGAGAGGGAGAGGATGACAGCGACTTTCATCAAAATATGCATGCGGCTGGTGGCTCAGTCGTTTGTCCGTCGGTGAAATGATTTTTGTTTATTTTGTGTTTTGTTTTCTCAGATGTCCTCCCCGATTTTCCAGCGCGTGCCCTCTGTAGTTTGTAGAAAAGGTTTTCACAGATTGTGACCTGTAGCTTGAGATGCATGAGTTAAGGACTTTTTTGCTATGTTGTGTGGTTAGCAGGGATTTTTGTACTAAGCTTATGGACTCATTCATGGAGGTCCAACTTGTGGTGTTATTGTCTCAGTTAAATGATGCACAAACGGCGGCGGTGGTTGCGTCACAAAGTTCAGCTGGAGCGTTGATGCAGGCCGGTGGTTTCACACCGTTATTACGGCCAGAATTGAGCTCGACAAATGTGTGTCTTCCTTCGGCTGCAAGTTTGTCACAACTTGGGTATGTGGACAAAAGTCACAGTACTTCATGATCTTGCATGCACTCCATCTCTGCACAAAAGGCACCTGGTTGTGACCGTGTTCGTTTCCTCTTGTCAGTGGCTGGCATGCCAGCAGAGTGTTTTTTTTTCCTTCTTAGTTTTTGGTCTTTTTTCTGTTCTCTTTATTACTCTGAAGGAAAAGATCGGATCGCAAGGGGCGGACCCACGCGAGTTGCCACCCCCTGTGCTGGGAAGACGTTCTGGGAAAGTGTGGGGCCCAATGAGGTGTCTTGTGGTCGCAGAAGAAACGAGTGGCTGTCCTGGATGCACCCGACCACGTTTACATTAAGAGAGAAAGTGCGCCGCTAGCGGTCGCGAAAAAGCTAGGTAGCAAATCCGGATGTTTTTGTTTTTTTTTTCTTTGGCCCTGCGCATAATATTTTTTCTTACTGAAAAAAAAAATAATTCAGAAAAATCTGGAAAAAAAGTATGTTGTTCATATGAAGGATACGAACAACTTTTGGCTTGACGGCATCTTTGATATCTCAACAGATTTGAAGATAAAAAATAAAACAGACGAAGAAAATAATATTGAGATAAAAAATTAATATTATAGAATGAATTAAGCATCCCCCCTCTAAACCCCTTTATTCCCTATCTTACCCCCTTTGAACCCTTCAATGCCCTATCAAGCTTTTCATGAAATAGGAACGTACTTCTGTTGTATTTTGCATGCGCAATATCACTTTTTTTTTTCTTTTTTTTTGCCTTTTTTTAATCATCCGGATTTCCGGATGATCCTACCCTCCGATCTTCCGGCCAGATAATCCGACCAGATTATCCGGCCAGATAACGCATGCTACCTAGGGAAAAAGAGGCCCGGGTGTACTGGTGGTTTAAGTCGCATCGCTTAGGTTTTCTGTTGTTTCGTGGTGGTAGAAGAACCGCCCCAGCTGTCTTGGCCGCACCTGACTGCAGTTACGGCAAGAGAGGAAAGGGAAAAGTCCTGGTCTTCGCATATGCCTTGAGGCAGGGACGCAATTGCTGGTTCGATGGGTTTGAGTCGCACAATTTGTTTTCGGTCGTTCGGTGACAGTGTGCGGAGTTTGTGTAGGTCGTTTCTTCAGTGTTTTCCTGGGAGGCGGGGCCGGGAACGATGCTGGTCGTTCAGCCCTCTGGCAAATGTTTGAATACATGGACATAGCAGTCGGGCGTGCCGTGTTGGTACACCCGTGAACAGTGGAAATGCAGACTGGAGTATGAATCCAGACAACTACCTCCTTCCCCCGAACATAACGCATATGCGTTGTTTTTGAGTTTTCAACAAAAAAATAAAATCGAATACAAGTTATAGAACGCATATCCGTTGTATTCAAAATTTAGCGCTATTCGAATAGAACGCGTATGCATTGTATTCGAATAGAACGCACCCTATGTGTTGTATTCGTTTACAACACATAGGCGTTATGTTTGGGAGAAGACGGTAGTCGAATGGAAGTCGTGAATTTCCTCGGGCATCGGTGTCATGGGATATCTTCTTTTTTTCCCCCGCAAGTATGTATGGAATCTGACAGGAACTTTTTTCTTTTTCTTTTTTTTCTTAAAGCGCAAACCTTTCAGCAGGATCCGGGCACTCCGGCCCGGTTCCGACTGAGGTCACCAATGTACTATATGAGCCCGAAACCGGGTCGATCAGACACTTCCTCGCTTTCTGGGCCTGGTTCCCGCGATTGGGTGCGGACAGGAGCTTGTCGCGAACTGTACAAATGCAGACCTGAGTTCGAATTCAGATGCAAATAGACTAATGGAACTCGACATTCAGTTCGTGAATTAGACGTGATATCGCTCTTTTATGTTTTCAAGCAGGAGCTCTAACGATGACGGACTCGAATTGAGGTCATAGTGGCTACCTTTGTTCTCCTTGTGGGATTGGATCTGACGTCTGCTTATCGACATTTTGACGGGTGTTCGATTAAGCAACATGGGCTTGCCTGAGTATGTGTGTGCGTGTTCCTTTTTCTTTTTGTTGGCCATGGCTCTGTGTGTATGTGTGTGTCTGTGTGTGTGTGTGTGTGTGTGTGTGGCTCTGTGCTGAAACCATCCAGTGGGCACATTACGTGTGTTCCTTTCTTTTTGTTGGCCATGGATGTGTGTGTGTGTGGCTCTGTGTTGAAACCATCCAGTGGGCACATTACGAACCAACCAACCCGTATGGTGCTGCCTAGTCCACATGATACCGTGCNTGTGTGTGTGTGGCTCTGTGTTGAAACCATCCAGTGGGCACATTACGAACCAACCAACCCGTATGGTGCTGCCTAGTCCACATGATACCGTGCAGTCCGCAGCCCGCAGCCGACATGTTATCACCCGCTAAAGATGATACCGCTCAGCTCATACAGTACCGCGTACTTGTGCCGAACATTGGCCTTGTTTTTTTTCTTTTCTTTGGCTGTGTGGCCTGGAAGAGGAGGAGCAGGTTTGTGCCATGCGTAGCCGCTGCGCGCATTTTCTTTTTTTTTGAAAGAGAAGAGGTCATTTTATAATATGGTCTGATGCCTCCCACTCCAGTATGGTTTCGTACTGCTTTATTTACGTTTATTATCATTTAGTACGTTTATTATTTTATTATAACCATTTTTTTCTGAACAAATGGCTACTCTGCTGACTTTCCGCCCTGTGCTGTGATCGGCTGCTGTGCGTTGTCGCAGAAGCTTGGGTGGGTCGTTTCCTCTCTCGACATCAGCGATGACATTCGGTTTGAGTACCACAAATCTACCTTCACCTTCTGGCACACAACAGCCAGGTAATGTTAGTCCCTGAACACACTCTCTCTCTCTCTCTCTCTCTCTCTCTCTCTCTCTCGCTCTCTCGCTCTCTCGCTCTCTCTCGCTCACACACACACATTAATTGTTGACTAGGCATGGAACACTCTCTCTCTCTCTCTCTCTCTCGCTCTCACACACACATTAATTGTTGACTAGGCATGGAATACTCTCTCTCTCTCTCTCTCTCTCTCTCTCTCACACACACACACACACACACACACACACACACACAGAAGATGAGATTTGGTGTCTGCAGATGAGCATGAGATACCCGATTTTTTGCTGAACATGAGATTTGGTGATGGGTTCATAATTCTCCTTTTTCAGTGAGCGATTGGCTGTGTCCCGTCCAGAATGGCAGCTAGGAGGGGCTCTTATGTGCAAGGCAGTTGTGAAGTGCTTTGGCTTTGCATCATGCTTATGGTTGGACATAAAATTTTTGACTGTTTTTCAGGGTTAGGCCAAAATCATATGATGGCGCTTTCAATGCCAGGGCCGCAGAAACTTCCACTTCCATCACGACTTCCTTCGGTCCGATCGATGCAAGACTCGAGCGTTGTTTCAGCTCATCATGTGGCTTCTGGTTTGGGTCCCATTGAGACGAATCCTCAACAGTGGCCATCACAGACGAGCTTCAAGATGCTGATGAACCCGCCATCGAGGTTCCCTTCGCCGGTAAGTGATAACCTGTTTTTTTTTTGTTTTTTTTTTTTGGGGGGGGGGGGGCAGTGTAGATCTAGGAGCAGCCTCCCCTAGTAGACCTAGGATAGACCACTTCATCTATTAGTGGGGAGCTGGACATGGTGGAAACAGGGTCCAGCGTCCCTTACATAATCTCCGGGAACATGACGAGTTTGAAAGTAGAATCCTTCCTCTTCATCCCTTCTGAGCCACCAGATAAATGGAATGGAGAACAACACGTGCTGGGAACGGGGCCCAGCGTCCCTTATGACAGACAATAAAGAGAACAAATTGCTAGTAGATTTGTGCCTCGACATCAGCGATGACATTCGGTTTGAGTACCACAAATCTCTACCAGCACTGTTCCAGGGCCATTTGCCGGCGTCGGCGAAGAACAATCTAGAGGGTTGAGAAAAGTTCTAGTGATAGTTATTCTAGAGGGTTCAGAAAAGTTCTAGTGATAGCTAATCTTCATCGTGATAAGAAGAATCAGTAGCATCAAAATTTCCCTTTTTCGTCAACTCTTCGATCACAACTTCATTATCGAAAGGCATTCCGGCACCTCCTCTGTACTATTGTTTTGCGCCTTTAAGCGCAAATCTGTACGCTCTCGCCATTGACATCTGAATGTGTACACCAGTCCCGAAGGGGGTGTTCGGCACCCCTCTGACGCAAATGCATGTGGACCCGCGTGGCGCACAGATTCAGCCTCCCACGTGTTTGCGCCTTTAAATGCGAATATGTAGTATGTACGCTCTTGCCCTCGACCTCCGAATGCCTTAAAAAACGTGGTAGGTACGGGTGCTTTAAGGTAGCCAGCCAAAGCCTTGCATGCACATCTAGGTGTTTGGCGTTTGCGCGAGGATCGCTGTCTTGCCGCCGTTGCATTCATTCATTATATTAGT
The DNA here is from genome assembly GCA_003427395.1 of Chara braunii. Classification (NCBI taxonomy): domain Eukaryota; kingdom Viridiplantae; phylum Streptophyta; class Charophyceae; order Charales; family Characeae; genus Chara; species Chara braunii. The sequence continues at coordinate 769,956 of BFEA01000311.1, read as the reverse complement.
CTTGATGCAAGTGAGATGAGATTCTTCTGTGGATCGTTCCAACTTCGAGGGTTTGGCTAAGTAAGATCAAGTGTAGTATCTGTTATCCTTCGGGACATCTGTTAAAATTGGAATGATACAGAGAAGATTAGCATGGCCCCTGCGCAAGGATGAAACGCATAAATAGAGGAATAAGCTAGTGCTTTGTAGACTGCCAAATGTAGTGGCAACACTGGCGAGGATATCTTGTCCAATTAGAGTGTACTCAAACAAGGGGTTTTCTGGGGGTATGTGGTGAAGCCGTTAACGGAGCCCTAAGTTTTCAGGGTATTTTGCTTAACCTATGGGCTGAAAAGTGGGGGTCCCTGTCATAGCCCCAGTTACTTGGCCCATACATTTGCCACTGCCCCTTGTCGTATACATGCTGCAACTTTCATTGGCTCAGCCTCCGGAGCAAAATGGGTGGTGGCGCCAGCCAAAAGGGGGCCGGCCGGGCCAGTTCGTTTTTCTTTGGTGGTTAGGCCATTTCCAGGATCGGAAGAAAAGTCCCTTGCGAGGACTGGTGGGGGTTTAAAGCGGGGGGGGGACCCGTATTGTACCCCCCCCCCCCCCCCCCCCCCCCCCTTTCTGCAGCCCGTTGCCGCCGATGTATTTTACTAACAGTGTGCGAGCGTCGGAAATTTGACGAGAGGCTCAATCGGATTCTCTTTTTTTTTTTTTTTTTTTTTTTTTTTTTTTTTCCCCAGGAAGCCATGGTTATAGCAGTTTTTCTCAACTTGGCTGGGCTGATAATGTACTGGTGGTTTAAACTTTAAAGTTTAAACCACCAGTTTTTTTTTTGTTTTTTTTTAATTTTAAATGGGGACAATAAACCCCCAGTTTTTTTCCCAGTCAAAGTAAAAAAATATGCGGCTGGCATGCAGCCACAACTTTCGGGGCTCGGCCTCTGGAGCAAAATGGCTGGTGGCGCCCGGCAAAAGGAGGCCCACACCGTGTTTTTTTTTTTTCCAGGCGCACAGACGGTTTCCAGCCCTCGAGAAAAGTGCCTCGGAAGTACATGGAACTTTCACCACTCATGTACTGTGTGTGAGCATGCCATGAGTGCGTGTTTCTTGCTTCTGTGTATATGTTAAATCGCCCCCCCTACACCCTACATCCAGCAGTCGTGTACTTCGTGAGTATGCCGTGCGTGCTTGTCTCTCGCTGCTGTGTCTGTATTGAATCGCCCCTACATCTGCTGCTCCTGTTCTTGCTTCTGTGTATATGTTAAATTGCCCCCCCTACACCCTACATCCACCAGTCGTGTACTTTGTGAGTATGCCGTGCGTGCTTGTCTCTTGCTGCTGTGTATGTGTTAAATCGCCCCTACATCTGCTGCTCCTGACCTGTTAAGCCTAACTTATTTCCTAACGCTCGTGCTTACTTTGCGCCTTGGTTATTGATTTTGGGTACTGTTCAGATAATATATGCAGCTTCTGTTTGTTTATCTCAAAAGAACTTAAAGCGCAGAATTGCTTATTCTTCAATATCTCATATGGGTTTTGTTTTAATTGGAATTTGTTCATTTACAAATATAGGATTAAGAGGCGTCGTAACTTAACTGTTTCAGGCAGTCTGAGGGCATACGCAGTATTACTCGCACTATGACTTTTTCTACAAAGCTCTCTGGACGTAATTGCTGGCAGATTCATCCTGGTCTGGCCGTAAATGGATTTTGTGTGTGAGATTTGCCTGAGAAGATGGATTTAGTGTGTGAGTATTCTCTGAGACGGGAAAATCCGGGCCATCTGTTGGCACCAGTCCAGGGAAAAAGAGGCCCTTTTTGTTTGTGATTTAATCATTTAAACCATCACCGCCTCCTAGAAGGCGGGCAACGCCTGCGGCGGAGAGAAGAACAAGAACACCATATGAAGGTCAATAGACAGGCGCCACTGGTGCTATGTTCATTCATGCTAGGAAATCTTGAACCTGGCCAGTATTATGGCCAGGTTCATGCTTTCGAAGCATGAACATGGCACCAGTGGGGGCCGTCCTGAAGACTGTTTTCCTGAATGCGTGTAGCAATTGTGGCAGTCCTAGAAGCCTCTGTAGTTGTGTGACCGCCAGGCGCCACTTGTGCTGTGTTCGCGCTAGGAAATCGTGAACCTGGCGACAATTATGGCCAGGTTCATGCTTTCCGAGCATGAACATGGCGCCGGTGGGGTTCGCCCTGAGGACTGTTTTCTTGAATGCGTGTAGTATTTGTGGCAGTCCTAGAAAGAAGGCTGTGGTTGTGTAAGCGCCAGGCGCCACTGGTGCTATGTTCATGCTCGGAAATATTGAACCGGGCCAGTATTATGGCCAGGTTCATGCTTTTCAAGCATGAACATGGCACCAGTGGGGTCCACCCTGAAAAAGAATGTTTTTTTCTTGAATGTTCCTCCCTTTCTTACGAGTGCTTGTGCTTGCCATGCCCCACCGGTGGCTATGTTCATGCTAGGAAATCATGAATCTGCCATGTATGACGGCCAGGTTCATGCTCTCCAAGCATGAACATAGCACCAGTGCGGCCTGCCCACCACAAGTTGGTTGCGTTCTCTCTCACCGTTGTCTACTTTCTCTCTATGTCGTACTTGCGGCTTTCCTGTCTGACAAGTGCGTGTTTCCTTCCTGTTGGCATTTGATAACCATTGGGTCTGTGTTGTTTTTTTTTTTTCTTTTTCCCCATTGATGTTTTCTGACATGTCCTGCCGTATGTGCTACTTTCCTGTGTAACGGCTTTTTCATTCACATTCTCCMCCCCCCCCCCGCCCCCTCCCCCTCTCCCTCTTCCCTTTCTGTGCGTGGCGACTGTGGTCTTGTGAGATGTTTTTTTGTTTGTGCCACTTTTCGATGTTCTGTGTGTCTAACAACATTTGCTTTTGATGTTCCCTGTGTGTGGGCTTGTGTTATGTTTTGTTTGGTGGCGCTTTTCGACGCTCTCGATAATGCGCCGGACTGATACGGAAGCAGCAACTTAACATTCCTGTATCAGGATCTCCCTCCACACCTCCCGGGGGAGGTGGTCCGCCCCAGCTGACGCTTCCGCCATCCGTGACTGGTCAGAATCAACAGCCTCCAACAGCACCGTACAATCCTGGAGGCGAGGGCTAGACGCAGGGGGTGGCAAGGCAATGGGTGTTAGTTATTGTGAGTAAGTGAAAGGGTCTTTTCTGACTCCTGTTTGCGGACCAGTGCCAAGATGCCGGATTTTCGGCCGTTGGCCTGTGCCGAGCTGTGTTCTCTGCGCCCATTATTGGATTGGTTTACTTGGTTCGCAGCCACCCTTGCTACTGCTGCTGCTGCTGCTGCGGCTGCTCCTTGTCGATCGTTTACGTTATCATATTTGTGACACAGTGTGTAGAATCCGATGATCTTTTGCTGCTGCCATAGCTCTTGTTGAAGTGTGCATGTTAGCTGACTTTTGCAGCAAGGGATTTCATGTGCCAGCCATAGCCATGCCTTTCAAGGCATTGTAGTTTCCAAAATGTATGGCGACGTTCTTGTTGCTTTTCTGTAGCACGTATGTCGTGCGTGCACGTCATACACCCTTCATTGTTTGTTTTGCCAATCTTCCTCCCCTCCCCGCTTTCCCCCTCCCTCTCTGTAGTTCTGACATGCCGCCTTGCAGTCATACCCACCCAAGCCCTTTCAAGTTTTAACGCCCCTTTTAACCCCTCGTTTACGTCCTTTTAACACGCCCATAGCCATGAGTTGTGGGACTAACTGCGACGAACTTTCTGAACACCTCATTTGCCACTGGCCATTTCCTTCCTCCCCTTCCCCTTCTCCTTCCCCTCCACCTCTCCCCCGCCGCGGTTACCCCCTTCTCTCCCTTTCCGTATTTCGGAACCGATCACCGGTCTCCCTGTTTCCATCTGCTCAGAAGGTTCACTTTAGCGCAAAGCTTGTTGATGTATGCGACGTTGGGAAGGCGCTGCTCCGCTTGTTTGGTGCAGTGGACTAGGATAGCAGCATGTGTACATCTGTGAGAGTTTGCACCTCCACTGGCTCCCACCTGTCCCCTCTCTCATCTTGTTTCTTTTCTCGCCGGCAGCAGGTTCGTTGCCTGACATCGTCAGTAGTTAAGAAAGGTGCATTGCAGCAACCTCGTCGAGGGTTACATGATGATGGAACATTCGTGTGAATGTTCTAGGCACCATCATGATTCTTCTCTGACGTGTGTGCACTCTCCCACCCGATGGCCGGAATGATTGCTTGGCTGGTGGAGAAGTCACAGCGTCCCACTTGTCGATGTCCACATCGCATCAACCAAACGTCTGGCTTGACGAGCTCCGACTGCATAATCGGTGGCACACTGCATTATTCCTTTTCACACCGCTTTCCGTTCTCGACTTGTCTGTCTCTTGATTCCAGTGACTGATGTCTTGTTTCCTCATACCCTGCCCTTGTGCTTGCCCCAGTCTTCCATACTCTCCTGGACATGGTCCTTGCGCAGTCAATGTCACAGCGAGCGAGCGAGCGAGAGAGAGAGAGAGAGAGAGAGAGAGGTCCATGTGTGTGATGATGTGTGTGTGTGTGTGTGTGTGTGTGTGTGTGTGTGTGT
>BFEA01000311.1:602628-627002 GCA_003427395.1 Chara braunii | reverse complement strand
GGGGGGGGGGGGCGAAGAGGAGGGGGCAGCGAGGGCGAGAAGATTATGTGGTCAGGGTTCTGAGTGGTCGCTGGAAATCAGTAGGAAATTTGTTGGTTGGAATTCAATAGTGAAGTGGTCCGTGGGGAGGAATTCCCATTGCCTCTCCGTCGAGAGCCATGGCTGCCACTGTAGGTTGTGTTGATCGTCCAATGCACATAGTCTCTGTCCCTGGTCCACCCATGTATAGCGAAAGTTTTCCAGCATTAGTTTCCGCTTAGGTTCTTCCATTTCTTGTTTAAGTCTAGTTTTGAGATTTTTCCAGGCATCTTGAGTCTGAGTTGTAATGGTATCGGCAATAGAGGATCTTGCCTGTATGAATCCGAATGTCTGTTGATTTCTTTCGTAGGAGCATCTCATACACCATCCAGCCACGAGGATTGACAGTCTGGTGTATTGGAACATGTTAAGCATAAACTGCGTCCAATTCGCTCCTTCCGGTGACAGTTCTGCAAACAGCCCGTGAAGTAGTGCCAAGCTGCATCCCACCAGCGCCAGAGTCGGGCTGCCATGGGGCAGTCCAGCAAACAGTGTTCTAGGGTAGCCCTTTTCCTAGGTGGAATCATTTCACAGTAGGTACATAGTGGCGAAAGCTGACCATTTTGTTCCAGGTTGGTCCTTGCTGTGATCTAGTCCGGGGTGGGCAAACACCTATGGATGATTTGCCACTGCAAGGCTCTGTGACTTGTGGGTTTGATATGGGAGTAGGAGACCCACTTGAAGAAGTCCAGATCCTCTCTGGTCAAGGATGAGTCCCTCTCCCACCTTCTGAGGATATTACACATGACATGTTGTTGGGTCTGAGATGCTCTGTACCCCTTTTTTACCATGTATTGCCATGGGTACATCTTGGAATCAGTTCCCCACTACCACTCTCATTCCATCGGGTTAAACGGGAGGTGGGACAGAGGGATGGTCGGTTCGTATACGTACCATGTTGCATCCTTGTCCTCCACTACCTGTATTATGATGTAATGAGTTGCCGGGTGCTGACAGTCTAGATCCTCGTCTCTTATCACAACTGACCACCTTGCCCCCCGGCAGGACTGGGCAATAAACTTGTAATTTTAGGGAGGTGGGTTGAACATGATCAACCCTGTAGACAGTCTTCGGGAGGTGCCGAGATTCATCTTTCACCACCCAATCCCCAACTAGGATCCGGGGGCCTTCCCGCAATGCTTTCACCCATGCCAGGGGTATCGCTTCTTGTAAGTTACGTAGATCTTGAGCGACTCTGGGCCCAGGGCCCATTTTTTCTCTGATTTTGTCTTCTGTGTGCCATCGAGCCGTTTGGTGGTCCCATAAATCCCCGACCATAAAAAAACCGTTTTTCACCCAGTTTAACCATTTGGAGTCGCGGCAGAGGGAGAAAGGTTTCCCATCCTGGTCCTGCAGTTGGGGGTGGCCAAAGAGAGGGTAATTTGTGATTTCTTGCCATCTCAGTGGTGACGGTCTCCTCTTCGGGCCGTATTCTCTCCACATCCGGATCAATGTGGGCCATAGTGGGTCCGAACGCAGGTCCCATCTCGCCCTCGCTCTCTCTTCCTGATCTGTGTCTGGTTCTCTTCGGGAGGCAGTTGGAATGGACCAAGCTGGATTGGTAAGCCATTGCAGGGGGTGCACTTGTTGGTCTCGAGGCGAGTGGGGCGCGAGGTAGGAGATCTGAATGAGGGGATATGGGGCCCATGGAATATCGTTAGCGATAAGGAGGCAAATGATAAGTTTAAATAATACTATGGGCGCCATAATCTCCCTTGCTGGATCAATAACCCCTAGTCCCCCGACATTCCTAGGGCTGGCTATGACATCCTACGAGACCCGTTTAATGCATTTGGCATCTGTGTGATCATTTTTCCATAAGTAGGATGCTGCTGCAAGGGGCCAGAAGGCGACCTTATACCATATAAACGCGAAAATAACATTGTTTAGTGCTAGGACCCAGCCTACCAGCGAGGTGGATTTCGCATCCCATCTGGCCATTCGGTGAATAGCTATGTCCACCAATTTATCCCCATGGTCGGGTGGGGGGCCCACAGCCGCGAGTCTCACACCAAGCACTCTGATTGCCGTTTCTTTGTCCCTCCATGCCACTAGGGGATCTGTCGGGGGGGGGGGCCAGCATGGGATCCAGCCACCATCCCTCCGTTTTTGTCCCCCAATTTACTTTCATGTCTGCTGCTATTTCAAAGAGACGTATAGTTTGTGTTAGTGCGTGGAAGCTCGGGGCGTTTGCCTTGAAGAGCATCCGCAATGAGGGAGGTCGTTGGAATGAGGTGGTGTGGTATTTTAGGTACATCTATCTTTTGTATGGTCGGATTGGATCTAATCATCGCTGCCAAGGCTTCCATTACCAGTACGAAGAACATGGGTGCTATAGGGTCGCCTTGCCTAACCGATCGCTGGAGGCGAAAAGGAGGTGCTAGGTGACCATTGAGCGAGATGTTTGTCATGACCGTCCTATGCAAGATTCTAACCCATTTGCAAAACAACAGTCCAAAACGCATTTTCGTTGGGCAGAGGTCCAGAAAGTCCCAGTCCACATGGTCGTATGCTTTCTCAAAATCGATGAACAATATCGTCGCCTCAGCCTTCCTCTGCCGCGCATATGGGATAGTCTCATTCACCAGCAGGATATTTTCCTGAATGTTTCGGTGTGGCATAAATCCGGACTGATCCGGGTGTATGAGGTGAGGCAGTAGGAGAAGCAACCTGTTCGCCCATTCCTTGGCCACAACTTTGTACGGTACTGGGAGAAGGGTGATTGGCCGGTAGTTGCGTATCTCCTCCCAATCTCCTTTCTTATGCAGAAGTGTTGTCACCCCTTATCCTATCATATCTCCAAAGGTTTCTTCATGATAAACTGCATTAACATAGGCAGTGAAGTCATGTGAAAAGACGTCCCAGAATTGGATCCAGAACTCCTTGGGAAACCCGTCCAGGTCGGGCGTCTTTTCGTCGTCCATGCCCTGCAAAACTCGGAGTAAGTCGAGGTGAGAAAAAGGTGTGTCTAATTGGTTACTTTGTTCGGTCGACACCATAGATGGCAATGCCTCCAACATTGTGTTCCTTGCTTCCTCCAGGGCTTGCGGATGTGTTTGCCCCGTCTCGGAGGTAAACAAGTGCTTGTAGTAAGTGGAGGCATACTCCACGATCTGATATGTGTTTGTGGTCACGGGATGGGTCTCATCGAATGAATGGATGCTTAAGAGCTGGTACTGAGTTTTGTCTGCTCTTTGCCTTAGCTTTATTAAAAAAAGTTTTAGTCATCATTCCTTCTGAAGCCTCCTTGTTTATTCTCGCTTGTATCCGCCATTTCTGGGTTTGGTCATCCAGATGTTCTTGTAGTTGGGCTCGCGCTCTTTGTAGCGCCTGGAAGGTGGGTAAGTCTAAAGGGTTATATATCAGGTGCTTGTCCCATTCTTCTAATTGAAGGATCAAATTGTGTAGCACCGCCTTCCTGTCCCTGGCAATTTTTATAGAGAGTTTATTGACTCGCTCTCTGAGTTGCGCTACTCCGTTGTTGAACCATTGCACCATTGATCCTTCCTACGGTTTATTTGCTGACCAATAACTGCAAAACTCTCTCACCTGTTTGTCCAAACTTTGTGATTTCAAAAGGGAAGATTGAATTAAAAAAAAAACAGGGCCTTTAATGATATGGGAGTGAAAGGAGAGGCCCAGGGCTATCATGCGGTGGTCAAAAGCTTTACAAGGAGAGAAGGGGAGGATATCCGCCATTATGAGCAAGCCAGAAATGTCCTTGGACACCAGGCCAAGGTCTATTCGTGAGTTAGATATGCCTGCCTCGCCCTTCGACCTCACGCATGTGTAGGCTCCTTTTGTCGGGTGAAGGTGTCTATATGAGTCCAACAAGTCCAGACTTGCCATCATGTGGTCCAATGCCAAGCTGTCAGCGCCTTGTACTCTCACCGACTGTTGGTCAGATAGAGAGTACGACACCGATCTCCTGTCCATCATGGGGTCTAGAGTTGTGTTGAAATCTCCAATCATAATGATGGGGATGTCCTTTGGCAGGCGGTGGTGTAGATTTTCAAAGAAATTCACTCTTTGTGTTGGTTCATTAGGTGCATAAACACAGACCAAGCATAACTCTTCTGTACCTAGCGTCACTAGGAGGCTTACCCACCTGCCGTCCACCTGGTCCCATTGTGCATGTACTAGTTTTAGTCTCGAGGATGGGGGTAGCCAAATCACCCTCTTTTTTCTTTATGGCTTGGCAATGAGACAGATGACATACATGTGGAAATTTGATTAGAAAGAGGCCCATGGTACGAAAGTAACAAGTGGACTTTTTTTTTTTTTTTTTTTTTTTTTGGTAAGCCCTCTTTTTGAGTCTTTTCTCCTTTAAGTTTTTTTGCTTGGGTGCATACATGGCAGAGGAGGAGGGGGGTAGGAGAAGGACATGGCGTAACCAGGAGGACGAGAAGGACATGGAGGAGTAGGAGGAGGAGACTGCAGTAGAGGAGGAGGAGGGAGATGGGGGAGCAGAGTGGAGAGGAGGTGACAGAGAACTGGGGGAGGAGGAGGAGAAGGAGGAGGAGGAGGAGGAGGATGAGAAGAAGGAGATGACGAGGGAGGAGGAGGGGGGGACGAGGAGGAGCAGCAAGTGTGCGTCGCACTGGGCATCCGCTTGTTTAAACTATTTTTTGGCTTGCCTGAGGCGATTGTTATTCGGATTGTTAGAGAGAATGATAACTCAAACATCAATCAAATGATGAATATCAAACAACAAAGTACAAAAGTACAAATTGAAAGTACAAAAGTACAAATTGAAAGTACAAAAGAACAAATTGAAAGTACAAAAGTACAAATTGTCCAACAAATGATTGCAAGCCGGCGGGTGTGGTTCCCCGACCGGTTTCGACTGCCGCCACGCAGTCCGCATCAGGGGGTTACCATCTCAACGTCTACCCTTGATAACTCCGACTATCCACTCGCCCTCCTCTGCCGTCCTCCCGCTATCATCTATGGAAATGACTGCGGGGTAACACGACGTCGGACCCGAAAAGACCGAAAATGGCCACAATTTCCCCCACAATCATTAGTCGTATAGTCCACCCAAAAGGCTAGGTTCTATTCTATTATCGAAATATGAGTAAAGGGGTCAAACCTTGGAGGAAAATCAAAGTTCGTACCCTTATCTGAACTAGTTGTAGTCAGTACCGGACCCTGGTACCAGTCCCAGCAGCCCATACTGTAGTTATTACGCACACACAAAAAAAGTAACATCAAGTAGGTACAGGGGTCGAAACCCACACGCCCCCATGCCTGAAGCGACCCGTGCAAGTGGTCACGACTGACAGGACTCAAGGGTGCAGTGACTGTTGCCATAAGATAACATATTTCAAAATTTTCCAACTTCTACTACTGAACTGTTGTTGCATGCTGCTGTTGTTGTTCACAATCATAATAATTTCTCTATTCAAAGGATCAATTGCTCGAAAGCAACCATTGCAAGATTATTATGTGTTTTGCACAACATTTTTTTTTATTGTAATTTACGTACCCAAAATCGCGTGTACCCGTACGTTAATTTTTTTTATTTTTTTTTAATCCAAACAATTTGAAAAAAGAGTTATGGTGTGTAGGATATCACAGGTTTTTCTCGACTAAGGGTGCGTTATGAACAAGACCGCCGCCTCGCGCCAACAATGCGAATGGTTCGCAGCGCTACGGGCACGGACCAGACTACCGTCATCGCAGAAGGGAGACGTCGTGGGAGTCGTCGAACCGGCAACCATAGTTGCCCGAAGCGTGGAGACTTAGAGAGGAAAGAGCTTCGGAGAGGGCAAAGGAAGATAGGTCAGGCGAAGCAAGGAGCCAGAAAGAAGGCGAGGTCCATCGCAGGGCGACGACCAAAGCACAATGAATTGACCCTCGCAAGTGACTGGAGGAGGGCGGTCAAGGATACGTGAATCAACATGATCAAAAGAGCGGATGGAAGGTGAAAGAACACGTCGCTGCATGACAGGGCAGAGAAGTGACGCGAAGTCATACGAACAAGTCACGTCGTAGAACCGGTATGAAATAACACCGCGTGGCGCCGCGCAATACCCGGAAGCGGCATCACACGGGAACGACGTACTAATTTGTGCACAACTAAGTCCGAGAGTCGAGTTTGGTGGGCCGCGATTGGCGAGGTGACGATTGGGTGCGCGATCGATCCTGCTATCTGGCAGACTTGCGCACCCCGTAGTGAGGCCGGGAGGCGGGGTGCTCGTTTACGTCCGAGAGAGGTGGCAGCTCCAAGCAGAGGTTCCACTCGCAAGATCGACTATTATAAGTTCTTGCGATCCATGATTGTTGACATATCGTGGATCGCTGGTACGCGATTGGCGACAGAGAGTCGAGTCTTGGTGGGGTGCGATGTGCGAGGTAACGATTGGTGCACGATCGAGCCGCCCCAAGCAGAGGTTTCCACACGCAAGATCGACTGTTAGCAGGTCTTGCGATCGCTGACATGTGATAGCGGATCGCTGGTCCGTGATTGCGATCGGGCGGACGTGCGTACCGGGGATTAGTCTACGAAGGCAGGGATTCTCTTACGTTTGAGGGAAGAGCGCTGCGAGGAGGAGACAAAGAGAGAGATGGCCAGAAGGGTGACATGAAGACCTGGGTGCAAGATACACCGTAGAAAGCTCCGGGAAGGGTCAGAGAAGGGTCAAGAGACGGGGGAAGTCAGGTACCAAGTGAAGATAGGTGGAGGACGGCTTGGACGGACACAGGGTAAGGCGAGTGGAAGCAAGAACGGTGATTCTGCAACAGAGCGGGGTGAGGAGGAGGCAGTGAGAGAGAGGAGAGGACGATATCTGGATTAAAAGTCAGGGAAAGAACGAGTGACAGGGCGGAAGGGGAAACACGAGGACCTTGGTGTCAGACACATCGTAGAAAGTTTTGGAAAAGCAAGTTAGAGAAGGGTCAAAGAAGATAGCAAGCGAAGATTAGAGATACTGCAGCCATAACTCCGGAGGTGGGAACAAAACATAGCGACGCAAAGGAAGGAGAAGAGGCGCACCGAGGTGCTACATAACTCCTCAAGGGGCCCCGGGGTAGAACTCTCTTCCCCGGTGAAGGAGTTAAAGTGATCTTGGCAAGAGGTTAATAGGGAGTGAGTTCCCATACCATACCCATCCCTTTTTATGTCTCAGCTACCCACGTGTCACCAAGGAACCCCCCCCCSACACCCCCCCCTTTTTTTTTTTTTTTTTTAAGGTTCTTGGTGACCTCATAAAGGGAGGAAAAGAAACGTAAAAGATCGGAGGGGCACAAGCAAAAGAAGACAACAGTCCACAACAAGAGGAGGGATTTGTAGGAAGAAAGATAATAAGGATATGAATATAAAAAAGAAATCCTTACAGCAAGAAAAATCTATCGGCATCCCCTATTCCCTAGTCTGTTAATTAATCACCCAAGTAGGCAGACGAGTGCCACAGACCAAGGTAAAGGTCAAGAGTCCGCCCTGAGTCTGTGCCCAAAAGCACCACATACAATCGGGGAAGACAGAGGAAGTAAGGCCAGAATCACAGCACCATGACAACTAGCAAAAATCCAAAAACAAGGCACAAGTATTAAAGGGCTCAAAAAAGGCTTGATTCCACCCTGTTGTATTGGGGGGCCATGTGACAACATGCTGACAAAAGACTGGCTGGAGGAAAACAGAGGACGACTGGAGAAGTTAACGGGGGGCTGGTCACCCCGGTCGCCCAGCAGACAAAGGTACCCGAAGACACCCAACCCTCCACCCCCACTCCCCCCTGCGCGCCCCACACCCCCCCTCCCCCTCATGGGCTGCTCGCCTATGCAGACCGCACGTTGGTCAAACGATTCCAGTGCAAAGAAAAACAAAGGAAGGGGAAGGGCAGGAGTGGAAGATCCCCCTAGACAGTCTATCGTCTGTAGGTGTCTTCTTCCTGGCCAAGCTCTTGACCCCATCCGAGCCCAAGATAATCAACCTGAAAGGGAAATCCTCGCTGGTTAAATCCCTACAGGCAGACAAGGTCAGAGACATAAATGATTTGTACATAAAGCACCCTGGCAACTGGGTATTTCACGATGATGCTGCATTCAAATCTTCAAATGACAGAGTCAGATGGATACGAAAAAGGCTTGCCTCCCTTAAAGAAGTTAAAGGAAACATGGAAGAAGCGCAGGACTTGTTTCTACTCCAACCTATTTCGACATCCACGGTCACTGTCATTTGCAGATATGAAGTGGATAAACAAACGATGGACAGTTGGAGATCAATCCCCTGTGAGAGGTCTGAAGTGCGAATCTACCCATGGCCCCCCCCGAAACAGCAACGCCCAGAAGAAAGAAGGGAGAAAATGATGACGAAAATTCTTTGGGTAGAATTTTGGCACATTCCTATCGAAATCCAGGCCTGTGTTGCACCCCGTACGACGTACGGGGGGGTTATCTTACGGTCGTACGGCCGTACCTACAGCCCCGTACGGAAAAAAAAAAAAAAATCGTTTTGTTTTTTTATCTCAAATTTGGTAACGAATTTCAATATGACACTGAGGCAAAAATGTTTCAGTTTATTTTTCTGCATAACATTTTTTTTTTCACATTTTTTTGAATTTTCTTTTTTTTGCTTTTTTTCCGTACGTACATCCGTACTACCATATGAGCCAGTATGTACGGTCGTACGGCCCGCATTCGTACGGGGGTCTACATAGATCCAGGCGGCTTTTGTTCAGGATTTTGGAGAAAAGTATGACATCATCGATTTCATCGACCCGCTCCCCCTCCACGTTGCTAGAAGGGACGACTACCTTATGCTGGCCATAGACCTCCCTGAAGGGCACCCCTTCTTAGTGGACGACATCATCCGCTTTCGTGTCGGGGATAAGGACTACAAGATACATACGGCCCACAAGCTACGTCCTTGGTGTTTCAAGTGTCAAGCCTATGGACACCTATACACTGATCAAGTGTGCTCCCACCACCCTGTCAATCAGGTTAGGGCCACATGGCGCCTAATACAAGATCCCTTTAGGAGCACACATTGGCGCACCGTTGATCTGGGGCACGAAGGTGGGGTCTACGTTGACAAGGCCAACAAGGGAGGGGAAATCATCGGTTGGGTATGGGATAGAGCAGGGAAAACCAATTTGAACTCCAAACCCCCACCTACCTGGACACCCCCAAGGACGGTAGAATCTCACCTACAGCCGCAAGGGGCCACCCCCGTTCCACAGGGAACGGGAGGAAAGGCGGAACAGGACAACCAAAGGGGGAGGAAATTAGGCCCGGCCCCGGAAGATTACCTGAAGGAACAGGGGAGTTGACTGCACCCGAAATCCCCGCAAAAAGGAAAACGAGGTGGTCCACTATCTCGAGCCACCAAAAAGAAGAAGGAGGCAGAATTCGAAAGAAACAAATTCGCCCCGTTGGCTACAGAATCAGAAGGGCTAGACGAAGGAAAGGTAGTGACATCGGCAGAATCAGGAGGGCCAGATGGAGAAGAGGTAGTAACTTTGGTAGTACAGTCCCGGGACAGACAACTGACCCAGCAATCCCAACATAACAGAAAGGAAAACAACATGCAACCTTCCAAGTTCCAACCATAAACAGTCTAGTATGGAAACGAGGGACCCCTATGCTAACGTGCTGGAACGGGGTGTGGAGGGGAGGGACAATTTGATGAACCTTGAGCTCGTTCAGATCCCCAACCCTTCGACACTCAAGATTGTAGATTGGATAATGACATGCCTGCAATCTTTGCATACAGAGGCCCCGACGGACTTCTGGCCCCAGGCCCACGCACAGTTAAGGGGAGCCCTCGAGAGCAGCGCGATGGTGAAGCACATACTGGAACAGGGTTCGCCTCGCCATATACAATGGGCTGAGATACTCTAGAGACTGTTCAAAATCTCTGCAGCACACTTCCAGGCACCGACAAAGGGAACACAAAATGCACAAAACCACCAGCCAGCCAAGCTCACCGGCGAACAGTCGTGCGAAGGCAGCCAACATAATGCGGACCAGCATCAACAGAATACGGACCTGCAAGGGGCGAAGGAGAAGGTTGTACAACTAGAAAGAAGGGAGAAGGGATCTAGAGGCAAGAAGGAACAACCAACTCCTATCCAAGAAGTATAAATCACCACAGAAGACTACCTCGAAGGGGCTTTTGGCCCACAGCCTATGGAGATCGAGGAGCCTTCAGTCCCCCTTCCTCCCCCCCCGGCGTGACTGCGATGGATATTGACCAATTTGACCATCAAGATGACACTGATGCCCCTCCGACTGAGATGGACATGGAACAGAAACTCAGAATCATTGTTGACTGGCTGATAGAAGGCTTCCGGGCCCAGCACCCAAGCACTGCACATGACTTATGGGACTGCTCATATGCCCAACTTTTTACCTTATTAGATAAGAGTCCGACCCTGCGCAACGCCTTGGAAGATGGCCCCCCGCCACACATTACTTGGTTCGAAATTTTCTACCGGATCCGCCATCTTGCAGCCCAGCAATTCCACCCCCCAGAGCAACAACATCCACCTCAGGAAGAACGTGGGGATAAGCGATCAATGGTTCAGGCCGTTCACCACCCTGGTCATCCTCGCCACAAAAAACTCAGGCACATGGTAGAAGTAGGTCAGTACGAAAAGAACCTACTACAGAGAGAGGGGGTGGCAGTCATACCCCTGAGGTACGCAGGGGATAAGTGTGGGATGGGCGCAGCGCTACCGGGAGCGCTGCGCCCCGGCAGCATCAATCATCAATCAAGGTTACCGCCACGGAGAGGAGCCGCGCGCGCTGGCAAACTGTACGCAGCACGAAAAATGGCGCACGCGCGCTCGACGATTGCGCACGATTGGGCACACGCCCTGAGCTGAAAATTGGACCACCGGTGGTCTACGTCGAGGAGCTGAGGTGGTCCAAATTTCAGATCAAATGGTCTAGTGGATCATGAGATATCAAAGATCTAGGGCGCGCCACGAAATTCGAGTGTGTCGGGCGATGAGGACGACGGGGGCATGGGACTGCGCCTAGCACACGCGCAGGTGCTGCCACGTCAGCACAGGTAGGGAGATTGTTGACATCATAGGGATGAGGGATTTGAGTGCTTGCTACGCTTCAGTGGGGAGTTGTGTTCTGCTGAGCTACAGCGTTGACAACGACATTCCTAGCCGTCAAAGTGGAGAGAGAGGCGATAGTCTTTTGTGCTGTTTTGTGCCTATCTCCTGGCATCACAGGCTGGTGCAGGAAGAGAACGGGGGTTGGTTGCTTTTGTTTCATGGTGCGAACCTTCAGGCATAGGAACCTCAGCAAGACGGAGTATATTCTGCTTCACGGGATGGTACATTCTCTTCTACTTTGTTGGGCTTTTCAGATCCAGCGTCCTGGTGGTTTTCGTGACGGTCTTTCTACTCGCAGTGTGGTGACACGTGGCCATATTCAACATCATCTTTTTCTGAAGCAGCAATATCGGCGTCATGTTTCATCATCATCTTCATCATCATCATCATCTCGGGACAACATCAGTTAGTAAGCGGGCTTCTTCATCAGCATGTCCGTCAGCGACAACTTTATCATCAACTCGTAAGAGGGCATCTTCATCACCAACTTCGGTTTTATCATCACCGTCATCGTCATCATCATCATCATCATCATCATCATCATCATCATCGGCGGTTGTCATCATCATCGTTATCATCATCATCATCATCATCATCATCATCATCATNCGTCATCATCATCATCATCATCATCATCATCGGCGGTTGTCATCATCATCGTTATCATCATCATCATCATCATCATCATCATCATCATCATCATCTCATCATCATCATTATCATCATCAGCATCATCGTCATTATCATCATCATCAGCATCATCATCATCATCAGTAGCAGCAGCAGCATTACTGACATCATCATCATCTTTATGAGCATCTTTATTGGTGCGTCATCATCATCATCATCATCATCATCATCATGAGCATCATCATCATTGGTGCGTCATCATCATCATCATCAGCAGCAGCAGCAGCATGAGCATCATCATCATCATCATCATCATCATCATCATCATCACCATCATCATCATCATCATCATTATCATCATCAGTATCATCATTATCGTCATCATATACTCATTATTATGATGATGAGTATTATCATCATTATTAGTTTGTTATTATTGGATGCTGTTCTTCAAGGCATCGTTCGCCTTTCGCATCAGCAGGTAAGACGGTAGTCATTATCTTCCTCATTATCTTTATCTTCAGCGTGCTGTTCTTCGTCATCAACAAAATCCAAGCGAATGTCATTTTGGTGAGGGCGAGGGGGAGAGCCCAGCTCTGCAGGGGTTTCATTAGGTGGGTGGTGAAACCCTGAAGGGGGCACGGGCAGATTGTGAGGATTACTCTTTTCTGGGGCTGGGCATCAAATCCCCGCGGGGGCAGATTAGGGTAAAGGGATAAACAGGGGAGTGGAGTGAATGTAGGAAGGAAGGGAGAGTAGGGATTTTTATGAATCATCTCATCATCAAAATCTTCATTATCATCATCATCATCCATGTTATATCATGCTTTCTGGTGTGTTGTAATTCTCGGCGGTATTTGGCCTCCTTCCGTAATCAGGATAATGAGATTTTAGAGATGGTTGAATCTGGACTGATATCTACAGAGTTGCTTTGTCTTTGCCCCTGTGTTGGCGATGCCATAACGACGCTGGCCGGTGCTGGGGCAATGCCCTGTAACCTGCATCGGCAGGAGTGTGAGGCCTTGTAGAGAGATCTGGGGATTTGCCGAGGGAGGAAGGCAATCCAGCGGCGAACCGGGGGGGCTGCCTTGACAACCTATGGGGCCAGGGATAGTCTAGGTGGCGAGAACAGGTCAGCTATGGTAGACATTGGTAAGAAGGGTATTGTCTCTGAAATGTAATGTCCTGGTGCAGGGAGGGCTGGGAAGGCTCGAGGATTAGGAGGCTAGAAGTGTTGTTATAACATAGTCTTCAATATTTTCTATATTTTATTATTTTCTATTTACTAATCATTATCATAATCATCATCATCATCATCATCATCATCATCATCATCATCATCGCATCATTTGATTCATTAGTATCATCATCTGATTAATGATATATTAAGCTTTTTGGTGTTCTGAAATTTTGACAGCATCTAGCATTCCTCCACATTCGGAATATAGGACTTCAAAGATGATTGAACCTGGACTAATATCTACTGAGTTGCCCTGTTCTGTGCCCTTGGTTTGCCGATGCCAAACGACGCTGACCGGAGTTGGGGCGTTGCCCTGTAACCCGCAAATAGCAGGAGTGTGAGGCCTTGTAAAGAGATCTGGGGTTTGCTGAGGGTGGAAGGCATTCCAGTGGTGAACCGGGGGGGGCATCAAGGTGGCGAGAAGAGATCAACTAAGGTTGACGTTGGGTAGGTTGGTTTTGTCTCTGAGGTACAGTGTTCTGGTGCAGGGAGGGCTAGGAGTTGTTCTAGGATTAGGAGACCAGAATAGCTGATATAGCATAATCTTTTATATTTTTTCATATATTTGAATATAGCATCATTAGTATCATCAGGGTCATCATTATAACTATTTGAGGGACGTTGAGCCCGGTTCTCAGCAGTTTTCGGTTTGATCACTCCAGGTAGACTGTGAGGACCCCGACCTCAATCTTATTATTGGTAAAAAAAAAAAAAAAAAAAGGTTTGATCACTCCGGGTAGACTGTAAGGACCCCGACCTCAATCTTATTATTGGTAAAAAAAAAAAAAAAAAAAAAAGGATATAGATCGGGCTCTCCCCGGTGCAAGGGCGGTTCACGCTGCCAGGATGGGGCTTCTACAACATCTGGTCCCTCCCCGGTCCGAGAGACAGAAGAGTGTCAATCTAGTACAATGATTTTGGTGGCCTAGAATGCTAGAAGATGCAAAGAAGTATGTGGATACCTGTCAGGTCTGTCAGTGGGACAAGCTGCGAACTCAAGCACCGCTTGGGTTGCTGAAGCCCTTACCTATCCCTGCTGGTCCGGGACAGAGTGTTTCCATGGATTTCATGGACACCCTGGTGACCAGTAGGAGTGGCAAGAGGCACATCTTTGTCATTATAGATCGATTCACCAAGTACGCTAGACTAATTGCCATGCCAGAGATCGCAAGGACTGAACACGTCATCAAGTTGTTTCTGGACAACTGGGTGCGTGATTTTGGACTACCAAAGTCAATCGTTAGTGACAGAGATGTCTGTTTCACAAGTGAGTTGTGGAAGAAGACTACGGAACAGATGGGCAGTCAACTTCAGATGACTTCAGGGAATCATCCCGAAGCCAAAGGACAGGTCGAGCAAATGAACAGAGTTGTACAACACCTGTTGAGGCATTACATCAAGCCCAGTCAGGATGATTGGGATGAGAAGTTGCCTCTCCTTGGCAGCCTGTACAACAACGCTGTACACAGCAGTACCGGCGTTAGTCCTAATCAGTTGCAATTGGGAGTGAAGCCTAGATCAGCTCTGGACTTTCTCCTACCCGAAAACCGACCCTCTGCAACTCCAGGCACACTTGAGTATGATGTGCAGTATGAGAAGTTGCTGCAGCAAGTTGTCGAGCACATCAAGAAAGCTCAGCAAGCAATGATTGCTTCTGAGAACAAACATCGTCGACAGTCCTCATTTCAGGTAGGGGAACGTGTCTAGGTCAAGGCTAGTGAACTAGGACAGGAATTCAGAATCTCTCATAAACTAATGCCTCAGTATTTTGGTCCCTGGGAAGTCCTGGATATAGTTGGGGATGAGATGGATGGTCCTACCTATGTTATCCGCATCCCTGATCACTTGCGCACTCACCCTGTATTTCATGCCTCAAAGCTTGCACCCTTTGCTGAGACAGATCAATTCTCTTCAAGGAGCTGCCCCCAACTATGGATGGTCAAGTGGACATCGACAACATTGTGGATCACAGAGACCTGCCTGTTCCAAAGCCACTGGTAGAGGAAGACCTCCCAAACCCAAGAGAGAATATTGTGTCAGATTCAGGCATCATACGAATCCAAAAGAAGATCGGTGGTTCACCAGAGAGGAAATGATTGACACAGCTTCTCAAGTGGTGGCAGAATATGAGAGGATGTTAAAAGGGAAGGCACCTGCGAAGTAAGCATCTCAGCGGACTTTCGAAGCTAAGGGGGATGGAATGTGAGGATTGAGCCCTCAAAGGGGCCTTGCCGTGGTATACATGTTCTGGGCCAAGGCCCCCAGCAAGCATCGTGCCCGCCCTAAGTGAAGGTGGGCCAGCAAATCAACAAGAGCCCTCTGTTCAAACATTTCACGAAGTGGGGTCCATACAGTTGCCGCACGCCAGTTGGTTGGAGTGCACCGAGTACCGGATCTCTGCAAATGCAGAAGGACCAGGGCCCTTTAGAGTTGGTTAGGCCCTGGGCACATAAACGTGAGGCCGACATTGCATACTGGAAATAGAGGCCGAAAATGCCAATGGGAAACCGGTCCACTATCTGAATCTAGACGCGGGCCTGCACGAAAGAGGCACAACTATACTGCATGGGCCCCAACCACGTTGGGCCTAGGTACAGGTATTGGGGCCCAGGCGCAGGCTCAAGGGAGGCCACCCACACGCTGTCGACGCGAATACCCTTACAAGGGTATCCGCCCTGGGTTTGTGCAAGTGACAGGAAGGCTCGGTTAGCCTGGACTTTGAGTGCCCGTGCGGAAAAAAGCGATGGTCGCCCGCACGCGGGCAAAGGTCTGCCTTGTCTCGGTAGGGAGTACGTGGGCGCGCAACTTTAAGGCGCGCGTGTGATTTTTCTGATTGAGCAGGCGGCCGGGGTAGCCGACCGATGTGGATCGTGGTACGGCCCGTACCAGGCCATGGGATTGGTTAGGGGTCGAAGGTCCGTTTTTGTTTTGTTGGCGCGCGCGACCGAAGGTAGGATTGGCGTACCGGTAGGCACATGGGATGACCACAGGGTGGGGCGGTAGCCCGGCCCGGGCACCTAGGGGCCGCAGGTATCAATGTAGGGTGAAAGGACGGGCGAGGCGGTATTTTGGCCCAGAGAACCGCGCGGTACCATTTTATATGGGAGGCCGCGCCGGCTGGTACCAGGCTTGGGCTAAGCCCTATCGGTTACGACATTGGACTATTGCGGCGAAGGTGCGGGGATCGAGGCCAGCGGACGACGGTGCGGGAGCGGCGAAAGGCTTGAGGGGTTGATGGGGCCGTGGAACTATCCCCCTCGCCTTTTACGGTTATGGTGGCCGCGGTTCCTGCCCGATTGCCACACGTTGCGAAGTTATATATATCTGTTTATGTATAACTTATTTATTCGAAAATTTTTTTGTACTATTATTTTTCACGCCCGAATGGGGGCGCGAAACTGCGATGGGTACACCCATGAGCTATTGAAATGTAGCCTGGCGCTTGGACCCAGACGATGGAACTTGGTGGCTAAATCTCAGTATTCTGAATTACCTGAGGTTGGCTGCCCCGCGGTCTGGGGCGTGTCCTTCGGCACATTCGATGAAATTGGATTGAGACGGGAAGGGTCTACCGGGCCACCCCATAAGGCTACGCTGTGTACGAGCTTGCAGAGTGATGTCAACGAGTCTGGGGGAGGCAGGGAAGAGAAAGGGTGGGGTGGCCCGATCACTTGTCGATATTAAAGTTGTGGCACGTGATGGGCGCACCTACCATGGACCCGACCCCGGAAGGAGGCTAGATCCCTGCCAAGACGGGGAACAGGTTGCAGCTGCAGTCCTTCGGGACATCCGTAAAATTAAAGCAATATCGGAAGGACCCGCATAGGTCACCGTGTTGGGGTGATTTGTGAAGGGCCGGAAGTGAGCCTGGACGGGGGTTGTGGCTGTTGCCAATGCCGATATGTACGGAGTGGAGGATTTCCTTCGGAGGAGTAAAAAATATGTGACACGAGGGGAGATTTGCATAACCTCAGCGCAGAGGCTGGCACGCACAAGGCCCAAAATGTGGGCTAGGTTCATGCGGGAGGCGGGATTGCGGCTGTATGAATGGCAGGTGGGCGAGGTACCTTTTGCCGTCGGGACCAAATGCATATGACGGAAGCACTTACCCGAACGCGGCATCGAAAGAAGACCGGATCCTCTGAAGAAGATCGGAGCCCCTACAGGAAGGCAGGTGTGAGTTTCTGACAAGGCGCGGGGGATATCTTCGTGGGAATTCGTTAGAGATATTAGGAGGATGAGGAGATTAGCGTGGCCCCTTGACGTGTAGGTACCTAAGGGAGGGGCAGGCTCCGTTTGCTGATTGGTCAAAGTCGGATCATATGTTTGTCGCCCGAACCTGGCCTCGAAAAGGAGCTAGGTCCGCACAGAATATTACTAGAGGGAGCTCGCGTTGGGGCCTACTTGGAGTACGAACGGTCGGTATAGACACTGCGTAAAGCAGACGTGTGTGAGTCCGGGAATGGACCCGGACGAGAAGATAGGACAGGTGCCCGTGGCAGGGGAGGAGAAGTCACAGTGACCCTTGGGAGCGCCGTGGGGCATTTGCCACAATCGGAGTCCGTCGGAGCATCCGGTAAAGGTTGGGCCGGTGCGGAGAAGGTTTGTGTGACCTCGGGCAAGGATGACGTGCGTGATTCGAGGAAAAGGGGGGGGAGGCGGCGCTGTTGCAGCAGAGATTTGCTTGGCCACTACATAAAGTTTGAGTGAACTCGGACGCAGATCGCGCCGGGTATGTACGAAAAAGAGGGAGGGGCTGTAGATAGATCTGCCCGACGGTTGCCTGCCGTGGGGGCCAAGAAGTGCCAGCAGGCCCCGAGTCCTTCGGGACATCCGTTAAAATTGGAACGATACAGGGAAAATCCACGCGGCCCCCGCACAAGGCTGACAAGTATAAGTCGGAGGGGAGTTTGCCTTTTCGGGCTGTTGACTCCGCTCCTTCTGATCCGAGCCTCATCACGCCCGATCGCTGCGTGCTACCCGTCGAAGTATGCCGGTTTCGGGAGACGTCAACACGGAGGTGAGGGGAGCTGGTCGGGCGCGGTTGAAGGCAGGTGGCGCAACCGGCTCGTAGTAAGAATCGGGAGGGGAGAAGAACCGAGTAGGCATTTTAGGGGCAGTCGCATCCGAGTCTGAAATTGGATCTGAAGGGCAGTGAATCACTCGAGAGGGAATAGAGAAAGCTACAACCCGGGCTATGGCGGAAGCAAGGGAGGACGGAAAGGGGGGAGTACTAGTCTCGTTCGTCGCTTGATGAAAACGAACGAGAGAGGACCTTAACGAAGGATTTTGTGTGGGGCGAACCCGATTCCAAAGTTAGTTTAAGAGGATAGTCAGTATAAAGTGGGCTAGGCGGAAGGAGTTGTGCGTGGAGATATTGACGAGGAGAAAGAAGGAGGAACCAAAATGAGTCATGCGTCTTCGGTTCTCGACAGATCTTGGGAAGGCTGAATTCGAATCCACCATTTTCTAGGGAGGCGAGCTGAGCTATGGTGTTAGTTTTTCGTAATAGCGGTTAGTTTTGTGGAACGGTGGGTGGGGGTCACGCCCGGAGTGCGAAGTCACTTTGAGACTTCGAGAACCTTCCCATGTTCCGAGGAAGGTTCATTCCCCTGTTCGGCATATTCGACGAGCCATGGGCTGGGGCGTACGGTCGGATTAAAGGCGGAAGGTGATGAATGAAGGAGGGATAGTGAGGGGAGACGTGGAATAGAGGATACTCACCCAACTGCGGTGTGCGGGGGAGTGTTTGGAATTGACGATGTATCTGGCCGTACTCTAGCGGAAGATTCATCCGAAGCCTTGCCTGCCTCGGGGCTGACCGCGCGGTGGAGACGAGAGCTCGAAAGGCAGTACGGTGGTGTAGCCCACTGATTGAAGGGCGACAGTCAAGCCTAGCCTACGCGGACTAGGAGGCGGTAGCGTGGTCTGTTACCAGCTACCGAAGGTGGAATTTTGGCCCTATTGACAGCAGGAGCGGTCTGTGCACTTGAGCTCTGCCACTGATATGCTATGCAGGTTCCCCGGAAGGGGACATTGGAGGAGGTTTCGTTCTGGACGTTTCAGAATGCTGTGGGTTGAATGTCCGTCGGGCGACTGGGCTGCTACGTACCCCATCAGTACGAGTTAGCAGTAGACTGCACCGTGCTTACCTCCGAGCGGCCTCCCTGCACGCAAAGACTGATCCGACTTGCACTTCCGACCAGCTCAGCAAGGAAGGGGGGGGGCTGTTGCCAGCAGCAGAAGCAGCAGAGCCGCGGGTTACAACCACGAGGCCTTGGCTGATATGGCCGAATTGCTAAGGTCGGTCTCGCTGCGATGCCCTCCGCTGCTGTTCATGGTGAGTTTGGCTGTGAGTTAGCTTTCGCTATTGCACGTTACGGTGCATTGTTGGTGGCTGCTGTATAGACCTGTTGTGGGCTGCTGCATCTGGGCACAGGCAGCAACAAGGGTTGTTGTTGCTAGCTGCCGCTGGGGATTGCGACTGTGTTGGTGGCAGGGCAAGAACAGTCGCTGCTGCGTCCGACAGGGCATGAGCTACTGCTACCATGGTAACCCCTGTTGTAGGCCGCAGTTGGGGCCTGCTGCTGACCGCGGTGGACTACAGCGTGCAGCTATGAGCTATTGGAGATTGCCATTTAAGCATTGCTGTTACGGATTGGTCGCGGACTGTGTCCGTTGATTGAGAATGGGCTGTAACTAACCAGTGAGGGATCGTCGTCGCCCGCTTTGGCTGCGGTATATTGTTGCGTACCACTACCAGTTGGTGGCTGACGATTGCGGCCTGTAGCGCGGCTACGTCTGGGCAAAAAGAGGGGCTGAGTCAAGGAGGAAAGTGGAAGCTGCGAATCGAGGGTTCGCTAGGAGAGTTGGTTGCAGCGGATTGACTTCGAGTTGACCAAGCTGCTGCGTCCTTGGCCGCCATTGTGGGGCCCTTTGGCGATTGAAGGCACCAAGGCCCTCTCGTGCAAGTCTGAGTGCACCCTTCATTGGATCTTGAGAGTCTCATGTTCCTACTCCTGCCTTTCTTACTCTAAGTCTAGTCTGCTGGTTCTGAGAAGAAGGCGGCAGGCGGGCTCGCGGCCCGTAGTCCGCACCAAGGCCTTGTGGGAGGTTGCCCCACCGATTGCGGGAGCTCTGCCGGGACTCAGGCGGAGTCCTGGAGGCAGGGAACTGAGTGGTAAATCCTCGACTCCCTCTATAAACCCCACTATAACCCCTACCTGTATACCTCTCTACGTTTGACTGAGAGTATTGTGTGGATCCTATATTTGGTTTTGAATTTGACTTTCGGGATATAAGTCAGATTGAGGCAAAAGAATGTATTAGCAAATCTCAGTTTCAGTTTACTGGTTGCTTGAAAGCAGATTGCGAATGAGATGGGTTGCATCTGGGGGAAGGCTGGGAGGAAGTCAGTATTGTGTGCAGACTGACTGGGTCACTAAGGCTGGGAGGTCCCCTTGAGTTTGGGGAAGCCCGGCGCTTTGTTTATTTTTGAACTCCATGGAGCCTCAGGCCGCTCTATAAGTTTAGGTAGCCTGAAGCTCTGGAGGCTGGGATGTTCCCATAAGTTTGGGGAGACCTGGTGCTGTGAATTGCATGGAGGGTCAGGACGCTCTATAAGTTTAGGTGCCCTGGCCGCTCTGACTTGTGGGGGTTTGACTATGAGTGACTTTCAGGAACCCAAGGCGCTCTACCTTGGGTTGCCTCGCTTTGTTTGGGGTTCTCACAGTTTCTTTGGTTCTGAACRAGAAGGTTTGAACCGCTYTATAAGTTTAAGTGGTTCAGCCCTTCTCCTGTTTTGTTCTGAGGGAAATAATTCTGGCAGGGGACAGGCCGCTCTATAAGTTTAGRTAGCCTGTCCCACTGCCTCGCACAGATTGGATCAGAGAKAAAYGAACCTGGYTGAGGATCAGACCGCTCTATAAGTTTAGGTAGCCTGACCCAATGCCTCGCACATGTAGGAACCCAATGGATATAACTCTGGCAATATTGTATTACTATGCTATTAAGAACAGGCTAGTCAGGCCGCTCTATAAGTTTAGGTAGCCTGACTCTAGCTTATCACAACCGAAGAGAGTATAACTAAGAGATATAACTGAAGGTAAACTTGGGCAGGCTGAGCAAGGTTTTAAGTTGAGCGGCTCGACCTTATGTCCCCTTTGAAGACTAAGTTCAGAGAGGTATATATAAATTGGCTATTTAAATAGTTCAGGGCGACTAGAGTGGTCTAGTCATACGCCCAAAGAAGAGAGAAGTAGTTGTGCCCTCTGTTTGTGTATACCTGGCCAAGTCAGAACGCTCTATAAGTTTAGGTATTCTGACTTTGGATCTGGCTAAGTTGGGCGCGCTCTGTAAGTTCAGGTGCCCTGACCTATGCCTTATATAAGTTGGGTATGAGGGGATAACTCACTAAGAGGTCATGAACTATTGTTTGCTAAAGAAACTTGGGGTTCGTGAGAGTACTTACCTTTGTGGTTTGGCCTGCATGTGGTTGAGTGAGATTACTGCTTGGTCTGGGTTTCAGGTTGACAGGTAGTTGCTTTAGAGGCTCGCCACGTGCTAGAGCGATAAGAGTTAGGTCAATTCCTGCATTTTCTGAGCTGACTTTATTTTACTTGAATCGATTTTTGTATTTTCTGAGGCTCGCTATTATACTTGGACCTGTATAAATTATAGTAAGTTACTTTCTCTACGGGAAGCGCTGCCGAAATTTCTACAGATTCAAGGAGTTAGATAAATTTTGACTTGTCAAAGTTCAGCTTGTCTTTTCGTCATATCTGACTTAGTAAAAATCTGGAAAGCCTTCTTTTCTAAAGGGAGTCTTGCCCAATTTTTTGCTAAATTCAGGGAGTTAGACAAAATTGGGTTTTGGGATGTCAGAGTTAGTCTTAGGTTCTAAACTCGGCTTTGTATAAATTTTGGGAGAGCACTTTTCTAGTGGGAATGCTGTCAAAATTTCTGCAAAACTAAGGAGTTAACCAGACTTTGTCTAAGTTGAGCCCAAGGTTGGAAGCTGAGTTCAAATTTGGCTTAGTATAAATCTTTGAAATCCCCAATTCCAAAAGGGATGCTGCCCAAATTTCTACTGATCGAGGAAGTTAGATAGGGTCTTACTTTTCAAAGTTGTAGACTACTCCTGCGTTTGATATTTGGGCTTGTATAAACTCTGAAAAGACACTTTTCCTACGGGAAGCGCTGACGAAATTTCCTTGAATTAGACGAGTTAGATTATATTTTGATAGGTGGCGATTCTGGCAATCCACCCTGAATAGGGGAGATTCAGCCATTAGTCTGCCTTTGCTTTGCGCACTGGCTTAGGGGCAGGTTTTGACTTAGTTAGCGGGTAGCTTTGAGTGAGAATGTGCTATGGAGGTGTACCCACCATATGTTGATGATTTAGCCTGGGCATTTGGCCTGTCTTGTGTTACAGGTTCTTTGGGGCGTCCGATTCGAGATCAGGACTAAAGTTAGCTTGGTCCCTTGAGGATCACACTCTGTTATCACTGATAACAGGTCGGTTGCCGATTCGTCGGTCTTCGACTCAATCCCAACTCATTCCCCATACTCAACCTAAAAGGCTTTAGCCCTGGTGGTTTTACTGTTTGTTAAGGGTTTTACCCGGACTTTTATTGAATGGTCATTTAACAAAGGTACGGAGTATTTAATTGAGGATGGTTGGGTCGGTGGTTGGGGCTTGCATGGCTAAAGCGAAGGGGCATGAGCATAGAGAATGGTTGGGGTTGACTCCGTGTAGTGCGTGTTTTGTCGCTTGATTCTTGATGTGATTGCAGGTGTGTCCTGTGGTTCGGATTTTGGATTTGGACTGTCTGCGATCCCATATACATATACATGGTTGTGAGGAGTCCCACTGTGCCTGTGAGAAGTGATCGTCACAACTCTATCCCCTTTTGCCTGTATGCGTGGGTATACTTATGATAAGTGTTCGAAAGGCCTAAGAGGCCTTGTTAAAACCCATTTAAAGGTTGAGATCGAGGGGCGTAGGGGAAACCCTCCCCTCTTGCTTATTTGCATCTTGGGGTTTTTATAGTCGGACGTTGGTCCTGGGCCGGGATTCAAGGTCCTTGTCCAGGACATCCTAAGCCCTAGGCCCTGAAGGGGAGGAGTCTCCCCTCGCATAGAGCCTATTTATCTTGGTCGGCGGGACACTCCGCCTGAAAGGCGGAAATGTCGCGAGGGCCGAACGACGTGTCTTTCAGTCGTTCAATATCGTGAGGGGTAACCCCTCGCGATGTGTTCCTTCAGCCATTCAATATCGCGAGGCCAAAGCCGCGATTACCACATATGATTGGCATCGTTGGCCGGTATGGGACTGGCCGGCGGCCTCGCGGCCTTATGTTAAAATCCTGCGTGCGATGCTTCGCCGCACCAACGCCTAAAAGTTATGGGATCGTGAGGCTCGCACGTAGACGCAAACGCTTGAGGTTATTGTACGCTGCGGGCATCACCCGAGGAGAGAGAGGATATCCCAAAGATTATGACCCCGGTTGGAACAAAGGGGGGGGGCCCTCGACCTATTTGTCTGCTTTTTAGAGTTTTTATGGTTGGACGTTGTAGTCCGTGGCAGCCGTCAAAGTCAAACCCCTTGATGCCTGACTGCCACGACAACTTAAAGCTGTCTACTCAACCCATCTGCACAGGGTGCAGAAGAGGGTGTGGTCTTCAACCGCGCATGGCGGTTGTCTGGCGTCGAGAGATTAACCCTCAAGACGCGTGTCAGCCGACACTTGAACGTCGAACGCGACCCTCGAGATTAACGAGGGCCGCACGAGTGTAGGTACCACATAGTACGCCGTCATCGCAATTGCTTGCGTACGCCTGCATTGCGAGTCGATATGAGTTAACCCCCGCATCCGCGCAGTTTATATTAAGTCTCGCGCGTGACACCTATTCGAATTCTGCATCAGGGAGTTATGGGACGACTACCGAGGGGCTTGGAGCGTTGTCGCGTTGCTAATGTTGCGTCGCGTTGTACGTATGTGTGCGTGTGTGCGTGTGTTTTATTCTTGTGTTCGTAGAAGTGGTGTGCGCGTGGTGTGTGGGATGCGTCCTAGTCAACCGACGTCGAGCTACGCTTGGGACTTTAGCCCCCTGAGATGTCGGTTCGCTTGCGGGTCCGATAGGCGTATTACCGCTCGTACCCCCTATGCTACAGCGAATGAGAAACGCCCTCGGCTGGTCCACCTCTGCGATTGCAACTGAGTAGCTTTTGTACTGTGGACTAGTAGCTCGGCGGGGATACGCCCACCGAAGGGAGGTGACAGCTCCCGTAAGGTGGAGGTAAGTTGTGCCTCGCGTAGGCCCTATCCTGTCGTAGGGGCTCGCGAAAGGTA
>BFEA01000311.1:551868-596319 GCA_003427395.1 Chara braunii | reverse complement strand
GCCTTACACGATGGTATAGCAGGGGGGCACAGAGGGGTTAGTGCCACGTGCGCAAAGATAAGTGAGTTATACCATTGGGATGGGATGCTGACTATGGTCATCAAGTACTGCCAGTCCTGTGTACCTTGCCAACAGAGGTCAGCGCAAAGGCCTGAGGAGCCTCTGCACCCTAGGCTGGAAAGGGAAGTGGGTGCAGTCGTACACCTGGACTTGGTGTTCATGTCACTCGGGGAAGATGGAAGTAACTATATCTTCGATGCACGGGACAACCTTACCGGGTTCGTGGACGGTCGGGCTATTCGCACAAAGATTGACCCAGTTTTAGCAAGGTGCATCGAAGAGTACTATCTACGCTATCCATTTGTGAGAGAATTTGTGATGGACCGGGGGAAAGAATTCACTTGTAACGAGGTGCGGACCTTGCTTGCGGGGTACGGCGTGGTGGCAAATTATACTACTGCCGCGCACCCCCAGGCAAACGCTCCCGTGGAGAGGGGACATAGCACCATCACGAATCTTCTGGCCAAGTGGACTGAGGGAAGGCCTAACCAGTGGCCGAAGTTCCTGAGGGCAGCATTCTTCGTGGAAAATGTTATAGTGAAAAGGACTACCAAGTATGCGCCAGCCACTATATGGTACAAAAGGCATGCCACCTTTCCCATAGAAAGCTTCATGAAGACGTGGAGGCGCCAGGACCTGGAAGTGAACCTGTTTTTTGAAGAACTGCTCGATTTACGAGCGCGACAGGTGGGAGCCGTTGAGGAAAGGTTACGAGAGGCCGCTGGCCAGGTATAGAGAAGCCGTATGGAAGACAAGATGAGGTGGGACCAGATGGCCCGAATAAGGAAGGATCCGCTGAAGGTTGTAGATGCGGTACTGCTGTACGACTCCTCACTGGAAAAACAATGGTCCAGGAAGCTAGATAAGCGGTGGCTGGGACCCTATAGGATCGTGCGGTGTGGCGAGTTTGGGGCCTACCAAATTGAAGAGCTGGATGGGGCAGGGTGGCAGGACTGGGTATCAGGGACAAGGCTGAAGAAGTTCGTGGCCAGGGAATAGGTAAGGGACCATGAAACCTCGTTAGGAACAGAGTATTGCCTAGGTATTACCCATGTCAGGGGAGTAGGTAGGTAGGTGATTGGGGTGGATGGGTGTGGAGTGTATGTGGGATTTCCCCGAGCCAATGGGCTCAGCTGCTGACCCTGCTGTGTGCCTGTTTGCTGTCTCTCGCCTGTTGTGCAGGTCTGACTTTTCGAAGGCAGTCATGCAGAGGGGCGGAAGGGACGCACGGCCACGGCAGGGACCCCAGGGAGCAGCGGGGAGAGACGAGCGGCACGAGCCGCCTAGGAGGGAGCCTACGCCGGAGTTCGATGACGACAACATTGAGCTCTTCTTGGATGTATATCGGGATTATGCGGCACAAAGAGGATGGTCAATGGCGGAGAGGATTCACCACTTGAGGGGTATAGGGCGGTTCGAGGAGCCTGACGCTCAGATATGTGAGAAGACCCTGACTTGGCCGGATGTGGAGGCCGGAATGCAGAGGTTGAGAGCTTCCCCTAGAGGGCGCGATGGCATGCCCATTCGATTGGAGGAGGGGAACGCGGAGGAGTTCAGTCCCGTATATGAGCACTACATGTTGAGTCAGGGGATTGCGCGGGAGGCGTGGGTGCAGGCCCTACTTATCTGGACGAGGGGGGCAGAGAGGCCGGTGGCCAAACAGATTCGGGAGAGGGCTCGAGATTGGGAGGACTGCCATGCTCAGCTCAGGAGGGCGTTCGGACGGCCACAGCACGAGAGGCAGGAGCCCAGGGTTGAGAGGTGACGGCGAAGCAAGAGGCCAAGGGATCCAGCACCGAGAGAGATGGGGCTGGCCAGAGAAAGGAGGAAGGGTCCAGCACAGCAGGAGGGTGAGCCCGCAGGGCCCGCATTGGCAGAGGAGTCGTTCCCTGCTTGTGGCCTCCGGGCAGTTGAGTTTCGGCGGATTACGAGCGAGGAGCTGAGACCGCCCTCACCGCTGCCATCAGGGCAGGAGCTGGACATACCAGGAGAGACGCCATTTCGGAGCTTAGCGGCTCATCTTGATGTATCTCGATGGGAGGCCTCACAGTTGGGGGAGGGCTCACTCAAGCCGACGCGCTATGTGCCGTTGGAGGAACCTTTGGACCCCGAGACGGAGACGGACATGCAAGACCAAGAGGAGCCGCAGGATCCTTAGATGGCTGCCGAGCAGCCGGATTCGGTACGGCCTCAGGGCGGGGAGGTGATCACGGTCGGAGACGATACCCCTCCATGATCCCCAGTTCCAGAGCCAGCACAGCATTCATGGCCAGAGGGGATTCCTGAGCCAGGCAGCGAGGAGATTCCGGAGTCTCCCCCTGAGGCCACCGCTATGCCTGAGCAGGAGGCAGAGGCGGAGGGTCAGGGAGCGTATGAGAGAGCGAGGGTGGAGGTACCCCTTGACTTGCCATCGACCACGCACGTGACCAAGAGCCCAGTTATCGAGGAGCCTGTTCCAGCGGAGTTACCGCCAACAGTGCCATGCACGAGCGAGGGGATGGGGGCTGAGGCGTCGACTCCGGAAGGCCAGGGGCCACGAGTGAGAAGAACCCCAAGAGAGACCCGCGAAGAGAAGTTCGCCCGAGTGTGGGTCCGTCTGGATGAGATACACGCGAGGCAGGCTGAGATGGAGGCAGCAGGAATAGAGCCGACACCGCCGGTCGAGCCCAAGACGAGTGAGCAGAGGATCGACGAATTGTGGGCTAGGTATAAAAGCCAGAGGGATGCAGGCCGCCAAAGGTCACGAGAGACGGGACAGGCGGACGAGGGGGCGGGTGAGCTGAGAGAGGTGGGGGACTTGGGGTTCTCCGCGACCAGGCAGGCGATTGAGCGCATGGATCGGAGGGTATGAGAGACGACAGTTACATCCTTCYAGTGGTATAATCTACTCAGCAATGAGCTCCGGGTCAAAGAGTTGGAGGTGTAGCACCTGACTACTCAGCTTGCCGAGGAGAGGGCGAGGAGCCAGTCCAGAGAGGTTGAGTGGGAGAGGAGATTTGGGGAGATGGCGGCCGCTGTGGATAGGCTCTCGGCAGCCTGGGAGGCTAGCCAGAGACGGGACGAGCCGGTGCCGATGGCCAAGGCCGAGGGATGCAGGCTTCGCCGAGTCAGGGAGCAGTGGTGGAGGTCTCTCGACAGGCCGAGCCAATGGAGGAGGTGCCCTTGGACGCAGCCGAAGAGGAGGGTGGCGCACAGGAGTCGCTTATGGTTATGTCCACGGAGAGAAGAGGTTCGCATTTGCATGAGCTGGCGGCGGCCATGGGGATAGGCACGCCACAGGAGGGGTCTCAGAGACTCGACGCTCCAGAGCATGCCCCGAGGTTGGGAGAGTTGAGGGTGGAGCTAGGCTCATGGGCCACGGGGACGGACTCAGGAGAGCCTGACTCGCGACAGCAGCAACAGCGGGAGGTCATGAGTGAGCCCACCACCATGGGGGGCTCTCAGCCGTCAGGAGCATGTGGGGATGAGGTAGTGGTGGTGGCATGAGTTGGATACGTCAGGCTCTAAACCAGTGAGCATAGCCGTACGAGGGGGTGAGGTGTTGAGGCTATGGAGCCCGGACCCCAGGGCCATATGGAACTGCCCTCGTGTCATGAGGTGACTACTGAGACCATGGGGACGCCTTCGGCATCGAGTTCGCAGGGGAGAAAGAAGAAGACTGCCAGGTGGCATGATACCTCCTGTTTTTGGTACAAGGAGGAAGGACATAGAGTCGTGGACTGCCCAGAACTGCTCGAGGATAAGGCCGAGGGGCGAGTTGCGGAGTTCAACGACAAGTTCTATGACAGGCAGGGCAGGATAGTAGAGCGAGCTCCAGATGGGGGCAGGGCTCAGTTGTATAGGCAGAACCAGGAGGAGTTGTGTAAGTAGGGCCTGGTCAGTCTATGTGTCAGTAGGGACAGAGCGATTGGCACACAGGAGGGCGGGTTGGAGGTGTACAGATGTTTAGTTGGCTGAGGGGCCCCTGGATGTGTGCATGCTTTAGAGGTGGTAGGATGAGTCCCTGCCTGCTTGCACACATATAATTGATTGAGGTTTCTTTTAGTTTTTTCTTTCGTAGGCTACGACTTAGAGCATGGGGGTCGGCCGTAGGACACATGGGGCTATTCAGTCCACTTTTGATTTCGCAGTGTGGAGACTACTTGAGTTTGAGAGAGACCTGGGTATGAGTTTTCCCTAGTTAGGTGAGACAGAGGGTTGGGCACCCGTTAGATTTTGAGTAGATGTTGTGTCCCCGAGCATGTTCCGCCGGTGTGCAGTGGGGTCGGGAGCCATACTCAGATGGACAGAGTTTGAGTTGAATGTTTGTGTTTGAGTCTTGAGGGAGGCATTCTACTCCCCGAGTGTATCATGAGCGGAGATTCTATGAGATTTGTCTTATGACGACCACTATCACTCTCACATGTGTGGCTTCATTCTGATGTATGATTGGGTTTGTGTGAGAGGTATACAGTTTACATTTCATGGGCATGATTGTGTGAACTGTAAAGCTGTTTACCCTCCGGTATACTCGTGCGATCTGCTTGCAAGCGGACGAGAGGGCAGAGTATAAGGAGGGGGAGTGCAGCCTGTTTGTGAAAAATCGTGAGAATCCTACGGGATTGATAGATTTAGAAACTTGCATGCTCGGTCATACTAAACACCGTTGTCTAAATTATACGGGGGCCCAGAAGATGGTCCCTCAGTTTGAGTTTGTTTGGTGATTAAGACCCCCCTTCATGGTTCTGGGAGGTGGGATTTGTATTGCTATCAAAGCCCTTTCATGGTTGGAAGAGGTCGTGTGGAGAGTCATCCCATACAAAAAGGGGATAGTCGTGAAATCTTTTGTGAGAGGCACCCTTTACCAAGTAAGGGTAGGTAAAAATTGAATGGTATAGGAAGCATTATTTGCGTTGATAAAGCCTGACGAGAGGGAACCATGTTTGTTTGAGATGTTTGAAAAGGGCGGATGCCTCAGGATGGACGACTGTTGACTCTGGTCAAGTCAGGAGCCGCGGCCTTGTGGATCCGGCGGGGAGACTGTTTGTGATTGAGCGAAGGATGCCGTGCCTATTTCAGGAGGGCCGGTAAATGCCTTCTGACCCCTGCGTAGTCCCGCAGCGGCCTGTGAATTGTTTGTGAGGCCCCGCCCGACCACCTGTGCTAATTATGAGGCATACTTAAAGGAATACCAAGCTAACGATAAAGCTTAGTGCCACTTGGGCGCAACCCCTGGTGGATGGCTGCTGACCGGCACAACCTGGCTGCAGGCCCGCGCGGTGAGAGTTTAAGGGGAGTTGCCCGCCCTAGAGAAATTACCAAGCGGGAAAAGAGTCGAGTCTGTTAGAAAATCCTGATTAATTGATTATCAGGAGAAACGTCTATCGTTGTATAACCAAAAGGAGGATACCGCCGCTGATGTAACAATGCGGTGGGCCGTAGACCTGGCCCGATTGACCAGGCTATGATGGGCTCAGATGGAGACCTGATGTTTTTGTACTAGACTGAGGAACAGGCCGAGAGAGGCTATAAACTATATGTATGTGTTTTGTTTGATGGTAAGAAAATTGCTAAAAGAAGGCAAGAATGCCTTCACATGTCCCATCTAAAGCCCGCGTCCCTAGTTATGGCTCTATCTATGAGAAAGAGGCTAACTGGGACACCTAACAAGAGGCCGGCAGTTGTCTAGGACAGAAGGGGAAGATGATGGTTTGAGGGTCTTTGGAACTTATGCTGTAGTATTGATGCGTAGTACACCGGCGTCCTGGTGTCAGGACAATAGAGACCCAGGTTGAAACCCTGGTAGCATATAGTTGTGTTGGCACGGTTTGATGGAGGCCTCAACCCCGAGTCTGTCGGCTAATCGGATTGGTTCTAATCTCGTCAACATTTGGAATGTGAGGGGATCTATAGCCTTTTGATTTGGCGACGCGACGGGGACGTCGCTTAATATGGTCCGGTAAGCTGTCGGCGCGAATACCCTTACAAGGGTATCCGCCCTGGGTTTGTGCAAGTGACAGGAAGGCTCGGTTAGCCTGAACTTATAGTGCCCGTGCGGAAAAAAGCGATGGTCGCCCGCACGCGGGCAAAGGTCTGCCTTGTCTTGGTAGAGAGTACGTGGGCGCGTAACTTTAAGGCGCGCGTGTGATTTTTCTGATTAAGAAGGCGGCCGGGGTAGCCGACCGACTCAGATCGTGGTACGGCCCGTACCAGGCCATGGGATTGGTTAGGGGTCGAAGGTCCGTTTTTTTTTTGTCGGCGCGCTGTTGCACCTTTTTCCAGCCGAGCCACTTCGGGCGACCGGAAAGCCAACAGACTGTCACGCATGATTTTTCATGTGATTACAATAAATAAATAAATTAATTACTGCAAATCCTTTCCTGTTGTGTGCGTCGGGCTTCGAGCGAGACCCTTCAATTGCGGTCTTCACCGGTCCCCGGTCTTAGGAATCTTTTATTTTGATTCGGAACAACAGAGAATTATGCAAATAATAATCATAAAATTATGGGGTGCTATGCCTGCATCAATTATGTCAATCTGATTTTGAGAACTGTGATAAAACATCCATGAAGGCAATCATCAAGCAAGAATAATGCAGAAAATAAAACTGACTAACCCGAGCAAAGACAGGGGCAATTGAATGAGGGAAGAATGAAAACTCATAATAATATCAGAAAGTACACATAAACAAGCGTGGTCAGCACCTCTCAAGAGTCCTCACTCATTCCTCTAGTCAGTCTCTTTCAATTTCTTTTCACTGATCTCCTCTGGTGCCGAGACCCACGCCCACGTACAATCTGAGACTGAGGCTTCGTGACGAAATGCCACCTGTAGCCAGCAAGCTCTGAGCATGATCATCCGAGGCACATGACATGGTAGTTAACCATGAAGCAAAACTCCTCCCACAAAGTAGGCAATCCATCCACTGAAAAGACTCCTCGTCTGAGGTAAGGATACTCAGTAGGGTCAGTTAATGCCTCAATGTCGATCACAGCCGGAGAGATGTACCTCTTTGCCAATCCAATCACATCCAACCAGCTCGTGCCATCTGTGAGAAGTGAAAGGACTGGAGGCCTAGGATAATCAGTGTAAAGCATCGGCCCGAAGCCGCGAATCAACGTAGTGCCACCCTCATCGAGCTCCCTCTCTCTCTGCTCAAGGTATTCAGTGGCAGAGAGTCAGACTGGATCAAAAAGCT
Organism: Chara braunii; assembly: GCA_003427395.1. NCBI lineage: Eukaryota > Viridiplantae > Streptophyta > Charophyceae > Charales > Characeae > Chara > Chara braunii. Next base: position 589,082 of record BFEA01000311.1, on the reverse strand, counting down.
CATGAGTCTCCTTGCCTTTCTTTAGATAAGGCCTCAGATCGTGGATAGTGCCATCAACAAAACTGGTCTCGACAATGAAGATTGACAGATCTCCCTGTCTGAAACCAATGGCACTAACATACCGATAATGGAATGCCTCCTTGCATGAGATCCGATTGAGGCTGGCCAGTACTGACTCACTGACCGGAGCAGACTGAACTGTGCTCATGAGTACTCTTGCCCGTACAAGCTGACCAGACAATCCCCGAGAACATGTTACCAAACCGATTGCAAAAACTGATTGCTGAAAACTGATTGCTGATCAGATGATTACCGAATGTCCAGATAAGTTCTCGCTCAGACAAAACACTCACTGATGGCGGCCTACAGTCCTCCTTGCTTCTTCGATAGTACCTACTGAAGTTATGGTGGCACACAGTCTGCCGCTCTTATCATGCAAGTAGTATGTGCATTCGATTTTTGTATGATTTCTCACGAGAGTCAGTGCATGTTCCATCATCGTAGTAGTCTGCTGGTTGTACACCTCGACTCCATTTTTCCTCCAAGTCTCCGCAGTGCTCTGATCTAGTGAGCAGGAAACTCTAACTGCGTTGCTACTGTCCATAGCCTCGCTGATCTCTCGCTACAACTCAAAACGGATAACTCATAAATGATCCAGGTATGTACAAACTGTTATGGTTGATTGCTGTTTAGAGCAATTGTTCCTGATTGTTGCTCTCCGGTTTGTTGCTCTTCGAATTAACTGTCTCGTTGATTGGATTTTGAGTTAAATAGCTGCTGAACCACCATTAAAAACCGTCTTGATTGACTGTTTTGCTGGTTAAATGCCGACTAAATCTTTGATTGTTTTGCTGACTAATTGCTGTTTTCCAAATGCTGACTCCGAATGCTAGTTCTGAATACTGATTGCGGATACTGATTCGGAATGCTGGTTTTGAATACTAATTCCGGATACTGATTCCGAATGTTGTTCAAAAGAAACTGATTAACTGTTAATCAGAAAGTTAAATGAGTGTTGATATAGATTTGACTAGCCAAGGGAAGTGAGCGTGACTGAGAAGCGCATGAACATTGTCTTGTATTCGTTACAAGTTCCGAGTACTGCCTGAGTACTGAATTCCGTTCTGAGCAGTTTCGAGAGTTGCCCTGCCTTCTGCTCTGAATACTGAATTCCGCTATGAGCAGTTTGCGGTACTGCACTACGTACTGTCCAAGTTTCATATGAGTTTCACATGAGCTTCACTTGAGTTTCATCTGAGTTTCATCTGAGCCGAAAGGCCACTGAGGTTTGATCACGCAGCGGGGGAGCATTAGTAAGTAGAAATAGATTATTAATAAACTCTGAACCGCTGAGACGTGAGTAACGTTTTTGGGGTGAAGCCTCCAACACTCTACGCCAGTCCAAGTTTAGTTTTGGCCTGCTCCACTGACTCTAGCATGGAACTGGTATTGTGCAGTTTGTTGTCAAATCCGTAGAAGTAGACCACGTACTCAATGTATTTTCTCTCTCCTGCTATTCCAATCGCAAACTCTCTCTGAGCTAGTCTGTGATTTTCTGCATCTTTGCACGCCTCTTCCTCCCAGCCTTTTCCCTTGGCTCTACTAGACCTGCCCTTAATCACTAGGATCTCATCTCTTTTCATGATTCCCCAGCATCTTCGAGGTTTAGGCCGCAGCCCGAATGAAATAAGCAGACTTGATGCGCTTCGACCGTTGCTTAGGGTCTGCCAAAGTGGTAAGCCGCTACCATTTACAGGCTGTCACCTGAAGTCTGAGATACTGATCAGACTTTGACTACTCACTGATTAATCCTTGCTTGAGTAGAGATTGGATACTAACTGAACCGCGATCAGGTGCCAGTGGTATACAGATTGACCACCTTGCCAGACAGACAAGTCAGCCTCGGGAGGCTGTAGTTTTACGACTGGTTCCTAGGTGATCCCTACTTCCCCTTTGTTTGGTCCAAGCTCTCAGTGTGTGAATTTATACCGTGTAGCTTCCCGCCCGATTCACAAAATTAGGCAGTATACTCAATAACACTCTGTCCTCTCTCCAAATCCAACACAAGTTTTCTCATCACTTCAATCTGGGATTGCGGGACTCCTGTAAAACCCTCTTCCCAGACTTCTGCTTTGCTTCGGTGTAACAAACAAGTAACTCTCACCGTGCTACTCTCAGTCTCTCTGCTGGGACTCATCGCATTTGCCCTCAGAAGCAAGAACAAGAAGTTCGCTTTCGCATTGTCGACAGCCAACCGGGCTTGCGAGATGCTTTCCTTTTGTGACTAGAGCGTTTAACATATGTGGCCTGTAGCAAAGCTTGCTGTTTCTCGAAACTCCCACGAAAACTTCAGAGGGAAATCAGGTTCTGTACACTCTCGACAAAAGGGACAACAAAATAGGAGAATCCCTTGCTAGTTATGTGCTATGACTGCCGTAAGCATACAAAGCCTAGAGGTTTCGATACTCAGGTAGGACCCGTCTAATCATAGATTTTTCTAGGTGACGGAAACGCCAAGCTTCTCGAGTGGGTTCAAGCATTCGGCACGGAGAGTCCAAACGAGATTGGGTACTTCCGGCTCAGCTACTCGCGTTGCGTGATGTTCAGCTAGGGAGTCGGAGCACAATTCTCAAGCCTTAATATAACTCGTCAGGGCCCCCTTTCATGGGCAGATTGTAAGCATTTCATCACTCTAAACAAAGAGGGAAACTGGGTCTTTCACTTAAACCCTCAGATTCCTGGTGCCAGACCAGCCTTTCCTGGTGGACCTATTCCAGGTCTGTTGTGTCCATCAAGGTCTCAGTTTCGTGATAGGCCACTGTTATCCGTAGCCTTGCCGCCACTCCGTCTCATCTGCAACGTCTCTCAGCCCAATCTCTCGCCTCCGAACTCGCGTCCTGTAACTTCGAGTTAGTCCGCATCTCCCCCTCTCTTGCTCCCTCCACGTTGATCTTCATTACCCGCTCATCTCCACCGTCATAATTGAGTATGACGCTAATCTAGGGTCATTCTCCGGACGTGGGTTTCCATCCTGCCTGATGATACCAGTACCCGGGCCTGTACCCGTGCAGTGACATAGCCACCCTCTTTGCAATAGCAGACGCAAGTACTAGCACCTCTGCTCCAGCGCCGCACTAGAGGGAGACAGGCTATTAGAGTGCAGGCTATCAAGAGTCGATAGCCTCAGCGCCCTGCCACTCCCTCCTTCTGGGACGATAGCCTCATCAAGTCTGTTGAGAGACTCACAGCGGTCTCCTCTTATAAAGCTCTGAGAGGCAGCGTTCCCTTGTGTACTAAATGGAGAGTTTTGACAAGAAAAAGAACTTCTTGAATGGTACAAATAAGTTAAAAATTAAATTATATATTATAGTCTTTTTTTTTTCTTTTCTTTAAAAGAAATCGCCCTAGTCTAAGACCCAATACTCGCCTGCAGGACAACACTCAGCTCACTACCAACCACCAGTCCTGCCGAATCGGTTGCATAGAAAATCCGACGATCCCATAATAGGACTTCGATAACCATATTTCCCCCTTTAAAACGCAGCATGACCCTACCTTAGTTGGGTGCTCGTGCCCAATGGCAAGGAGGGGGCTTATGAGTTTCCATAACGGGGGGGTGATAAGCCTCTTACCGATGCGGCCGCGGGTTGCCCTCCTTTTGGGGTCTTACCACATAGCACCAAATCGGGGCTTACCCTCAGACATTATATGCAAGATTGGCCGACTTAGGCTACAAACTGTTGGCTTCGAAATTCGAACCGTTGGCTTCCCGCGAAAGGATAAGCCAACAGGTTGAAAACCAATTTAAAAAAAACTAAATAGTAATAAAAAAATAATAATAATACTAATAATAATAATAATAACATTAATCGCTGAAAAGGAAAGAGTGGCGTCCCAGAATTTCTCTGCGCAGCACCCTTGCCTGAACAGCGATCCACATTCACGCACAAATCTAACACCCGACTTTCAACCTTTTTCAATTCCTTTTCTCTCTTCTACTGTTTTTCTTTTCTTCTTTTTCCTTTAAGTCCTTACTGCATCTGCCTCTTAACCTGGACATCGGCGTCCGCACGGTTCAGACAAGTAGGTCTGGTACAGTTGATATACAAGGGATTAGTAAACCCTGGCCATAAGACTGCTGTTACAGTCCGAAACCCGAATTGACGCTCTTCCTCTTTCCCTACGAAGTGACAGGCCGACAGGCGGAAAACCGAAAATAGGGAATTTTAGTGGTAATAACAATAATAATAATAATGATGACGGCAGTTCAAAATCGGAAAGGGAACCGCAACATCACAGCGGCCTGAGGCCTCCAGATTTCCCCATACAAAAGAAAATAAGTTTGACTTGACATCTTGTTCTTCCTTTTCCGACAGTGATTGCACCTAACCCATAACTTGACAGAAGATCACTCGGCGCGCAATAGAAAAGATCGCGCCAGTCTTCTCACCTCCGCGTCCCAGGGCGAACCCGGCGGCTACCACGGCCACAGGCCGGTTGTGCTCTGCTGTAAAGCAGGGCGCCGAGCCTGCGTGGACCAATGGAAAGCCCTGTGGCGCACCCTTTTGCTGAGGGCTACACCACCGGGGTCGGTCCGCGCCGAGGATAATCCAGGCACCAGATCTAAACAACACGAGATGAGCCTAGGGATCAGTCTGTCGCGGCAAGGGACTGGCACTGAGCGAGGAACTAGTACATAATTGAGGGCCGGGACACCATGCCCTCCGACATAATACCAAACCCCAACCAGCGTCCCCGCTGGGTCGGAAGGGATCGCGCTTCCAGTATATAACCAGCAAGAGTAGCAACATTCTCATTCGTTCGTATTCACGACTCGCTGTATAGCGCGAGCCGTGGTTCTATGCAACCAATTTTTTATTTTTGCTTCGGTGCCCACTCTTTCTCCCGGCGCTCGCTCTCTTCCCAGCAGTCATTCTTTTTTTCCACGCCTGCCTTCTTCTTCGGCCCACTCTTCTTGTCGGCGCTCGCCTTCCCTCTCGGTGCTCACCTTTTCTCTCTGCGCTCGCCTTCTCTCTCTGCCCTAACCTCTCTTTTTCACAATTTTCTTCTTCGCTCAAGAGTTATCTTCCACTTAATACCTACTTTCCCTCTTAACGCTCCTCTTCTCTCTTATGCAGTGTACCACAATCTTTCATAGCCGGTGCATTTATAGCCTTGTCTTTATAAATTTCACTCACATGGTATTCCCAATCATAACCCTTGTGGATAGATCCACCGTCTTCTATCCTTTGCTTAACAGCTGCCTTACTCTACGTCATGCCTAAGGCACGTCGCGGACAGGGTAGAGGTAGGGGAGGAAGAGGAGGGAAAGCAAAAGAAGAACCGTCAGCCAAGGTACGGCGGGATTATAGCTCAGAGGAGGAGGAAGATGAGGAGCCGCGGGGCTATGGCCGTTTAAGGCCACACCCTTGTTACCAGTTAGGAGGGTGGTACAAGAGAACTCCATCACCAGACAGGATGGAGTTCCTTCGCAAGAAATTCGACGCACGCTATGGTACTCCTAGCGCCTCTTCTCCTCCTTACATCCCCAGAGCTCCTTCCACCCCTGCCATAAGCAAGGCGATAGTGCCCGTTCCGCCCTCTTTTGTCCCATGTACTGTCTCATCACCCCATCATCCCAGTCACTGTGTTCTTTTCAGTATCTTCTTTCTCCTCTTTCTCTTCCAACTCGAGCTCATAGTTGTCTTTTACGTCTTATATAAGCGTGACTTCTTTTCAGCCTTTTGAGTCTGATTTCTGGCTCATAAAGTTCTCAATTCAATCCATTTCATAGCGTCCCAGGCCTGAGAGTTTGGTTTCCTTAAGGCCAGGGATGCAGGTTCCTCGTGAACCAGGCTGCTTGTCAGCCACCAAATAAAATTTTAAGAAGGATTCTGTCTGAATGTGTAACTTGTTCAACTGTTGGCCTTCTCACATGGAGGTTACCTCAGCTCTTGATCAGGCATCTTTGCCAAGGATTGACCCCTGTAACGAGGGTACTCACTCTGTCTGTTATGCTGGGAATTGGGTATACCAAACCCTCTTTTTTTTTTTTTTTTTCTCTGATCTGAGTGAGGCGTCTTCTCAGCTTCTCGAGCTCCTGATGGGGATACCAAACCCTTGTTTTCTTTCTCTGGTCTGAGTGAGGCGTCTCCTCAACTTCTCAGATAAAAGGGAGGGGATACCAAACCCTTTTTCTTTTCTCTGGTCTGGGAATTTCAGATAAGTATTTGCATACCTGCAAAATCAGCAAGTCCCACAAACAACAACCATGCCCCAGCAAGCAGACCCTCTGACAACCATCAGTCAAGCATTAACAAATTAAAATTAAAAACCCATAAATAAATTAATAAATAATAAATAATAATTAATACATAACACCTCTTCATACCCAGGATTTATTGATTGCCTTGGTTTCAGCCCACCACTGGCCAGGAACACATGACGTCTCGTAAGTCTGACATACCTCATTCGGCCCGCCTCAGGCCAGGACTTGTCAGACCATTTGTCTTGACAGCCCCTTTGACCTGCCTCCAGGTCAGGACCAATCATACCCACTACTCGAGTATGACAGCCCTTTGGCACTCTCGCCGGGACACCCAGACTATGACGGGTCTGGTCACCCTATGACAGTAGACTTCCCGTAAGTTTGACTGTCCCGAATCCCGATTTGACCACTTCGGTCAGGGACCGGCTCACCTACCAGTTTTTTGCCAAGGGCGCTGGCTGCCCCGCCCACATTTCTGAACGTGGGACCCGGTCTAACCACAGTTCCAGGCTCTAGCTAACCTCGCTAGATTGCAACCTCTGACTACAGTAGGGTTCCAGCTGACCCCTTTTGACCTCATAGGCCAGACTCCCGGAGCCTTAGCCTCAGTCGACTACGAAATTCGACACTCGCGTCGGGGACCTGCTGGGATCACCAGATTGCAACCTGCTGCGGTAAGGCTCTGGCTGGCCCCAACGATCGACGCATCCTTAGGTTAGAGAAGAAACCCCCGACATAGACAGTCAGACAAGCATATCACAACCCACAAGCAGACTGCCCTTGCCCCATAACAGAACAAACATTTCCCAAGGGACCATCCTTCAGTCTCGAGAGGCACTGAACAATAATATACTAGCCAATACTAAGAGTTTGCAAGATACCTCCTTTCAGTCACAAGCAAAAACTTAGTGCTAGCCCCAGAGAGGTCTCTTCCCTCAACTGGGATTTCTTTTTCCAGGAGACGTCCCGTCAGTCTCAAGGAAATACTGAAACTTTGATCTCAGAGAGGTCCCTTCCCTCATCTGAGTGAAGATAGGTCCTTAGCCAAGAAGCACGAAGTCCCTCTACTGACCACTCTCAGTCAAGTAAAGCTGAACTTCTTTATGCCTACCTTCATCTGAATCTCTTGGATGGACAACTTAGTCAGAGACACGAAATCCTTCTGCTAATAACTTTCAATCAGACAGAACTAAACTTCCTTATGTCCATCATGTTTTCCCTTTATGATAAGAATAGTACTGCTTATATCATTTGATGTGTCACAGCCATGAGTTTCTCAGATCTTAACACTTTGTCAATGCTTCCAGAACTGTACTCATAGTTACTCCCCACTCTCAGGATTTGACACTCCTGGAACGACTGCAGCGTTGCATCAAAGATATGGTCTCATTAACTTAGTTGCTTGCTGAAATAGATAACGAAATGACTTGCTGAAAACTGAAATATTGAAACTGAGATGCTGAAACTGAAATACTGAAGTTGAAATACTGAAACTGAAATATTGAATTGACTGTGCAAGAATGATCATTGTCTGCTGGTAACTGAGCCTCACTGTCTCAGTGTCTTAGTGTATTCTTTTTCAGTTCTCTATGACCGTTCTCTTACTTGGATGGTTGACTTCTCTTTCCTCTCTTTGGAGTCACTATAGGGATCAAGTCAGGGTCTCTGAAGATGAACTTACAAAGTCTTGACCCTGGCACCATGTCGTGAACTCTGGATCCGTCCATTTTTGAAATCTCATAAACTTTGCCCTCTGCTTCTCCTCTGATTCTGTAAGGACCAAGCCATCTAGGCTTCAACCTTTTAGTCCATTGTGTCTAAAGGGAACTGTCAAACAGAAGGACAACATCTCCAATTTCTCTTTTCTTATATATCTTTTCTTGTTCCATCTTTTTTGATCCGATAGTCTGCTTGATGTCATTCTCTCTGCTGCATCCATCACTGCCTGATCGACTTCAGATATCTGCCTCATTCTGATCTGAAGAAGTTATGAAATATAATAATCCCTGTCACTCTCTTGACTTGACCATGTCTTGACAATACTCTCAATAGGCAATGTAGCATATCGACCGTACCATAGAGAAAAAAAATGCATAACCAGTAGTTCTCTTGACTGTGATATTATCAGCATATACAGCAACTCTTAATACCTTTGGCCAATTGCTAAGTTTCCCTTCACACCACTTGGCCAATGAATCTTTTAGAGTTACGTGGCCTATTTCCACAGGAGCATTCGCTTCAGGATGGTAAGTAGTCACATATCGAATTCTGACTCCTAATCTGAGTGTAATTCTTCTAACGACCTCATTCCTGAATTCTGATCCTCTGTCTGAGACAAATTCTCTGATAAAAGGATACCTGAGATAGACTTCGTCTATCCAATCAGCCACTTGTTCGGCTGTCTTCCTTTTCAGAGCTTTGCATCAACGTATCCAGAGAAATTATCTCTCATGTTTAGTATATATCTCATCCCACCCTTGCCTGGAGGCATAGTGATGAGATGTAGATGAACTCTGGTACCTGGCTCTACCAGGATTGTAGGGAATAGGGGCTCAATCATCCTCGTGGTAGACCTCTTCTGACATAAAACACATGATTTACAGTATCTGAAAATCATGTCCCTCATGTCAGGCCAGAAATAGAGTTTGACGGTCTTGGAGTAGGTAGATTCAGCAGCCCTGTGGCCACCGGCAACCCCCTCATGTAGAGCAGCGATTATCTCTAACTGCCTCTCTTTACCACAGGCCACTCTTAGTGGAGGTAGGCCTCCGTTACCATCCACAAAGAGATTTCCTCTTTTTAGTCTGAATTTCTTCGTTGAATCTTTACAATAAAATTTTTTTTAGTTGTTCCTTTTCCATCTTTCTACCAATCTCTTGATAGTTCCCATCATATTCTCACTCTCCTCTTCTTCCTTTGAGCCTGAACTTTCCCCAATCTCATGAGCAGTCACTGCCGCTGCATTAACTCTGGCATACCAATCGTTCGGTTCATCTTCTTCCTCTTTCCCAAGAATCAATTCATAAACGTATGCACTTGGGTTTTCTCCCCAACTGTCTCTCTCTTCAGGCCACAGACTCCACTTATAGGAGCATGGTGCCTCATAATCCTCATCATCTTTTTTATTAAGAAATTATCAACATAGGCAGATTCTTCAATTGTCTCACTCACATCTTCTTCTTCTTCTCGCCACTCAATCTGACTTAAGTCATCCGCTCTGTTCTTCTCAGTGGGAATCTTTTCCARYTTAAAATCATATGTCCAGATGAAGGCGATCCATCTGCTGACTGTTGGATCTACCTGTTGGTGCTTTTTAATGACACCAATCACAGCAGATGCATCAGTCCTCATGATGAATCTTCTTCTCAAAACGTAGTGCCTAAAGCACCTGAGGTTATGGATGATTGACAGTAGCTCTTTCCTGAATTGGGTGTAGCCTCTTTCAGTAGAATTAAGGGTTCTGCTTTCAAACCTTAGGGGTCTTTCTCTCCCATTTTCATCTTTCTGTATAAGCACTCCACCCAGAGCCACTGGTCCTCCATCAGCCTCGATGATGAAAGGTCTTGTCTCCTCATCATCATAATAGGGTACTCCCAGCACTACTCCACCATCTCTTAATTTTTCTTGCAATATTTCTGCTGGAGCTTGTCTTTTATCATTCCATGCTAAATTAGTCCCTTGTCTTACCATTTCTCTCAGAGGTTCTACAAGGGCAGCAAAATGAGGAATGAAAATTCTCCAGAATCCACAGACTCCCAGGAAGCTCCTGACGTCTGTCACTCTTTTGAGAGGCAGAGGCCAGTTCAAGATTTTGTCTATCTTCTTGGGATCTAGGCTCCTACCCTTGGAGAAGCATATGAAGCCCAGGATTATCACTTCTAGTTGAAAAAGAAGGGACTTTGGCCCACTGGCAGTCAGATTATACTTTCGAATTCTTTCTATGACCATCTTTACTCCTTCAGCATGTTCCCAGATAAACTTTCTGACTCTCCCTGCAACCAAAGTCTCATCTCTTACCAAGGGTCCTTTCACAGGATTATCATCAATGTAGGGACTGGATATTTCAGGAGAAATGTCCTGCATGACTTTGATCATATCCCTTTGAACCACTGCCACTCCGTTAGTCCAGCCCTGAGGTACCACACACATCTGAACAAGCCCCCTTGGCGTGTGCATGACAGTCATCGGCCGGTTAGTGAGGTCAATAGGGAACTGATCATAGCCATAATACAGGTCAACTAGGGAATAAATACATCGACCATCAAAGTACTCAGTGAGGAGATCAGCGTTAGGAAGACTACCTGCATCACGTACCATCACAGAATTGAGCTTCTGAAGATTCTGTATTCATCTTAGTCCGCCCCCTGATTTCCAGAAACAAAACCAGTGGTTAACATATGGTCCATCTGCAGGTTCAGCAACATTAGATGCAATCTTTTTGTCAAAAAACTTCACAACTTCTGCCTCTTCCTTCAAATCATACTTAGTTGGTCTATCATTCCATGGAACATGCTCATTTGTCCAAATTTTGGCCATCTTGATCATGTCCACGTCCAATTGCCCTCTCTCCTCATCATTAAAAGAGAAAACACCAGAGAACTCCTGACACATCCTGAAGATATATTATTTCTCTTTAGGCAGGATAAACTGATCCGAGCCTATCTTCATTGTGTCAAACCTTTCTCTGGTGACCCTATTCTCCAGTTTTGTTGATTCTCTCAATGCTCTTATAATTTATCTTTCCTTTTCCAATGCTTCATCATAATCTTTCTCTATTAAGACTGCCACTAAGTTTTTCTTCACCCCTTTAGGCTTATACTTTCTTTTTGACCCAGTAGCTATTTTTCTAAAAAATTGTGAGTCGATGCAAATCTCAATTCCATATTTCCTCCCTTAAAAGTTTCCACAACTTTCTTGAAGGCTTCAATTTGTCCGTCCTCATCCTCGAGTTTACCAAAGACTTTCACCATTTTCGAAACTTGATTGATTCCCACTGAAATCTCTTCTTTTGCTTCTCGTTTTCCTTCCTCCTTTAGTCTCCTAACTCTTTCAGCAGATTCCTCCCTCGTGATCGAATTAGCAGATAGTTGATGCTTGAAATCATTTTTCATACCAAACATAAAGGTCTGCTCTTGAGCAGTCTCTGGATCCAATAGGTTGATCCAAGATGACCCCTCATGACTGAAAAATTGGACCGCCTCCATCCTATGCAAGAATGGAGTTCCCAAGATACAGTCATGATCCAGATCAGGTACTACAGAACCCAGTAACTCCACAGTCATTGTCCCAACCTTGAAAGACAAATTATCAATAAATTCTGCCACGAACAGTTCTCCTGCAATATTACTCAGTACGTTTTGTGCAGGTCTGTTAATAGATAAATTACATGCTTCCATCGTTCTTCGTGAAAGAAGTATCATCTCTGCCTCAGAATCTACTAGGGTTAAAATCTTCACTTGATTAATGCCAATTGTAAAATGTCCACAACCCATGGTTGCAAATCTCATCTTGCAACCAGGTAGTGATCTATTCACTTGGTAGGGAAAGAATGACCCCAAACAATTAACTTTCATTTTCTTCTTCTCAATCAACCTCTTCAATTCCTCTCTCAGTTTGGATGCTAGTGTCATCGCTTCCTTGAAAGACAGTGTCACTTCCGTTTCTTCCAAAATCTTAGCAATTACATCTGAAATCATTATCCCATCATCCAAATCATTCTTGAGAATAATTTTTTTCTTTCTCTCCTGTTCATTCTTTTCCTGTGAACGTTCCGGTTCAGGATCATCAAGGATGTCGATAAGTGATTCCTCAGCCTTCTTTCTTTTATTTTCTTCTATCATTTGAGGTGTCATACGGGTTTGGTGGTTCCTTACTTCACCAACCGTGACACCAGGTTCCATGACAAACTATGGGGGTAGATCACCATGGAAAGATATCATGTTAGCCAAGAAATGAGTCACTTCATTGGAAGAGGGCTCTACTAGTCCAGAGAGATTCTGAAAAGTAGGGTTCCCTTCAAATGGAGACTCACTTGTTGATGCCTCACTAGGCTCACACTCTGTCAATGTTAAAGATTGCAGAGACAACCCAATCGTGGTATAAGAGTCATCTGCTCTTTGTACCAGTTCATTAGGTAAGTCTTCAGTGAGAAGATGAACATTCACATTTGCCTTTCTCTTCTTCTTAATCTTCATCTTTTCATCATGTTTAAGAGCAAGAAGCCTTATAGCTCCCGGATGTCTAGGATCCAACTTATTTCATGAGTTATCACAAACATGGTCCATTGCGTCTTTCTTTGCCACCCCACTTCTTACATCCTCCTCAAGTGGCTTGCAATAGGTGGTAGTATGTCCACTTTCGCCACAATAGTAGCAAGTAAAACTCCTCTTAGGACGCTCATCATATTTTCTTCTCTCCCTGCTTCCTCCATCACCATTCTTCCCATTCCTTTTGGTTCTGAACGAATCCCCCTTTTTACCATGATTTTCGTTGTCATCATCATCGTCGTCATCTTCCTCACTTTCAACCTTTTTCTTTCCACTGTCATCCACAACATGCGTTGCAGGTCTTGCAGGCATAAAGTTAGCCATCACTTTTTGAAGAATATTCTCAACAGTCAGATTGCTCCCTCTATTCATTCCATTCTCAGTCTCCTAATCCTTGGCCAAGGTACTGATCTGATCCAGTGACCATTTCTTATGGGAGACAATAGGTAGAGTTCTTATGATTGCAACCATTTCATCCCATCTGAGAGGATAGTGTTGAGCTTGATTAAGAACTGCTTGTCTTTCAGTGTCAGTAAAATTTGTCAAAAATATATGACATCTCTGAGCTTCGTCCAAATATGGAATTTTTCTTACTGTTCGGATGAAGGTCTGAAGAAAAACATTGAAAGTGTCATATTTAGTTCTTCTGATGTTGAGTAAGTCCTTTATTGTGGTTGGGACTGAATCTTTCTCAAATTTCTTTTTCAATCTTTCCTTGACCTCTTCCCAGGTAGTGACACCTTCCATTAATTCCTAAACTGTCAGTCTCGAATCAGTATCACAGTAAGATAGAAGGTGCTTAAGCCGTTGCTTATCTGTCCAGCCATAACTGAGTCCAAATAATTCATACTCGTCCAAGAAATCATTWACTTGAGGTCCTCTGAAACAGAAAATTCTCTCATCTGACCTCTTTGCTCTTGCAATGTCTGACCATCCTTTTATAGTATCAACTCTCTCGACCAGTTCCCGTATAACCCCAACCAAGACCTCTTCATTAGTCCCTGCAGATGTACTTGGTCTTGCTCGCCCTGCCATCTTGACCATAGACTTTTCCCAAGTATTCTCTTCTCTTCTTGTGACTCTTGTCCTTTTTCTTCTCTGCCCTTCAATCTCTCACTCTTCTCAGATACAGGCTCGTTCCTCTCTTCTCTTGTCTGCTCTACCCCCTAAGAGTTCTGTACATATAAAGTATAAGCAACAATCGATTGGGTAGTGATCAAGGGCAGTGCAATCCTTCTCAACCTTCCAATGTAATCTTCAATCAATTTTTTTTCATCATCCCTACTCAGTCTTCTGTTATACCCTTTTATAGTACCCCGAATTATAAAATATCGAGTCAGGTTTATAATCTCATACTCAAATTGCATCATTTACAGCCCACTACTCATCCTTCTTGCAAGAGAGACCCGTTCATGAAAAGTGTGGTATGATACTCTCTCAGTAGCCCTCACTTTCACTACCTTTAATAGATAGCTTATCTCAGTCTGGTCAGTGGTAACTCTCAAGGCAGAATCTCTCATGCAGTCTAAGAAAGGCTCCAAAAACTCAAGCTCATCCAGGGTAGAAAGACTTATGTCAGAGATCCGGAGAGTCCCTTCTATCTTGACTACTCTACCTTCCAACACAACTCCCAGTGTCAGCTGGTCAGTCAAGCTGGACATTGTTAAACATCATAAACAATATCGAAAAGGTAGATCTCAGGTTGATCGTAATCAGGAATCTCAAATATGTGTTCAAAGGTACTCAAAAGTAGGGATTTTATCATCACAGTGGAGTCTTTTTCTTTTGCTCTACCAATCTCAACAATAGTTTCCAACAGAGGCATCCGATCTCTCCTGCCTTCAAATCCCTTAGCAATCGAGACCTCAGGAAGCCTCTCAAATTGTCTTACTTCTTTCCCCAGGTTACTTTCTTCTTTAACTTTCAAGTGGCTCCTTGGTTCTTATGAAACTAATATAACCGTCTGTCTGACATTTCAAGTAGTCATCCTCCCTTTCTAGGTCTGCTAGTACATAAATTCGTACGTCCAGGCTGCCAGTACTCAGGAATTTGACCACTGGGATGTGAAATATTATTGGCCCTCTCTCACAAGTCTCATACCTCAGGATCACAAAAGGATTATCACACCGTATTACCTCATGAAGTTTACCCCTCACAGTAGTTATCTTGGCTACTGAGAGTGTTTTTCTTGGACTCTCTTCACTTTCCATGCAAACTTTATCATGGCATACCAATTGTTTTTAGATAGATTGATATCAGGTAAGGGAAGGATTGGGAATCCATCAAAGACAGCAAATCGAGTCGACCCAGTGAAACATTTGTTCTCTCTCTCAAGACTCTCTTTCCCTTTCAGTACTACCTCTTCGGCAAATCCCCAGCATCTCCCATACTCTGCATCAACACTTCTTTCCTTTGGGACATAGATTCTTACGTCATACACATCCAGGTCTGTGAAATAGAATGTCAGTACATATAATCGTTCCTGCTCCCATCCGCTCTCGACCATCTCATACCTGACAACTTCATATGGGAATGCCTCTCTTTACTTCGAGTATTCAGCGACCTTAGGAGACCTTCAATCTTCTCTTGACTTGGACCCGAACCTCTGCCAAAATTTGACCTTCTTTGTCTGATTACTTCTGCTGAAACCTCTTCAGCTGTCATGACCACTGTTTCTTTTCTCTCTTGCCAATACCATGTTCATTATCGGTAGTCAGTTAGTCCCATCACAATAGTTGTCAGGTATAGGAGGGATTGAAACATTCTTGTATGTTACTGACATTCCCTATTCGACTTTCTTCTTTTGCTTGATCAAGTCTATCTTTTCATCATAAATAAATTGGATCATGTTCTCCCAAAACCAATTAAAATTTTCACCATCATTGCTGCCTCCTTCCTTCACATAGGGGCGGATATCATAGATATCTCCCTCCAAGAAATGAGTCTGCACTATGCAGATGGTTGTGCCACAGAATGATAGCCCCAACAAGCCTCATACCTGTAAGGAAATATCCCTCTTGTGGTAAATTTAGACAAATCTTTCAGAACACCGTCGACCAACATTTGTCTTGATCCGTCTCACTCTCTTCCTTTCAATCCCCTTCAGTATATTGAGAGATAATTTGGCATACCTGGTGTCAAGCTCGACTCTCTCCAGTCAATAATATCAATCTCCTTTTTTTTTTCGATCCAGTGTGGTATCTCACACAAGGAAGAAATAAATCACAGTTAGCAATCGTGATTCTCAACAAAATCGGAACTTGAATGAAAATAATAAAATTAATTATAAAGCTCACAGAAATGTCAACAGTTCTCACGTCCTAATCGAGGCTCAAAGATGATGATGACCCAGGTCCGTTTCGAACACGAAAATCTTTTCATATCCCCGGCAACGGCGCCATTTTTGTCGCACCTTTTTTCAGTCGAGCCACTTCGGGCGACCGGAAAGCCAACAGTCTGTCACGCAAGATTTTGTATGTGATTGCAATAAATAAATAAATTAATTACTGCAAATCCCTTCCTGTTGTGTACGTTCGACTTCGAGCGAGACCCTTCAATTGCAGTCTTCGTCGGTCCCCGGTCTTAGGAATCTTTTATTTTGATTCGGAACAGCAGAGAATTATGCAAATAATAACCATAAAATTATGGGGTGCTATGCCTGCATCAATTATATCAATCTGATTTTGAGAACTGTGACAAAACATCCATGAAGACAATCATCAAGCAAGAATAATGCAGAAAATAAAACTGACTGACTCGAGCAAAGACAGAGTCAATTGAATGAGGGAAGAATGAAAACTCATAATAATATAAGAAAGTACACATAAACAAGCGTGGTCAGCACCTCTCAAGAGTCCTCACTCATCCCTCTGATCAGTCTCTTTCAATTTCTTTTCACTGATCTCCTCTGGTGCCGAGACCCACGCCCACGTACAATCTGAGACTGAGGCTTCGTGACGAAATGCCACCTGTAGCCAGCAAGCTCTGAGCATGAYCATCCGAGGCACATGACAYRGTAGTTAACCATGAAGCAAAACTCCTCCTACAAAGTAGGCAATCCATCCACTGAAAAGACTCCTCGTCTGAGGTAAGGATACTCAGTAGGSTCAGTTAATGCCTCAATGTCGATCACAGCCGRWGAGATGTACCTCTTTGCCAATCCAATCACATCCAACCARCTCGTGCCATCTGTGAGAAGTGAARGGACTGGAGGCCTAGGATAATCAGTGTAAAGCATCGGYCCRAAGCCGCGAATCAAYGTAGTGYCACYCTCATCGAGCTCCCTCTCTCTCTGCTCAAGGTATTTAGTGGCAGAGAGCCAGACTGAATCAAAAAGCTCATGAGTCTCCTTGCCTTTCTTTAGATAAGGCCTCAGATCGTGGATAGTGCCATCATCAAAACTGGTCTCGACAATGAAGATTGACAGATCTCCCTGTCTGAAACCAATGGCACTAACATACCGATAATGGAATGCCTCCTTGCATGAGATCYGATTGAGGCTGGCCAGTACTGACTCACTGACCGGAGCAGACTGAACTGTGCTCATGAGTACTCTTGCCCGTACAAGCTGACCAGACAATCCCCGAGAATAGGTTACCAAACCGATTGCAGGAAACTGATTGCTGAAAACTGATTGCTGATCAGATGATTACCGAATGTCCGGATAAGTTATCGTTCAGATAAAACACTCACTGATGGCGGCCTACAGTCCTCCTTGCTTCTTCGATAGCACCTACTGAAGTTATGGTGGCCCACAGCCTGCCGCTCTTATCGTGCAAATAGTATGTGTATTCGATTTTTGTATAATTCCTCACGAGAGCTTATGCATGTTCCATCACCCAGTAGTCTGTTGGTTGTACTCCTCGACTGCACTTTCCCTCCAAGTCTCCGCAGTGAGAAGGAAACTCTAACTGCGTTGCTACTGTCCATAGCCTCGCTGATCTCTCGCTACAACTCAAAACGGATAACTCATGGATGATCCAGGTATGTAAAGGCTGCAAGGTTGATTGCTGTTTAGAGCAGTTGTTCCTGATTGTTGCTCTCCGGTTTGCTGCTCTTCGAATTAACTGTCTCGTTTATTGGATTTTGAGTTAAATAGCTCCTGAACCACCATTAAAAACCATCTCGATTGACTGATTCGCTGGTTAAATGCCGACTAAATCTTTGATTGTTTTGCTGACTAATTGTTGCTTTCCAAATGCTGACTCCGAATGCTGGTTCTGAATACTGATTCCGGATACTGATTCCGAATGCTGGTTCTGAATACTGATTCTGGATACTGATTCCGAATGCTGTTCAAAAGAAAATTATTAACTGTTAATCAGAAAGTTAAATGAGTGCTGATAGAGATTTGACTAGCCACGGGAAGTGAGCGTGACTGAGAAGCGCATGAACACTGTCTTGTATTCGTTACAAGTTCCGACTACTGCCTGAGTACTGAATTCCGTTCTGAGCAGTTTCGAGAGCTGCCCTGAGTACTGCCTTCTGCTCTGAATACTGAATTCCGTTCTGAGCAGTTTCCAGTACTGCCCTGAGTACTGTCCAAGTTTCATATGAGTTTCACATGAGCTTCACTTGAGTTTCATCTGAGTTTTATCTGAGCCGAAAGGCCACTGAGGTCTGATCACGCAGCGGGGGAAAATTAGTAAGTAGGAATAAATTATTAATAAACTCTGAACCGCTGAGACGTGAGTAACGTTTTTGGGGTGAAGCCTCCAACACTCTACGCCAGTCCAAGTTTAGTTTTGGCCTGCTCCACTGACTCTAGCATGGAACTGGTATTGTGCAGTTTGTTGTCAAATCCGTAGAAGTAGACCACGTACTCAATGTATTTTCTCTCTCCTGCTATTCCAATCGCAAACTCTCTCTGAGCTAGTCTGTGATTTTCTGCATCTTTGCACGCCTCTTCCTCCCAGCCTTTTCCCTTGGCTCTACTAGACCTGCCCTTAATCACTAGGATCTCATCTCTTTTCATGATTCCCCAGCATCTTCGAGGTTTAGGCCGCAGCCCGAATGAAATAAGCAGACTTGATGCGCTTCGACCGTTGCTTAGGGTCTGCCAAAGTGGTAAGCCGCTACCATTTACAGGCTGTCACCTGAAGTCTGAGATACTGATCAGACTTTGACTACTCACTGATTAATCCTTGCTTGAGTAGAGATTGGATACTAACTGAACCGCGATCAGGTGCCAGTGGTATACAGATTGACCACCTTGCCAGACAGACAAGTCAGCCTCGGGAGGCTGTAGTTTTACGACTGGTTCCTAGGTGATCCCTACTTCCCCTTTGTTTGGTCCAAGCTCTCAGTGTGTGAATTTATACCGTGTAGCTTCCCGCCCGATTCACAAAATTAGGCAGTATACTCAATAACACTCTGTCCTCTTTCCAAATCCAACACAAGTTTTCTCATCACTTCAATCTGGGATTGCGGGACTCTTATAAAACCCTCTTCCCAGACTTCTGCTTTGCTTCGGTGTAACAAACAAGTAACTCTCACCGTGTTACTTCTACTGGGACTCATCGCATTTGCCCTCAGAAGCAAGAACAAGAAGTTCGCTTTCGCATTGTCGACAGCCAACCGGGCTTGCGAGATGCTTTCCTTTTGTGACTAGAGCGCTTAACATATGTGGCCAGTAGCAAAGCTTGCTTTTTCTCGAAACTCCCACGAAAACTTCAGAGGGAAATCAGGTTCTGTGCACTCTCGACAAAAGGGACAACAGAATAGGAGAATCCCTTGCTAGTTATGTGCTATGACTGCCGTAAGCATACAAAGCCTAAAGGTTTCGATACTCAGGTAGGACGAGCTCGCGTCGCGTGATGTCCAGCCAGGGAGTCGGAGCACAATTCTCAAGCTTCAATATAACTCGCAAGGGCCCCCTTTCATGGGCAGATTGTAAGCATTACATCACTCTAAACAAAGAGGGAAACTGGGTCTTTCACTTAAACCCTCAGATTCCTGGTGCCAGACCAGCCTGTACTCGAGTTCTGTTGAACAGGCATGAGTTGAATCTCTGAGAGAACAGACCTAGTGCTCATGGTTCTGCAGATTGCTTTAAGGGTTAATTGAAAGCAAGCGGGGGCATACATAATGCGTTTTCATGGTATATTTAAGGCCTCGCTGATAGTAACGAGGAATACAAATAGCCTTTCTTCGAATTAATCCTTGTACCAACTTCGCTAAGTAAACTCTTAGTCACCATCAAGTAGAAATTTAGCGAGAACATAGGAGATTTTTCTCAAAACTGCCCTATTTTCCCCATCTAATCAAAAGTCAAGGCATAGAACACCTGTCGTCCAGGTACTTGCCTGTAATCGCTAGACCGACAAGCGCATCCAACCAAGCCCTCGCCCACACACACATGTATCTGCAGAGTTGTAGTCTCGCATCCAGCTTATCTTAAGGCAAAAACGAACTCACATCTTTAAGAGTTACCAGAGCACATGTGAGGCTTCTCTCTCGTATATCCTTGCAGTCAATTAGTGCAATCACAAGGTATAATCACGCAAAACAGTCACTATGTGCTATCACATGATACAATCAAACAATGTGTTTGTGCTATGCAGTCACTTACAACAGTCGGTGCAACCACATAGGTACAGTCACACAAGCGCGATAGCATGGCACAAGACACGCAAGAAGAAGACTAAACATCCCTTTGACGTTGCCCATATCCCGATAGACCACTCAAAGCACAAGGACAAATGCACCCAGGTCTCACTCTCAACCGGGTCATGCCCAGATTGAGGCGCCCCTCCTTCTCATTTCACATGTAGCATTCAGCATAGATACAGGGTTTTAGGACTGAGGTTACC
The DNA here is from genome assembly GCA_003427395.1 of Chara braunii. NCBI lineage: Eukaryota > Viridiplantae > Streptophyta > Charophyceae > Charales > Characeae > Chara > Chara braunii. The sequence continues at coordinate 568,737 of BFEA01000311.1, read as the reverse complement.
CCAAAGAAGTCGGAAAACCAAGATCTTATCTGCAATCACTATCTCGATCAAAACACTCCTGTTTTGTCTTCCATTTTGACCCAAACAATTCATCAATGTCACCCTAGTGTCATATCAGTTTCTACCAGCCAGCATATTAAGCCATACCCACACGAGGCATCTTGCTGAAATGATTACTGGCTGACCATTCTCGAATCGGGTCTCCGTCCCATCCAGGTGACTCAAGAGGGGTGATAGAAGGAGAACGGAAGAGGCGAAGGAGCTTCTATACAGACTAATCATAAGACTTATCTGTAATTAAGCAAGAGCACTGTCCTCGTTTTCTCCCCCAATTAAACCGAGTCTCCGTCTCATCATCTCCGTTTTTATCATCTCCATTCCGTCCTCCCAAGGGTTTCTCAGTTTTCGGTTCGCTACTCCCACGATCCACACTTTTTGTCGAGTTTACCCGTATTCGTCAGAGAAACAAGTGACAACTCACTCAATCCAATGTACCTTGCACATCTATAGTCAAACCACGTGCAACTATCTTTCTAGGAGCCAACGCCTCAGAGATTAGAGCCCCGCTCAGCCGATAGCGTGAGGGAATGACACGTCAATAGAAGGACATTAACTTCAGGAGCAAGCTCAAACAACCAGTTCTTGATTAGCTTTAGTAAATAGTCATCAGACAGCGGTAAGCTCAGCTATAGGCAAAAGCTTGAGTATCAATCTAAGATGCCCAACAGTTTCGCCAAAGGGAGTGAGGGTTGATCGGTCTTCAACCAGAAGCTGTCGCAAGGCACGAGAAAAGTACCAGGGATGCCACCTCTATGCGGTCACTCTACGGCCTCTCATCACCACCTCTTCTAAGAGAATAACTTCTGCCTAAGCCCTCACGCCTTCACTCTTCTCGCTGCACACATTTGCACGCATCGTCCTTCCGCTCCGCGTCCACGTCCTGCACAGCCGAGCAGCCAACACAGCGGTCTATTAGTCACTTAACAACTGTGCCAGAAATAGCCCTCGACGGTCATAGCGGCTCATGCATAAAAGTATAAGCCAGTCATGACGAGGGCGAGGCATGAAGTAATGAACAACACCCAAAGTGTCAACCTTAGATGTCAACAAAGGCGAGCAGAGGGAGATCAGCCAGGAGAAACTCCCAATCAAGAACCAGTTAGCACAGCAACATGCTTCTTGCACAGCCTGTTCAGAGTGACCCCGTCTATCTTCTCACTCTTCTTCTCAGCGCGCGATGTCCCCTCACTAACATCGAAACTGGCGCGACACCACATTTGCTATTCTGTCGAAATGTGCGCGCATTCCTCTCTCTACCTGCCCATTCGAGCACGACGGTCACAGTATCCTCTTTCCAATAAACCGCCCTACAAGTTCGTGCCCTCTCTCTCTCTCCCTCGCTTCAGCTCCGGAAAACATCCGTCTGTCGCTCGCGTATGCACGCCCCCGTCTCACTGACTCTTCGCGCACACCAGTCAGGTTGACGTCTACCTCTTTTGCGCTTTCGTTTAGCTCTCACCCTCTCTCTCTCGTTTCTCTGAACCACCCAACAGTTTACCTCTAGTCCTTGACCTTCGCACTCGTCCTTTCCCCTTGCCTCGTTCCTCTCCCGTCCCGCGGCCTCTGGGCGCCAGTTGCCGAGAGCTGGCCTCGGGTCCGTGCTCCACTGGCTTCACCGCCCGGTGATGCTTCTCGATCTCGCCTGGTCTATTCCAGGATCTGAGATCCGTCTCCCAGACTGAATCACTCATCTCGCTTTCCCCTCCTGAGTCCCTGTCCTGGTGGATCTGTTCCAGGTCTGCTGTGCCCATCGAGGTCTCAGTTTTGTGATAGGCCACTGTTATCCGTAGCCTTGCTGTCACTCCGTCCCGTCTGCAATGTCTCTCAGCTCGATCTCTTGCCTCCGAAATCACGTCCTGTAACTTCGAGTTAGTCCGCATCTCCCCCTCTCTTGCTCCCTCCACGTTGATCTTCATTACCAACACATCTCCACCGTCATAATTGAGTATGACGGTAATCCAGGGTCCTTCCCCGGACGTGGGTTTCCATCGTGGTTAATGATACCAGTACCCGGGCCTGTACCCATGCAGTGCCATAGCCACCCTCTTTGAAATAGCCGACGCAAGTACTAGCACCTGTGCTCCAGCGCCGCACTAGAGCGAGACAGGCTATTAGAGTGCAGGCTATCAAGAGTCGATAGCCTCAGCGCCCTGCCACTCCCTCCTTCCAGCACGATAGCCTCATCAAGTCTATTGAGAGACTCACAACGGTCTCCTCTTATAAAACTCTGAGAGGCAGCGTTTCCTTGTGTACTAAACGGAGAGTTTTAACAAGAAAAAGAACTTCTTGAATGGTACAAATAAGTTAAAAAGTAAATTATATATATATATATTTTGTCTTTTCTTTTCTTTAAAAGAAATCGCCCTAGTCTAAGACCCAATACTCGCCTACAGGATGACACTCAGCTCACTACCAACCACCTGTCCTGCCGAATCGGTTGCATAGAAAATCCGACGATCCCATAGCAGGACTTCGATAACCATATTTCCCCCTTTAAAACGCAGCACGACCCTACTCCAGTTGGGTGCCCGTGCCCGATGGCAAGGAGGGGGCTTATGACCTCCCATAAGGGGGGGGTGATAAACCTCCTACCGATGCGGCCGCGGGTCGCCCTCCTTTTGGGGTCTTACCGCATAGCACCAGATTGGGGCTTACCCTCAGACAGTATATGCAAGATTGGCCTACTTAGGCTACGAACTGTTGGCTTCGAAATTCGAACCGTTGACTTCCCGCATAATAATAACATTAATCGCTGAAAAGGAAAGAGTGGCGTCCCAGAATTTATCCGCGCAGCACCCTTGCCTGAACAGCGATCCACATTCACGCACAAATTTAACACCCGACTTTTAATCTTTTTCAATTCCTTTTCTCCCTTCATGTGTAGCACACCGAACATGTTCGGCGCCCCACCGAGCGGCCGAACGTGTTCGGGCGCTCGGCCGAGCGCGAACCGAACATGTTCGGCCGAGCGCAAATTAGAGGGCTGCCGAGCGCGTCCTCATGTGTGTGTGGTGTGTGGGGTGTATGTGGGGTGTTTGTGGGATGTCTGGGGGTGCGTGTGTATGGTGTGTGTGTGTGTGTATGTTTAGGAGTCATGAGCGATGCCCCCCAGGGCCCTCCAACCCCTATGTATATAAAAAATAAATAAAAAAATAAAAATAATAAAAATGTTCGGGCTCGGTCAATTTTGGGTCACGTTCGGGCACGGTACCGAGCGTTCGGGTTCGGTCACCGAGCCCGAGCGCGATGCTACGCAGCTCTCTTCTACTATTTTTCTTTTCTTCTTTTTCCTTTCAGTCCTTACTGCATCTGCCTCTTAACCTGGACATCGGGGTCCGCACGGTTCAGACAAGCAGGTCTGGTACAGATGATATACAAGGGATCAGTAAACCCAGGCCATAAGACTGCTGTTACAGTCCGAAACCCGAAACGGCGCTCTTCCTCTTTCCCTACGAAGTGACAGGCCGACAGGCGGAAAACGGAAAATAGGAAATTTTAGTGGTAATAACAATAATAATAATAATGATGACGACAATTCAAAATTGGAAAGGGAACCGCAACATCACTACGGCCTGAGGCCATCAGATTTCCCCATACAATAGAAAATGAGTTTGACTTGACATCTTATTCTTCCTTTTCCGACAGTGATTACACCTAACCCATAACTTGACAAAAGGTCACTCGGCGTGCAGTAGAAAAGACTGCGCCAGTCTTCTCACCTCCGCGTCCCAGGGCGAACCCGGCGGCTACCACGGCCACAAGCCGGTTGTGCTCTGCTGTACAGCAGGGCGCCGAGCCTGCGTGGACCAATGGAAAGCCCTGTGGCGCACCCTTTTGCTGAGGGCTACACCACCAGGGCCGGTCTGCGCCGAGGATAATCCAGGCACCAGACCTAAACAACACGAGATGAGCCTAGGGATCAGTCTGTCGCGGCAAGGGACTGGCACTGAGCGAGGAACTGGTACACAATGGAGGGCCGGGACACCGTGCCCTCCGACAGCACGCGACAGACGGTAGGATTGGTGTACCGGTAGGCACATGGGATGGCCACAGCGTGGGGCGGTGGCCCGGCCCGGGCACCTAGGCGCCGTAGGTATCAATGTAGGGTCAAAGGACGGTCGAGGCCGTATTTTGGCCTAGAGAACCGCGCGGTACCATTTTATATAGGAGGTCGCGCCGGCTAGTACCAGGCTTGGGTTTAGCCCTATCGGTTACGGCGTTCGACTATTGCGGCGAAGGTGCGGGGATCGAGGCCAGCGGACGATGGTGCGGGAGCGGCGAAAGGCTTGAGGGGTTGATGGGGCCGTGGGACTATCCCCCTCGCCTTTTACGGTTATGGCGGCCGCGGTTCCCGCCCGATTGTCGCACGTTGCGAAGTTATATATATCTGTTTATGTATAACTTGTTTATTCCGAAATTTTGGTACTATTATTTTTCACGCCCGAATGGGGGCGCGAAACTGCGATGGGTACACCCATGAGCTATTGAAATGTAGCCTGGCGCTTGGACCCAGACGATGGAACTTGGTGGCTAAATCTCAGTATTCTGAATTACCTGAGAATGGTTGCCCCGCGGTCCGGGGTGTGTCCTTCGGCACATTCGATGAAATTGGATTGAGACGGGAAGGGTCTACCGGGCCACCCCATAAGGCTACGCTGTGTACGAGCTTGCGGAGTGATTTCAGCGAGTCTGGGGGAGGCAGGGAAGAGAAAGGGTGGGGTGGCCCGATCACTTGTCAATATTGAAGTTGTGGCACGTGATGGGTGCACCTAACATGGACCCGACCCTGGAAGGAGGCTAGATCCCTGCCAAGACGGGGCACGGGGTGCAGCTGCAGTCCTTCGGGACATCCGTAAAATTGAAGCAATATCGGAAGGACCTGCATAGGTCACCATGTTGGGGTGATTTGTGAAGGGCCGGAAGTGAGCCTGGACGGGGGTTGTGGCTGTTGCCAATGCCGATATGTACGGAGTGGAGGATTTCCTTCGGAGGAGTAGGAAATCTGTGACACGAGGGGAGATTTGCATAACCTCAGCGCAGAGGCTCGCACGCACAAGGCCCGAAACGTGGGCTAGGTTCGTGCGGGAGGCGGCATTGCGGCTGTATGAATGGAAGGTGGGCGAGGTACCTTTTGCCATCGGGACCAAATGCATATGACGAAAGCACTTACCTGAACGCGGCATCGAAAGAAGACCGGATCCTCTGAAGAAGATCGGAGCCCCAACAGGAAGGCCAGTGTGAGTTGCTGACAAGGCGCGGGGGATATCTTCGTGGGAATTCGTTAGAGATATTAGGAGGATGAGGAGATTAGCGTGGCCCCTTGATGTGTAGGTACCTAAGGGAGGGGCAGGCTCCGTTTGCTGATTGGTCAAAGTCGGATAATATGTCCGCCGCCCCAACGTGGCCTCGAAAAGGGGCTAGGTCCGCACAAGATATTACTAGAGGGAGCTGGCGCTGGGGCCTACTTGGAGTACGAACAGTCGGTATAGACACTGCGTAAAGCAGACGTGTGTGAGTCCGGGAATGGGCCCGGACGAGAAGATAGGACGGGTGCCCGTGGTAGGGGAGGAGAAGTCACAGTGACCCTTGGGAGCGTCGTGGGGCATTTGCCACGATCGGAGTCCGTCGAAGCATCCGGTAAAGGTTGGGCCGGTGTGGAGAAGGTTTGCCTGAGCTCGGGCAAGGATGACGTGCGTGATTCGAGGAAAAGGGGGGGGAGGCGGCGCTGTTGCAGGAGAGATCCATTCGCCAAATCAGGGACGATGTGGGGGAGATTTGCTTGGCCACTACATAAAGTTGGAGTGAACCCGGACGCAGATCGCGCAGGGTATGTACGAAAAAGGGGGAGGGGCTGTAGATAGATCTGCGCGACAGTTACCTACCGTGGGGGCCAAGAAGTGCCAGCAGGCCCCGAGTCCTTCGGGACATCCGTTAAAATTGGAACGATACAGGGAAAATCCGCGCGGCCCCCGCACAAGGCTGACGAGTATAAGTCGGAGGGGAGTTTGCCTTTTCGGGCTGTTGACTCCGCTCCTTCTGATCCGAGCCTCATCAGGCCCGATCGCTGCGTGCTACCCGTCGAAGTATGCCGGTTACGGGAGACGTCAACACGGAGGTGAGGGGAGCTGGCCGGGCGCGGTTAAAGACAGGCGGCGCAACCGGCTCATAGTAAGAATCGGGAAGATAGAAGAACCGGATAGGCATTTTAGGGGCAGGCGCATCCGAGTCTGAAATTGGATCTGAAGGGCAGTGAATCACTCGAGAGGGAGTAGAGAAAGCTACAACGCGGGATATGGCGGAAGCAAGGGAGGACGGAAAGGGGGGAGTACTAGTCTCGTTCGTCGCTTGACGAAAACGAACGAGAGAGGACCTTAACGAAGGATTTTGTGTGGGGCGAACCCGATTCCAAAGTTAGTTCAAGAGGATAGTCAGTATAAAGTGGGCTAGGCGGAAGGAGTCGTGCGTGAAGATATTGACGAGGAGAAAGAAGGAGGAACCAAAATGAGTCATACGTCTTCGGTTCTCGACAGATCTCGGGAAGGCTGAATTCGAATCCACCATTTTCTAGGGAGGCGAGTTGAGCTATGGTGTTAAATTTTCGTAATAGCAGTTAGTTTTGTGGAACGGTGGGTGGGGGTCGCGCCCAGAGTGCGAAGTCACTTTGAGACTTCAAGAACCTTCCCATGTTCCGGGGAAGGTTCATTCCCCTGCTCGGCATATTCAACGAGCCATAGGCTGGGGCGTATGGTCGGATTAAAGGCGGAAGGTGATGAATGAGTGAGGGATAGTGAGGGGAGACGTGGAATAGAGGATACTCACCCAACTGCGGTGTGCGGGGGAGTGTTTGGAATTGACGATGTATCTGGCCGTACTCTAGCGGAAGATTCATCCGAAGCCTTGCCTGCCTCGAGGCCGACCGCGCGGTGCAGACGAGAGCTCGAAAGGCAGTACGGTGGTGTAGCCCGCTGATTGAAGGGCGACAGTCAAGCCTAGCCTACGCGGACTAGGAGGCGGTAGCGTGGTCTGTTACCAGCTACTGAAGGTGGAATTTGGCCCTATTGACAGCAGGAGCGGTCTGTGCACTTGAGCTCTGCCACTGATATGCTATGCAGGTTCCCTGGAAGAGGACATCGGAGGAGGTTTCGTTCTGGAGGTTTTAGAATGTTGTGGGTTGAATGTCCGTCGGGCGACTGGGCTGCTACGTACCCCATCAGTACGAGTTAGCGGTAGACCGCACCGTGCTTACCTCCGAGCGGCCTCCCTGCACGCAAAGACTGATTCGGCTTGCACTTCCGACCAGCTCAGCAAGGAAAGGGGGGGCTGTTGCCAGCAGCAGAAGCAGCAGAGCCGCGGGTTACAACCACGACGCCTTGGCTGATATTGCCGAATTGCTAAGGTCGGTCTCGCTGCGATGCCCTCCGCTGCTGTTCAGGGCGAGTTTGGCTGTGAGTTAGCTTTCGCTATTGCACGTTACGGTGCATTGTTGGTGGCTGCTGGATAGAGTTGTTGTGGGCTGTTGCATCTGGGCAAAGGCAGCAACAAGGGTTGTTGTTGCTAGTTGCCGCTGGGGACTGCGACTGTGTTGGTGGCGGGGCAAGAACGGTCGCTACTGCGTCCGAGAGGGCATGAGCTACTGCTGCCATGGTAACCCCTGTTGTAGGCCGCTGTTGGGGCTTGTTGTTGACCGCGGTGGACTACAGCGTGCAGCTATGAGCTGTCGGAGACTGCCATTTAAGCATCGCTGTTACGGATTGGTCGCAAACTGTGTGCGTTGGTTGAGAATGAGCAATTATGAACCGGTGAGGGATTGTCGTCGCCCGCTTTGGCTGCGGTATATTGCTGCGTACCATTACCAGTTGGTGGCTGACGATTGCGGCCTGTAGCGCGGCTACGGCTGGGCAAAAAGGGGGGTTGAGTCAAGGAGGAAAGTGGAAGCTGCGAGTTGAAGGTTCGCTAGGAGAGTTGGTTGCAGCGGATTGACTTCGAGTTGACCAAGCTGCTGCGTCCTTGGCCGCCATTGTGGGGCCCTTTGGCGATTGAAGGCACCAAGGCCCTCTCGTGCAAGTCTGAGTGCACCCTTCATTGGATCTTGAGAGTCTCATGTTCCTACTCCTGCCTTTCTTTATCTAAGTCTAGTCTGTTGGTTCTGAAAGGAAGGCGGGAGGCGGGCTCGCGGCCCATAGTCCGCACCAAGGCCTTGTGGGAGGTTGCCCCACCGATTGCGGGAGCTCTGCCGGGACTCAGGCGGAGTCCTGGAGGCAGGGAACTGAGTGGTAAATCCTTTACTCCCTCTATAAACCCCACTATAACCCCTATCTGTATACCTCTCTACGTTTGACTGAGAGTATTGTGTGGATCCTATATTTGGTTTTGAATTTGACTTTCGGGATATAAGTCAGATTGAGGCAAAATAATGTATTAGCAAATCTCAGTTTCAGTTTACTGGTTGCGAATGAGATGGGTTGCATCTGGGGGAAGGTTGGGAGGAAGGCAGTATTGTGTGCAGACTGACTGGGTCACTAAGGTTGGGAGGTCCCCTTGAGTTTGGGGAAGCCCGACGCTTTGTTTATTTTTGGACTGCATGGAGCCTCAGGCCGCTCTATAAGTTTAGGTAGCCTGAAGCTCTGGAGGCTGGGATGTCCCCATAAGTTTGGGGAGACCTGGTGCTGTGAATTGTACGGAGGGTCAGAATGCTCTATAAGTTTAGGTGCCCTGGCCGCTCTGACTTGTGGGGGTTTGACTATGAGTGACTTTCAGGAACCCAAGGCGCTCTACCTTGGGTTGCCTCGCTTTGTTTGGGGTTCTCACAGTTTCTTTGGTTCTGAACRAGAAGGTTTGAACCGCTYTATAAGTTTAAGTGGTTCAGCCCTTCTCCTGTTTTGTTCTGAGGGAAATAATTCTGGCAGGGGACAGGCCGCTCTATAAGTTTAGRTAGCCTGTCCCACTGCCTCGCACAGATTGGATCAGAGAKAAAYGAACCTGGYTGAGGATCAGACCGCTCTATAAGTTTAGGTAGCCTGACCCAATGCCTCGCACATGTAGGAACCCAATGGATATAACTCTGGCAATATTGTATTACTATGCTATTAAGAACAGGCTAGYCAGRCCGCTCTATAAGTTTAGGTAGCCTGACYCTAGCTTATCACAACCGAAGAGAGTATAACTAAGAGATATAACTGAAGGTAAACTTGGGMAGGCTGAGCAAGGTTTTAAGTTGAGCGGCTCGRCCTTATGTCCCCTTTGAAGACTAAGTTCAGAGAGGTATATATAAATTGGTTATTTAAATAGTTCAGGGCGACTAGAGTGGTCTAGTCATACGCCCAAAGAAGAGAGAAGTAGTTGTGCCCTCTGTTTGTGTATACCTGGCCAAGTCAGAACGCTCTATAAGTTTAGGTATTCTGACTTTGGGTCTGGCTAAGTTGGGCGCGCTCTGTAAGTTCAGGTGCCCTGACCTATGCCTTATGTAAGTTGGGTATGAGGGGATARCTCACTAARAGGTCATGAACTATTGTTTGCTAAAGAAACTTGGGGTTCGTGAGAGTACTTACCTTTGTGGTTTGGCCTGCATGTGGTTGAGTGAGATTACTGCTTGGTCTGGGTTTCAGGTTGACAGGTAGTTGCTTTAGAGGCTCGCCACGTGCTAGAGCGATAGGAGTTAGGTCGATTCCTGCATTTTCTGAGCTGACTTTATTTTACTTAGATCGATTTTTGTATTTTCTGAGGCTCGCTATTATACTTGGACCTGTATAAATTCTAGTGAGTTACTTTCTCTACGGGAAGCGCTGCCGAAATTTCAACAAATTCAAGGAGTTAGATAAATTTTGACTTGTCAAAGTTCARCTTGTCTTTTCGTCATATCTGACTTACTAAAAATCTGGAAAGCCTCCTTTTCTAAAGGGAGTCTTGCCCAATTTTTTGCTTAATTCAGGGAGTTAGACAAAATTGGGTTTTGGGGTGTCAGAGTTAGTCTCAGGTTCTAAACTCGGCTTTGTATAAATTTTGGGAGAGCACTTTTCTAGTGGGAATGCTGTCAAAATTTCTGCAAAACTAAGGAGTTAACCAGACTTTGTCTAAGTTGAGCCCAAGGTTGGAAGCTGAGTTCAAATTTGGCTTAGTATAAATCTGGGAAATCCCCAATTTCAAAGGGGATGCTGCCCAAATTTCTACTGATCGAGGAAGTTAGAYAGGGTCTWACTTTTCAAAGTTGTAGACTACTCCTGCGTTTGATATTTGGGCTTGTATAAACTCTGAAAAGACACTTTTCCTACGGRAAGCGCTGACGAAATTTCCTTAAATTAGAGGAGTTAGATTATATTTTGATAGGTGGCGATTCTGGCAATCCACCCTGAATAGGGGAGATTCAGCCATTAGTCTGCCTTTGCTTTGCGCACTGGCTTAGGGGCAGGCTTGGACTTAGTTAGCGGGTAGCTTTGAGTGAGAATGTGCTATGGAGGTGTACAAACCATATATTGATGATTTAGCCTGGGCATTTGGCCTGTCTTGTGCTACAGCTTCTTTGGGGCGTCCGATTCGAGATCAGGACTAGACTCAGCTTGGTCCCTTGACGATCACACTCTGTTATCACTGATAACAGGTCGGTTGCCGATTCGTCGGTCTTCGACTCAATCCCAACTCATTCCCCATACTCAACCTAAAAGGCTTTAGCCCTGGTGGTTTTACTGTTTGTTAAGGGTTTTACCCGGACTTTTATTGAATGGTCATTTAACAAAGGTACTGAGTATTTAATTGAGGATGGTTGGGTCGGCGGTTGGGGCTTGCATGGCTAAAGCGAAGGGGCACGAGCATAGAGAATGGTTGGGGTTGACTCTGTGTAGTGCGTGTTTTGTCGCTTGATTCTTGATATGATTGCAGGTGTGTCCTGTGGTTCGGATTTTGGATTTGGACTGCCTGCGATCCCATATACATATACATGGTTGTGAGGAGTCCCACTGTGCCTGTGAGAAGTGATTATCAAAACTCTATCCCCTTTTGCTTGTATGCGTGTGTATACTTATGATGAGTGTTTGAAAGGCCTAAGAGGCCATGTTAAAACTCATTTAAAGGTTGAGATCGAGGGGCGCAGGGGAAACCCTCCCCTCTTGCTTATTTGCGTCTTGGGGCTTTTATAGTCGGACGTTGGTCCTGGGCCGGGATTCAAGGTCCTTGTCCAGGACATCCTAAGCCCTAGGCCCTGAAGGGGAGGAGTCTCCCCTCGCATAGAGCCTATTTATCTTGGCCGACGGGACACTCCGCTTGAAAGGCGAAAATGTCGCGAGGGTTGAACGGCGTGTCTTTTAGCCGTTCTATATCGTGAGGGGTAACCCCTCGTGATGTGTTCCTTCAACCATTCAATATCGCGAGGCCAGAGCCGCGATTACCACATATGATTGGCATCGTTGGTCGGTATGGGACTGACCGGCGGCCGCGCGGCCTTATGTTAAAATCATGCGTGCGATGCTTCGCCGCCCCAACGCCTAAAAGTTATGGGATCGTGAGGCTCGTACGTAGACGCAAATGCTTGAGGTTATTGTACGCCGCGGGCATCACCTGAGGAGAGCGCGACGCCTATTAGAATCCTGCATCAGGGAGTTATGGGACGGCTACCGAGGGGCTAGGAGCGTTGTCACGTTGCTCATGTTGCATCGCGTTGTACGTATGTGTGCGTGTGTGCGTGTGTTTTATTCTTGTTTTCGTAGAAGTGGTATGCGCGTGGTGTGTGGGATGCGTCCTAGTCGATCGACGTCGAGCCGCGCTTGGGACTTCAGCCCCCCGAGATGTCGGTTCGCATGCGGGTCCGATAGGCGTATTACCGCGTATACCCCCTATGCTACAGCAAACGAGAAACGCCCTCGGCTGGTCCACCTCTGCGATTGCAACTGAGTAACTTTCGTACTATGGACTGGTAGCTCGGCGGGGATACGCCCACCGAAGGGAGGTGACAACTCTCGTAAGGTGGAGGTAAGTTGTGCCTCGCGTAGGCCCTATCCGGTCGTAGGGGCTCGCGAGAGGTATGGCTGGCGCACTCGGCCGGAGCGGCCTAAGGAAGCTCCACTTATGTGTTCGTGACGAGGTTGGTCCAACTCCTGTGTGACGCGGCCGGGAGGGTCCCACGCTGCCTGGTGCGGTGCCGGACCGATGCGCTCGACAACGCAACACTTACATATAGGCAAAGAGGGCAAGTGGGCAGGGATCTTGGCCATTGCAAGCAAGGGCGGCACGCTGCTGCGTTGCAAGTGTGATGCGCTGCGCTAGGCTGAGCAAGGCAGGCTGGCGCTAAGCGGTAGAGCGCAGCCTGGGCACAGGGCGCTGGCGGCCATAGCCGGGCTGCCTGTGGGCGCAGAAGGAGGTGAAGGGCGAAGGTGGTTCTTCGGAGGTGAAGGGCGCTGTGTGGGATAACAAGGGAGAGTGAGGGTGAAGAGACGGACGTACCTGGTGGAGAGGAGGTCGGCATTGGTGTTGACGTCATCACTCGCTGGTCGTCAAGTTGTCTGGTTGCTTCCATCCTGTAGTTGTAGTGATAGGCTGTAGAGTAGGTAGGGCGCCTGGCGCCATTCAAGAGAGAGAGTATGTTGTTGGTGTTGCCCGATTTGGGCTTGGACATTGACTCACAATTCTTTTGTATCGTTCTCAAATGGATGGTTACTCGGTTCCATTGTGCTATCTGCTCTTGCTTTGACTACTTGGACTTCGGTGTGATTTTGCAATTTGGATTTCTTTGCTTCGTCCATATTCGTGTTCCTTGCACTTTTCAAAGGTTTTGATTTTTTACTCGAGTTTGGTTGGGAATTTGGGGATGACTCGCAGGCAAAAGTTGTTTGTATCATCATTCTGCATAACATGTATTTGTTTCTGAATTGGTTTTCATTGGTCCTGTTTTTTTCCTTGTTTTGTTTTTAATTATTTCAATTTATTTGTTTTTTGTGTTTTTGATGTCTTACTCCTGTTTGGTTAGTCGCCAAAGACCCTGAGAATCTGACCCCTTTGTTCCCAAAGACCCTGAGAATCTGACCCCTTCGTCGCCAAAAAAGACCCTGAGAATCTGACCCCTTTGTCGCCAAAGACCCTGAGAATCTGACCCCTTCGTCACCAAAGACCCTGAGGGTGTTTTAGAGGCTCTCCTCCTGCCAGCCTTCTTCGCCGTTCTCGGGTTCCCAACTGCCATTTCGTCAAAATTTTTGAACGAAATTGAAACGGAGTTTTTTGGCCGAAAACTTGTCCGACTTTGCTGCTCCTGAGGGTCCAGCCCAGCGTTCTTAAAACGCTGGACCCCCTGGATGCATGTGGACTTAGCTTGACACCACATACATGCAGGGGGTCCAGCATTTTAAACCCTGGACACTCAGTAGCCCCAACTTTGCACGAGTTTTCAGCCAAAATACTCCGTTAGAATTTCGTCCAAAAATACAAAAAATTAAATTAAATGTCCATTTTTACGAAATGCATTTTCCATTCCTTCGAGACAACCTCCACCCTCCAATGGATGGTATCCATTCCAAATGAAAACCACGGACTGACTGTGTGAATGCTGGAACAGGCTCTAGAAAAGCCGCTATAGGGACGGCGTCAAGTGTCAATGACGGTGACGTCAACAAACCAAAAGGGAAGCCGTCAGAAAAAGAATCCTCTAAAGGATGCTCGAAGTGATCATTGCACAAATCGTCTCAGTAACAGGGTTTTTCTGTTCGCCTAATCACGGGATCGTTAGCAGGGCTTTTCTGTCCACCCGGACCGGGCCGGACGGTCAGGGGGCAGTGGTTCCACCCTCCACGCCCGGACATAGTCACTTCAAGTTAGGAACAACGGGACGCTGCACCCGGTTTGCAGCCCTTGGATGCTCTTACACTGTTCACACCCTGTATCTGTCATGTTTGGGACGCTGGACCCGGTTTCCAGCAGCCAATGTACTGTGGGACGCTGGACCCGTTTTCGAGCAGGTGTTGCTCCCGACCAGTAGATTGGAGCACCGGATGGTCTACTTGGAGGGGCTGCTCGTATCACGCCCCCTAGTAGGACTGGTGAAAAAAAAGAAAAAAAGAAAGAAAAAAAGAGGGTGTTCACAGCACTGCAGCAGAGGCATGTGGACGTGCCGTGCCCTCCTCCTACCCTCCCTCCACCCAAGCAGAAGAAAAGAAAACAGGCCTTACACCATACTATGTAGGCAAGATGGCACCAACAAACACAACCGCATGCTTTTTTTTTGTGAAGTTGACTATATGGCCTCCATGATGGCATGTGACAGTGCCATTGGACAGGGCAGCTCTACACCATGTGGAGTGAATGGTACTGATAGACACAGGCAAAAGGTGGGGGGGGGAAGGGCAAATTGAAGATAGACGGGTTTCAAAATGAATGGTAGATGCAGCGGCCTAGCTCAATCAGTTAGGCACGCAAGTGGCATTCAGGAGGTCGCGGGTTCAATCCCCATGGCCGCCTGTAACACTCTTGGTGCCAACCAAGTGAGATAGTCGGCTGGAGCCTCCCATTGGCAGTCGGTATCAGTAAGGTCTTCAGCCAACACGGGTGTGAGTGCGTGTGTGAGTGGGTTGCGTGCGATATGTGGGAGAGTGTTGGCTTTAGACACTACTGTAACTCGATGGGGGTGGGGGAAGATGAAAAGGGGGAGGCACAGTTACCGGCAAATGCTCGGTCCTTGTGTTAGCAGGGTCCCCACTGGCCGTCCCAACCCTTTACCCTAACCGCTCCACCGAGAGAGGTAACCTCTCTTCACCGAAGAGAGGTAGAAAGCTATGCCTGCAGGGGTCGGACTCCCCTGTATAGCTTTTTTTTTTTTTTTTTTTGACAGAAAGAAGCTCCAGTCTATTCATGGGGAGCAGCATGTGCTGGGAACCGGGCCCAACGTCCCATATGAACATACATCAGTTTGTAACACCGGAGCCATTATCCGGCTTCGGCTGAGAAACACCTGAGAATACATAATGCTGATGATACTAATGATGCCAGTGATGACAAAAGATGTAGCTACACATGCTGAGTCAGCCATACTGGACTCCTAATCCTGAACAACTCCAAGCCCTCCCTTACCAGGATATTGCAACTCTAGAACAAGACAAACCTATCCCCCCACTGCCATAGCTGATCTCTCCTCACTACCCAGACTAACCCCACCCCATAGGTTGTCAAGGTAGCCCCTCCTGGTTCACCATTGGCTTGCTTTCCTCCCTCAGCAAACCCCAGCTCTCTCTACAAGGCCTCCCGCCCCTGCCAATTACAGGTTACAGGGCTATGCCCCAGCTCCGGCCAGCGTTGTTCTGGCATCGGCAATCCAGGAGCACAGAACAAAGCAACTTCAGCAGTTATCAGTCTGGGTTCGACGATCCCAGAATTCCTATATCCCAAATAAAGAAGAAGACCAGGTGCTGCCAAGATTGTAGAGCAACAGGTGGCTGGTTTTCAAGCATTGAACTGTATTGAAATTATCAGATCTTTTTTTGACGCGTCGAGTTTATTACGCTTCCATTGGTCACAGCTCAAACCAATCCATACCCACTGTACCCTCTCTCATGCTGCCTCCACCGAGGAAAATCCCTTGGCCCCAACATAAAACAGATCCCCTCCCATCCCTCCACCACATCCGCGAAGGCAACCAATCCCCTCCTAGAGGCTGCCTTTGCCCACCCCTTGTCCCTGTCTGCCCCCGCTGGGGATGAAGGCGACCAACTCTCCAACCCCGGTCCCAGACTCAGACAATCCCCAATCTGCCCTACTCCCAATAGGGCTACTGCCTCCCACCATGCAACACCCCTGTAGAATAAGGCTCTCATGTAACAGACCCCAGGGTTAATTTTTCGGGGACAGCTAACTAGTAGTCTATACCCACAACTGGTCAGCCCTATCTCTCCTTCCCCTAGCTTACCCAAGGCCAGGCGGAGCCCAGGCTAACAGTCCTACCGTCCTTCCCCTGGCTTGTCCCCTAACTTGGCCAGGCGGATCTCAAACCTGCTGTGGGTAACTACCGTATGTCTGTACCCTGGGGTCTCAAAAACCCCCTGCCTACCAAAATTCCAGCCGTAACCTCCGAAGTCCTATCCCTACTAAAGTGTCTGCAAAATTCAATGTTCAAAGTCCCCAATTAGGAAAAGAAAACTGCAAAATTCAATGTTCAAAGTCCCCAATTAGGAAAAGGAAACTCATGAAAAAACAAAATTAAGAGAATTCTCCTCAAGAAGTAAGTAAACAAGAAATAGGTAATCGGGATATAGGTAATCAAAGTATAGGTAATCTAGATGTAGTTAATCAGGATATCGCTAATCAGGATGTAAACATTAATGACTATTGGATAATTGGGTAGCCGAAAACGGTACCCTGAGACTAAAGGTTTTCAGATGATTTTGGTATTGATGATGGTAGTGATGATGATGGAAGTGTTATGGATGACTATTTGAGTGAAGCAAGCCTATTGATAGTAGTGGCGATCAACTTCGCCTACAGATGAATTACGACTAATGAAAAAGAGTAGTGGTAGGTAAGTTCTGAAAAGAAAGAATCTGATATGTTCCATGACATGGCAGAAGGCCAGTTAAAAAAATATGTGAGGTGAGAGAAAAATATATGGATTACCAACGGGCCTAGCTCAGTTGGTACACCCATAAACTATCTGTTGACATATGAATCGACCCAAGTTCGAATCCAGATATATAATCAGGGGCATGGTCCCACAATATATGACGAAACAGTTTGTCACAGCCCTCGTTTATTGTCCTCTTCTCCCTCTCTGCCTACGGTTTACCGGGCAGTTCTATTTGACGATATATATATATATATATCGTCAAATAGAACTGCCCGGTAAAC
>BFEA01000311.1:525796-540703 GCA_003427395.1 Chara braunii | reverse complement strand
AAGCCTATAGGTGAGACCCCAGTGGGCCCCCTGCAAGCAATATAGGGGCTAGCCACACCACTTTTGAAACCCCTATTTTCGATGGTTTCTCTTCGCCACACAGCCTGTGGCAATTGGAGAACCTGATGGGAAAATAAATTACAAGTTGCCAGAGAAAGCTTTTGGACACCAGTCACACCACCTTTCGGAGTCCTGAAGTGTGCGATCTTTCCTGATCGGAGCTCCTCCCTGGAGCCCCCCGTGGGAGGACCCCGCTAACACACACAATCATCATTCTGGTTACGATCATTATCCGGCGATCCGCTGCTCAGTTAACCCCCCAGCTCCCTGGGGTTGTCAATGCTGGCACCGCCTGGCAGTGGTGTCTGAGTTATTGTCTGAGTTATTGAGCTGGCACAGGACAGCATTCTGCATTCTGACTCTTTTATATATCATGGGACACTGGACCTGGTTTCCAGCAGGTGCTGCTCCCCAGCAATAGTCTGCTCCTATCAGCACCCCTACCACTGGCTGGGGTTGTTCAAAACAAAACAGAAAAAAAAAGAAAAGAAAAAAAAGAGAAAACTACGGCGGAGTCAGGGTTACAGTTTGTAATTGCATTTGGAACTGCGTTTTAGCAGTTTAGTCAGGGCCCGAGTTTCAATTGCATTTGAAACTGCGTTTTAGCAGTTTGAAACTCGGGCTGGCTTTTTTTAGCAGTTCAGTCAGGCACATGGCCGTTTCTTTCTTGCTTCGTTTTTTTTTGTTTTTTTTTTTTTGGTTGCGTGCTGTAATGCACCGTGCCACTCCGTGGCTAAAAAAAAAAAAACAAAAAAAAACAGCCCCATGGTTGGGACACGGCCGAGATGTCTCGGCCACAGCCGAGATTCGCAGGTACTAGTCTCAAGAGTAGCCTACTCCGAAGAAGTGGGGGGCTCCGGGCAGGGATGGAGGCCAAAAACAGAAAAAAGAAAAAGAAGAAAAAAAAAAGTAAAGAAAAGAGGAACTTCGAATCCACCTACGTAGGGAAGGCCCTCACCTCACCAGAGGAATGTATCTGGCCAGGAAGTGAGGAACATGAAACAGGTGGTTTTCCTTTTTTGTTTTTTGTGTGAGGTCCTTGTAGCGCCCTGCCAGCCAGGCAGGGCGGAATCCACGCGAGGCAGCTAACTGCCTGGCTTCATTCAGTTTAGCATCCTGTATAGGACCGCAATCACAGCATAAGGGATGTTTTTTTTTTTTTTTTTAAATCTGCTGTTCGTGGATAGACGAGGGCCCTCACTGAACTGCGCAGCCCGAGTTTCAATTAAGCCCGAGTTTCAACTGCGATTGAAACTCGGGCCCTGACTAAACTGCTAAAACGCAGTTTCAAATGCAATTACAAACTGCTTTTGTGACTGCGCCGTAGTTATCCCCCAAAAAAAAGAAAGGAGCTGAGTTATCTTCAAAAGTGCTTGCCTCCCCAGGGCAGAAGGGGGGGTAGGGCTTCTGGACCCAAGGGACCAGAACTTCGCCCTACTGTGTAAATGGGTGGTCAAGGCTTGTCTGGGCAATGAAGAGAAGCAGTGGAGATGCCTGGCTGAATACATCCTGAGAAAAGAATTTGGTTTGGCTGAGGAGGTCAATATCTGGCAGTGTTTGGTGTTGCTGAATCTGCCAGTCAAAAAAGTTAAATCTAGGCTCTGGGCAGGGATTCTCTTGGCTTGGAGAAAGTTAAAACCAGAACTGCTACGTGACCCAGTCACCAAGTTGGAAGTGAGTAACCAAAGCCTGTTCGATAATGCTTTAATCAAGCTGCCATCAGGTCTGCCAGTGGAGTCTAACTCAAAGGTTGGTTCTTTCAGTAGATCGTGGATAGCTGAAGGAGTGTTTTTAATTAAACACATTTGGGATGCTACAAACCAGGACTGGATTTCTGTTGATACACTTGGGCAGAACTGCCCAGACTACATAGAGTGGAGGAGAACTATCTCAAACTGCTGCAAGCCATTCCCGTTCAGTGGAAAACACTTCTGAAAGAATCAAGGGAATTTGGTATGGGATCTTGGTTGTTACATCCAACTGACTCAAGTAAAATCGTCAAGGTCTTAGGCCCAGACTTGTCCCAAGTAACAAAAGTGGAGCAGTGGATAAGAGGCAGAACGGTCAGACTGGGTTGCATACTGACTAAGGACTTCGAATTGACCTTGAGTTCTACAATGGATCTAACTGAAGTAAGAGTACTGGAAGACCAGCCATCGAATAACAAAGACCTGATTCTGCTGGAGGGAACGGCCCGAGACTTTTTGGTGGAGCCTATCCTCTATGGTTGGAAGGACAAGGGGGGTTACCGTAACAGTTCCTCTCTTATTCAATATACTGCGAAGGTGGGATCCGTTCATTTAAGGACGAAGAAAACCCAACCACTGGACGTGGCAGTACGTCGGTTCAAAAAAACCTATGGAGAGGGGATACCTCCACCAGATTTCAGAAGCCTATGGAAGGTACTTAAGGGTATCCCGTCACAAAAACAGGCAAGTATGATGTGGGTCCAGTCTATGGGTCTCACGGTGTCTGCTCAATGGTTGAGTATAAGAGGAAGGAAATAGATCAAACCTGTAAGAGATGTAAGCACAGTGGTGAAACTGCCAACCACATCTGGCGATTTTGTCCTCAGTTTGATGAAGTCAGATGAACTATGGAGATGGTGGAAGATCCAATGGGATGACGTGGTAGGCCTAGAGTGGCCCTGGACAGATGACTGGATCCTCTCGGCCAGCCCACCAAATGGCGCACGGCTCAATGATAATTGGGGCTATGTGGCCTTAATATGTCGGGGTTCAGTGATGGAAGTAATTTGGAAGGCGAACTCTGCCGTTTTCAGGAATCAAGAAATTCATTTTCATCAGCAGAGATCGATGGTGAAACAGTCGCTCAGACTTACCATTCTGTCAGATTGGAGGAGAGCTACCAAGAGTCTTGGCAAAGGAATCCTTTGGTTCCGTAGGACTTGGACCAAGGATAATTTTTCTAGCTTCTATAACATATGATCACAATCTTGAGATAGCCAAGTGGCTTTGTTAAATGGCCAGGATTGGGTAGTGTGCAGTTTAAATCTATTCTGATACAGGTTTTAGCTTATGCTACAACCCCCCCGCCCCCCTTTTTGAGAGCTTCAAGTCATATCTTCTTTTTTGGAAAGATTATTTTGTGTATGGGACGCTGGACCCGGTTTCCAGCAAGTTTTCAGGAGAAGGTTTATAGCTAGTTGGTTGCAAGGAGCTTTGCTCTTAAGCTAAACTGGCTGAAGCTGCCAGGATAACTCCGGGTCTTTTTGTGAGGTCCCCGGCCTCGTTTCCGATACATTTGCAATATATTGATAAATCTTTCCAAAAAAAAAAAAAAAGTGCTTGCATCCCCAGCCTGCTACTCCTCTGGTGCGCTCCTTGCAATTTGGTGAGTGGGCATGAGGTTGGGAGGGATGAACGCTTGTCCTACCCTCAGGCGCATTTGTCTCTTTTCGCCTTGCATTCACAAGTTCGTGCATTGGACAGTGCTGTGTGGCTAAAGGGGGGGAAACTGTCAAAGGGGCGGCTGTCGAATTCTTTAGCCTTTCGCCAGTGGTGTGGTGAGCCCTATAGAGTACATTGTAGACCGTCTTTTTTTCCTTTTCGGGAGGGGTCCTCCAGGGCTACTGTTGTAGGTGATATGAATATCCCTCAATCGTAGGCTTGGTTGGCACTGCTCAAATCTACTGGGTTTGTTTAATCTTATACTCTACCTAAATTTTGTTTAAGGCTGACTAGACATACCCCGAAGTTGGGGCAATCTATCCTTACGCCTCACGTCATCAGTTAAACAGAAGTCAGCCGTATACCTAAGTTGGAGCGGTTTGGTCATATGCTTTATGTTCATAGTTTATGTTGGGTCAGACATACACCTAAGTTGGGGCAGTCTGGACATTCGTTTCAATAATGTATGTTGGGCATACCCCTAAGTTGAGACAGTCTAGTTGTGCGTACCCTAGTCACTTGAGTAGGTAAGTCAGGCGTACCCCTAAGTTGGGGTGATCTGATCCTATGCCATAGGAAAGGGGTTTAATTAAGGGTTAAAATAACTTAGAGATTAAATAATTACTTGGCAAAGCAAATGTGAGATTGAGAGAGATGTTGGTTATGCATGTTTGATTGAGGGACATTCATTTTGGGGCATCTCTTGATAACTTTAGTTGTTTAGATGTTCGCCGAGTGCAAGGCCATAGATATACTAGAATGGATGATGGGAAGGCAAGTTTGGGATATGATAAGACTGACCTTACTAGAAGTTAGGACTAGTGGCAACTCACGATACCATCTTCAAAAGAGTATCGTGTAAACTATCACCAGCTCTAACTATCAAGTGAGTGTCATAAGTTAGTCCCAAGTATACTTTGTTTTTGCATTTTCAGCTTTGTACAAATCTTGGCAGTCTCCTGTTCCTACGGGAAGCGCTGCCGACATTTTTACAAATCTGAAAGACTGAGTCATTTTTTTTACATCCGGAAATTCTGAAAAGACATTTTTCCTATGGGAAGCGCTGACGAAATTTTGTAAAATTTGGAGAGTTAGATTATTTTTTGTTAGGGAAAATTTTGACAAAGTGATGTTAGAGTTCTAGATGATTATTTAGGAAAGTAAGGTAAGCATTAGTAAAGGAGATAGCTATGAAGTGGTGTTATTCCTGCATTTGTCTTGAGCAAAATACTTGGTCCGACTCCACTTTGGCCTGAACTGTGGTGAAGGTCGACAAATTCGACTGAAGGCTTGATTCGTTCGGCCTGATCCTATGAAAGATCAATCTTCTGTTATCCCTTGATAACAGGCCGGTTTACGATATAACTTCCCTGCTTCTGCATCTCAACCTAAGGCCTTGACTCTTGTGAGTTTCTATGTTTTCTTGGGATTTTCGCACAGTTTTTTTCTAAGTGGTCATTTTCTTAAAAGACTGACTATCTTTATTCAAGGTTGGTGGAATTTGGTTGGGGCTTGCATGCATAAGGTAGGATGTGTGTCACAGAACCACGGTAAAGTTGACTCATTTAGTGTGTGTAATGTTGTTGTTTGAACTTTGTGTGATCGCAAGTATGCGTTTAAGATCTCTAGATTAAGTCTGATGATAACCTGAGTATTGATTGAATATGGATGGACAAGCCACACTACTATTCTGAGAGTGATGGTTTGATATCACACAAACTTTTGCTTGACCTACCTTTTTTTAACATAATTATAAAGGGAACCCTACAATGGTCGTGAAAAATGATAGCCTCATATTTCTTAAACCCTCGTATATGTATATGTATACACTCCCACTTACATATATGTATACATTCAGTATTTGTAAGGTCTACTATGACCGTGTGCAAGAGTTGAACAGACTATGTCTTGAGAGAAAAGGGACATCCCCTTTTACCTATTGTTTTTTAGAGTTGTTATTGTTGAACGTTGTAGTCTGTGGCAACCGTCAAAGTCAAACCCCTTGATTTCTCTCCAAGCCCGGAATGATGGAGCTTGTCTCCTAGGCCACGAGAGCTGACTGCCACCACAGGCCAGAACCTGTGTACCACCTACTCTCCGCAGGGTGCAGAAGAGGGTGTGGTAATTAATCGTCGTGACGGTTGTATAGCGTCGAGAGATTAACCCCTCAAGGCGTGTGTCAGCCGACACTTAAGTGTTAAAACGTGATCCCCGATACTATCGAGGATCGCGTGATTATGGGTACTACATAGTACTCCATCGCTGCGACTGCGTGCGTATGCTTGCATTGCTAGTCAATATGAGAAAGGTCTAGCATTTGCATGGTTTTATCTTAAGTCTCCGACATGACGTCTAACTGATCTCTGTGTTAAAAGGTTATGGGTTGGACACCGAAGGGACTAGGAGGGTTTGCTTTTTTGTATTTTAATTTTTACCGTGGTGTAACGCGTGATGAGTGGAATGCGTCCTAGTCGACCGACGAGTTGTGTTTGGGACCTCAACCACCGAATGCGTCAATTAGCGTGTGGGTTCGATTTCGAAGTGTTAAACCGCGCGTACCCCCTATGCTACAGCGAACGAGAAAAACGCCCTCGGTCGGGCCACCTCTGCGATTGCATACGAAAAACCTTCACATATGGTTCGGTAGCTCGGTGAGTCAGCGGGGATACGCCCACCCAAGAGATCGTGACAGCTCCCGTGGGTGGAGGTAAGTTGTACCTCGCGTAACCCTATCCTGTCGTAGGGGATCGCGAGAGGTATGACTGACGCACTCGGCCGGAGCGGCAAAACGCTCTGTGACGAAGTCCTGCAAAATCCTGCGTGACGCGGCTGGGAGGGTCCCTATGTGAGACCGATGCGCTCGACAGCGGAGACATGCGCGGCGGATATCCCTAGTTATCGAGTGTGAGTCTTGGGGGGACACCAGCCCAATGGACCCGGATCCTCTGCGTGCACGAAGGGAGGGGAGGGAAAAAGTTTAGCGCCGATCTCCATGCATACACGCGGCGTCGGGATCAGAAAGGGGGTTGGGGAAGGGAGGGAGATCCAACACACTCATGCGTCCATGCAGACGGTCGACACCCCACGTTCCCCAGAGTTGCGCCTATGAGCGCCTACGCATCAATCGATTCATCTATCTTGGACAGAGAGACATTCAACATCCATAGACTCTCACACCAAAACATGCATACAACAAGATACCCATATTTCGGGACTTTGCATAGATCACACTTGGACGAAGAAACAATGGAGATAAATGCGAGTCCCTCACTATTCAAAATTTCAGACACGGCTGGCCTCCCTGGGCACAGCCGCCAATCAATCCAACCCCCCGCCAAGTTCGCGCCAACCATATCCACAAGGCCCTACCGCTGCCGGTGTTGGATCTACACCACCGCTCTCCGTCACTCCGACGGTCTTACTGCAGGTCTACCGCTACGCTCGTCCCATGTCGTCACTCTGCCTGTCCTCGGGCGCGTTAAGCCTGTTCGATGCCACGGACCTCGCGCATAGCTCGCGCAACATTGCACTTGAGATCAAAGAGAAGGAGAGGAAGGGACTGCGAGAATTTATAGCGCGGTAGGCGGCGGGGTGCCAGCGTGAGGTGAGGATAGCAAGGGGTGAAGATGAGCGGGACAGAAAAAGGGCCGAGGTTACGGAGGATCGAAAGAGGCGGGTCGAAAGTTCCGGGTAATTGGGTTGGTCGTTCAAGTGGTGCATGCTTTCGGTTTTCACCACATTCATCCAACCATCCCAACTACACAGCCAATCGCTCGAGATGATGGGTAAGGAGGGGATCGGACTCTCTCGCGGGAAGATGAAGAGGCATGCAAGAAGGGAGCGCACAGCAAGAAAGGGAAGACGACGCGGAGATGCAAAGCGAGGGAACGGGTTTACGCGGCGTACAAAATTTTGAAAAACAGCCGTGTGCGCGTTATTACGCAAGAAATCAAAATTTCCGCTCACACTAATTCCTAGTTGTTTCTTGGATTTCTCAGCACGGTCGCTAATCGTCCTCGCGAAAAACTCATCAGGGGCAAATCTGAAAATTTCAAGTTTCTGTTCTGCCCCCTCTTTCAAGAAGAAGAAAAAGAAAAAGAAAAGGAAAGTAGACCCTGCTTTTCTCGATCAACCAGAATCCGTGCTTAGAGGCTTACTTGGGATTTTTCCTCTAAGGGTGCGGAAAGCCGCTGAGTACGGATCCTGGCTTGTCACAGGCCTGCCGTCGTCACCCCGAATAGAACGCCTGGTCATTGTCACTGTCTCTCGACTGAAAGTTGCCTCAGAGACAGCTATCATGACTGGGCGTTGGGTGATGGCTGCAGGCGGCAGCGTCTCCCTTTGCACTTGTTGTTGGGACTCGCCTGGACTAAGGCACACCCAGGGAGGTGTTACTACGACATAATTTTTGATAGCCCGGGCACGTGGATGCAGCCCCCCCCCCCGAAAAAAAAGGGGTAACGCCCCCCCCTCAAAAAAAAGGGGTAATCGCAAAATTAGAGGGTTTTCCAAGTTTCCCAGCGGAAATGTTGTCGAGCCTGAGGTCCGGAGGATGTATTTTTGCAACGAAAGTTGGACCGCGCCTGCAAATATTTTTTTCCGGGAAACTACCGGGGCCTGTAAAGCTGCAACCAAAGATGTATTTTTGCAACGCAACTTGGACCCCGCCACTGTTTTAGCTGTGAAACTACCGCGCTATTTTTTAAACTTACCCTAAAAACAAAGAGGGGAATGAGAGGACGGAGTAAAAAAAAAACAAGGCACCCACACATACAAAAGGTGCTGAAAGACACCATTGCAAGTCTATGACTCAACATGAGGCAAATTACTACCTACTTGTCTTGTATGTTGAAGGAAAACATTGTAGATCCGTCATCAACGCTGTGTACGTTAACGCAACCGTTCACCTCTCCCATAATCATCTGCAACACAAAGGAAGAAAACATTCAGGACTTTTCTTTTCTGATTTATTAAAAAAAAAAAAAAAAAAACATAGTGGCCGGCCGGGTCACTCTGTTTTCCCGGGAGGCCCGGTCATGCAAGGACCAGGGAAGGTCCCAGCAAAAAACAAAAAGGAAAAGAAAAAAACCCAAAACTCCAAAAACAAACTTTTCTTTTTTTAATGCAGAAAAATAAACTGAACAACTTTTTTTTTTTTTTTTTTTTTTTTAAAAGCAACTTTTAACGGGAAACGGGCCCGGCGTCCCTCACATAGATGCTGCAGCCATCCGGGGCTAAGAAAGGCACTTCCGGCCAACCCTATCCCCGACCACAACCATCCAGCTACGGAGACCCCAGCCCCCCCAGTACTATCAGGCCCTAAGTTGCGAAAAGGAAAGAAAGGAGAAAACAATCATTACCTAAACTCAAAAAGAGAGAACTATCACCCTGTAGAGGTCAAACCTATCCTATCAATGTTTCCACACAGTCCTTGGGACTGTCAATGTCTTATGTCACGCATTACAAAAGCATGCAGCACCCAATGTTCGTGCCGCAATCCCATTATACTGTCCTTGTACAGTCGTTGACTACAGAACAGAGTTTGGTAGCAATTAGCTCCAAATTATCTACGCAACGGAGACAGTAATCATTCGTAACATCAATGAGGAAGGATCTGTAATATAGTGTCGAGTGTTACATTAGTCAGAGTTGAACTATCTATGGAGCAGAAACAGCCACACGAAGTCAAACACCATACCCTAAAATAGCAAAACTGAGCCGCAAACGGCAGAGACCATCCCAAGACGACAGACCCGGGGCGGCATCAGGCCTCATCATCCCAGGTGATCCGCTCCACGTCCTCTATTGTCATACAGGCAAAACCAAAAACAGCCACACAAATTCCTCACCCACTCGTAATTCAATTATCGTAATCATCCCTAACACACCCTAGATTATCTACGGAGCAAAGACAATAATACAGTGTCGAATTTTACATCAGTCGAACCGAAACTATCTGCAGAGCAAAACCAACCACACAAACCCCATGCCCTAAGTTAACAAAGCTGCGCAACAGGCTTCACATAAGCAGATAGAGGTCACCCCAAAACGACAGACCTGATGAGGGGGCAGCATCAGGCCCATCATCCCAGATGATCCCCGCCAGGTGGAAGAAGGGCAATCATCAACAATCTCACTGTTTAACCACTAAAATCGATCCAGATTTCGGAAATGGAAAATGGAAAACGGCAAACGGAAAATGAAAAACGGAAAAAGGAAAAATTAGAAAGTAAAAATGGAAAATGGAAAATGGAAACGAAACGGAAAATCGAAAGAGGACAATGCAAACGAAAAACGAAATACGGGTAGGTGATCTTGCATTTGCTTCGTCACTTTGTCTACGCAAAAGAAGGAGATGGAAACAACGGATGGAGGAGATAGGGAGTTAAAATGCAGAAGATGGAGGAAATAGAGATGGAGAAGGATCGGTCAGTTTCTCTTCCGCAACAATGCAGGCAGAGACATGATGTAATTACGTAGCAAGAGGGAGACGGAATTCGAGAGGTGGAGAAGAGATGGATAACGAAAAAGTAGAGATTCAGAAGCATAGGGGAAGTGGAGAAAGCGATGCAGACGGAAACGATGAAGATGGTAGAATTAGAACTCGGATGATGGTCCCAGTGGGTATCGAGCACACGGCCAACCTCTGCGGCGAACCTTCTTATTCAACGATAATGATGATACACACGGCTTCACCTTCTTCTTGGTAATGGCGATAATGATGACGCACATCCTCCTCTTCTTCTTATTCAATGATGACAATGATGACGACATGCATCTTCCTCTTCTTCTTTGATGATGATAATAATAGCGATGGTAACATGAATCTTCTTCAGTAGGATGACACGTTTGACTACTCGCTGCCGTAGATAAAGCAAAAGCCAGAAAGTCCCAATCCACCAGCAGTGTTCATACGAGCTATGGAGAAGACCCAGGTCACATTCAGCAGACAGAGGCCCGAGAAGGTGGCGACTCCTCTGCTAAAAGCAAGGGGCTCTCCTCACTGAAGGCTCCATATATGAGACCAGGGAGCAAGCCCTGACCGGTTCATAATACTGATATGCGGGGCATCCTCCAAATTCTACTCTCACCAGCCACGTGGCAGGGAGGAGGGCCAAGAGCAGAACGCGACGATCGCTATGAAGGTGCCAGAGCCTAAACTGAACAACTTTTGCCTCAGGGTCACATCGAAACTCTTTACCAGATTTGGATATAAAAATTAAGAATTAAAATAACATTTTATTTTCCTTTTTTTTTTTTTTTTTTGGCCCGGCCAGAAGTGGTCCCGGGCCACTCTGGTAGCCTAGCTGCCTTAGCATTGTGGACATCAGTAGAACCATTCACCAGCCAAAGCATGATTCAAAGGATCAGGGTAAGCAGTTAGCCTACCCTCGCGGAACATAATGCATTCTGATAATGAATGTATACAAGGTATACATCCGGTCAGGAACAGCCGAAGTGAAGGTGCATTGTGTTTGGGGGAAGGTGGTAGCTCTATAGAAGGCCATAATTCTGGCTCCGGCCCGGCACCCCCCCATGGAAAGATACAGCGCCATGGAAAGATACAGCGCCATGTGCAACAGTGATACAGGCCCTAGGGGATACACGTGCTGACAACGACCCAGTTTCTTTTCTTTTATTTTTCTCTTTTGTTTGTTCTTCTCAGGGTTCCCGACCTATGTGTGTCATCCTTGGGGCCTCCTGGCGGTGTATCTTCCCATGTTCTAGCGGAAGATTCACTCTCATTTTGCACATTTCTAGAGTAGTGGAGCCCCAGCCCCCCTAGCTCCACTACTCTCGAAATGTGCAAAACGAGAGTGAATCTTCCGCTAGAACATGGAAAGATACAGCGCCCTGATTTTTGTCTATTGTGCATGTCAACAATAGTGGAGCGAGGCCCTCCTTTTATTTATTTATTTTCTTTTTTTGTTCTCAGTCTCAGCCCCGTCGCGTGGTGCCCAACGCCGCAATGCCTCGGCCACATTCGAGGTTAAAAAAAAAGAAAAAAGAAAAAAAAGAAAAAGAGAGAGCATCTCGTCGAGTGGCTGGGCCACGGCCNTGTCAAGAGTTTCAACTGCAGTTGAAACTTGGGCCGGTACTGGACTCCAAAGAGGCAGTTCGAAATGCATTTACAAACTGCTTTCGTGAAAAAACCTGAAAGTTCTACTTGGGGTTGTCACAAGTAAGCCAGACTCCTTTTTTTTTTTTTTTTTTTTTTTTTTGTTAAGGCCTCTGCAAAACCTCTATCCCAGTGGTGGTAAGAGAACCACGGGGCCTACAAACTTGAAAACCTGACAGTTCTACTTGGGGTTGTCACAAGCGATAGGCCCCTTGGGTCCGTGCAATATGTGTTGACTGTCCTGCTCCTCGAGTCCTTGGGACTTTTCTCAGCTTGCCTTGTATTGTCTTGCCGCTCGCCTGATGGCTTGCCGCTTGTTTACCTTGGGCCAATGCCTGCTTGCTTGCCTTGTGGAGCATACCGCTAAGTAACTTGTGGGCTTGCAACGTCTTTCATATTGTTATTTTAGGAAACTTTAACGGATTCCTCAGACGGACTCAGCCAAGACTTCGACTTTCAGAAATTAAAGTTGACTTTGACTTTCAGGTTTTCAAGCTGACTTGGATTTCCTAGGTTTCAAATTTGACATTGAATTTCAGGCTTCCCACATTGACATTGACATTGACTTTGAGACTTTGACATTCAGGTTTTGAAAATTGGCTTTAGTCCTTTGACTATCAGGCTTCGATGTTTGACTTTGACGTGCAATTCAGGTGGCTATAGTCTTGGGAAATGAGACAATTGGGTTGCCTTCCTTTTTTTTTTTTTTTTTTTTTTTTTTTCCTAAACAAAGGGTTCACTTTTCTAGCAGCTACAGTTAACCCTCTTTCTTTCTTGTTTTTCTTTTTTCTTTTTTTGGGGTTGTTTTAGGGGTTTGCAAAGTGGGAGGAGGAGAAGAGGAGGGGGAGGGGAACAAGGGGCTGGAATCTTACCTGACGGAAGTTGTTGTTGTATAAAACATTGCAGCATGACGACCTCTTCGCTTCACGCACATGTTTCAAATGCCATGCATGGAGAGTCGGACCTGAGGCAAGAAGAGTCTTCATAAAGACAATGATGAAATTATAGTTATTAGACATAATTATTGGAGATTAAAAAAAAGAAAGTTATTAGAGAGAACTAGGGGCAGATCCCACTTCTTGTAGGCAAGGCACTTTTAGGGAAATTTTTGGATCTCACTTCTTCCCCCACGAGGTGGAGGCCGCCCTGAAAATCCAAGGATGTGAAAACATTGTCGAACGTGGCAGCGTGAGTGCAATTGGAGGTCCAGTAGTTCTTTTGAAAGTGAAAAGACGAGGACCCCCGTACCTTCAACGGAAAAGAAGGAGCCCTTGTTTTTTCTTTTCTTTTTTTTTCTAATGTGCAGGCCGTTGGATCCTGGAGACACCCACAAGAAAGTGCCGCTCGATGCGTGGAAGTACCGCACAAGCAGGCATATGGGGTTCACTTTGTCTTTTATGTTCTATGCGGGCCGCCTCCACCTTTCGCGCTTCTTTTTGGTTCTTTTGAAAATGATGTAATGTGGGATCATCCCCTTAGACCATGGTTACGATCTGGACATCTGGAGTGCAGTGCAGACAGTCTGGGTCTGGATGTCCATGGCCGATGCCCGGGGCCGATGTCCTGGGCCCGGATGTCCAGGTTTGGGCTGGGCACCCTAATATGCTGTCTGCCTGACAGTGTTCTGAATACAGTTAAACCGTAGGTGGGAACTTGGAACCATAGGTTGGAGCCATAGGTTGGAACTTGGAACCATAGGTTGGAACTTGGAACTTGGAACCATAGGCTGGAACTTGGAACCATAGGTCGGAACCATAGTTTAGACTGACCAATACGGGACGCTGGGCGCGGTTCCCAGCACGTGCTGCTCCCCACTAATAGATTGGAGCCTTGTCCCCCCCCCAAAAGAGTCAGACCAATCGACAGCATATCATTGCACGACTGATTACACAATGACAGGGGTAGGACGATAGACAATCCAAGCAGGACACAGAAGTAGAGTGACAATCCCCCTCACTGAGGTTTCGTTTTAAAAAAAAGAAAAGAAGAAGAAGGAGAAGAGTGTATGCCTGCCCTGCATCTGTGATGGGGTGTGGTACGATTATAGCAATCACAGCTGGTGGCCCCCATTTTTTTTAATTGGCAAGTTAAGATGGGCGGCCGTCCATGGGACACTGGACCCGGTTCTCAGCAGGTGCAGATCCCCACCAATTATAGATGTAGTCTTTATGCCAGGCCCCAGTTAAAGGGGATGCTTGTATCACCCCTTTCAGCGGGGGTCCATGTCACGGAAGTAAAGAAACAAAAGAGGGGAAACTACGCGGGAGTCACAAAAATGCACCTGTCAGGATAGAGAAAGGGAATAGGAGGATTAGGTGTCTACCCCAGTCACCCCCTGGACGCAGAACCTGCCTCCCTATCCCCCCTCACACCTGGCCGGTCCACTTGAGATATGGTTGGGAGGATAGGCCCCCCTATCTACAGTTCTTATTGGAAAAAAGGGGGAGGGGCTAGCATGTAGCATGTAGATGTGTATCTGGCGCCGGATTCAAGGTGAAGAGGTCCCCCCCCCCCTCCAATATCCTGCTCAGTCGATCCCCTGGATCCAAGGGTAATCAATGCTGGCAGGAATCCCACAATGGTGTGATGTACTCCAATCTCAGTTTGTATAAGGGACGCTGGACCCGTTTTCCAGCAGGTGATGCTCCCCACCAATATATGGAGCCTCTGCCCAGGTGCTAGTGGTGCCTGCTCTTATCAGCACCACTAACACTGGTSGGAGTTTTTGTAAAAAAAAAAAAAAGGATATAATTGGAGTATGGGCCAAGATACAGTTTTCAACTGCAGTTCGGGCAATGCCCAGGAGAGGAGCAGCGCGAGAGGTGACTACTCAGAGACTACTTGGACACAGAAGATGGACTCAGCAACCAAGTCATGATACTGGATCCGACGATGTATATTGGATTGTGGAAAATAGACAATAGACGGAATCCTACAGCCGGTGTGACTGGGACGGTGGGAACAGATGCATTTTTAGGTGGATAGATGAAGTTCTGGGTGGGTAGGGAATGTGGGTGGCCTAGGCTGCCCCTCACAGCTACATGCAGACCAGGTATCACGTGGAATGCTGCCATCAGGACCTAAGGGTTAAGGGTTTAAGGGTTTAAGAGCTAAAAGACCTCGCAATAGGTGAAACGACGGCCAACAGGTGTTAAGGGATTAACGGATTCATTAGAGAACGGTCAGAGTCAGAAGCAGGGAGCATGAACTGGGTGAAGTGGGTGGTGGAAGACAAAAGTGCAGCTTGGATGTAGCGGACCTCGGGTTGGCCTGTGAGACCAGCCCCTTGGCCTGTTCTCACAGGCCTGTGTTATATTC
>BFEA01000311.1:483761-508799 GCA_003427395.1 Chara braunii | reverse complement strand
CACACACACACACACACACACACACACACACACACACACACACACGCACACACACACACACACACACACATACTCAAAACTTTGGGCTACAGTATAGCCCTACTAACTCTAAAGAATAACACACCACAGGCATTTTTTCAGAACCCCTACCCCCCCTAAGACCAAGTAACCAACCGCCACATCATAACAAAAAAATAACAATAATAATAATATAATATATATATATATATATAAAAAGGGGGTTTCTCTTGAAAACAAAAAACCTTGCCCCCCTCCTCCGCTTTTTTCCGTTTTTTCTTTCCTCTTTTCCCTTCTTTCTTTCTTCCTTCTGAACTTTTTTTCACGTCCACACATGACCCATATAACGACAAAAATGAAAAACGACAAAATAAAATGACACCCGCATCACCAATCGCCTCCACAATGCGATACCACCATAGCCGCACCCGCTGAAAAAAAAAACCTACAACATGAAAGCATGCACTCCTCTCCACCACTCCACACCTACACGAAAAAAACACCCCCTTAGCCTGTACACAGCAATCACCGCATCAACACCATCAAAACGACATCCCAGCCTCAGGTACTGACGTACGATAAAAAACAAACGGGTACACACGCCCCAAAACTGAAATGACGCAAACAAAACCACAGCCAAAAAAACACAGATGGAATCTTTACCAACACTCACAGACATACACCTCATCTGCTTCACTCCAACCTCTGCCTTCAGACCTGACAAAAAACGTGCACGCTATGCGTCCACCATAGACAAACCCCCCCCCCCCCAACTAAAACCTCTGACGACAACGCACATAGGAATAAGCACCCCAAACCGAAAAACGCCCTCCCCACCATTTGCTATGCACGTGACAACAACAAAAAAATGACACCTAAGAGTGAGCCTCTTCACGTAACTCCTACAACCCACTCCGCCATAGCCGCGCATCAAGACAAAAAGTTGACTGGCCACGCACAACGAGCCGCATCCACCCCGTACCATCACCATCACCGACCAAACACGAACATAGACCACTGAAGTAAGATACCACTTCCACCAACACTCTCTAACCCCTCAACCCGCTCTTCCACGCCTACCCACGAACCCAAACATGATGTCTCCCGACGACCTTCCCGGCACCCCCACACTTGACCCTCCCATACTCACCACCGCCCCTACCCGCGCTTAACTCCCTCCATCTACCTTCAACCCCCCCCTCATAACTCGGCGCAAACCGATTCGATCCCACACATCGCTCTGGTGACTGGTCTCACAAACTCTCTACTGCGCCGGTTCCCCTTCTCCTACTCCTCCCTCCCTGCCTCCTTCCACTCCCAATCATCTCTTTCCTCTCTCCTCCTTCTTCTCTATTGTCTCCTCCACACACAATGCCCTTGTGTGGAAATTTACCCACCATAGCCTGCGTTGGGTATTGGATATTGCCTCCCGGTTGCTCCTGCCTCCCTGGTGGAAGTGCACGCTACATAGCGAGCTCATACCGGGTCAGCAGAGATAGTCCCATGATTCTGACAGTCTCTGCAACCACTGGCGATCTCCTGAAGGCTTGAACGATGGCGCAGGTCACTCTCCTCCACCTCCTCATTTCTTCATTTCTTTATTTCTTTTTAAAAAATTTTAAATTTGCGGCATTGTAAAACTTAGTGTGCTTCTCTTGGTCTCTCCTCCCTCTTGGCACATTTTGACCCCATGGGGGTTAGGGAAATGACTGCAGAAAATTCAAAAAAAAACAATATTCTTTCTCTCCTCACCTTTTGCTTCTTTCTTTCTTTTTTTCTTTCTTTCTTTCTTTATTTTTTTAATCTCAAAATTTCACTATTTATTTATTTATTTTTCCTCCTCCCCTCCATGGTTGTTATTTTTTTTTCTTGATTACGTCGCCGCTACTCTACGCTAATTCCCCAAACTCCAGTTAGGATCTTCTTAGTTTTTTTTTTGGGCTTAGGGTTCTCTTGACCCCCATCCTCTCCCGCCTCCCCCCGTCGGACACCCTAGAGTTGAACTGATCATCTCCCCTCAACCGGCTTCGCGCCCCCCTCCCACGCGCGACCCGCTGGTCACGGAGCGTGCCGACTCACGACTACCCACGTCGCTTCAGCAGTCCCCTCTCTCTCACTGGTGGCTATGAATCCCCCCCGGAGGCGGCCATGTGCGGTCGAGGTCGCGGCTGCGGCCATGACCGCGGGCCAGGCCATTAAAAAAAAATAATAATAAAAAATCAATAAATTTTGGAAAACAAATATGTTATGTAGAAAAATAAATTGAACAACTTTTGCTCTGTGGTCATATCCAAACACATAAGTTTCATAGTTTCTCTTAACAAAAAAACAAAAACAGCTTTTGCCTCAGGAAAATTAGTTTTTGAATTTTTAAAATTCAAAGACGAAGTAAAAAAAAAAAAAAAAAAAAACTGCGCAATGTAGATTTCCAAAAGACCTACAACAGCAATTTTTTTTTTTTTTTTGAGAAGTTTTTTAAGTCTAAAAAAATTCCTAAAAGTCGTGGTCGGAGCTACGGCGACCGTGATCACGGTCGCCCGCCGAGTTTGATCCCGCAGCTGTGCCCGCAGGTGATGCATAGACTGGTGGGCTTCTTTCTCCACACACCAGCCCATTTCCTTCCCCACCCCCTTCTCCACCTCCCGCCGTGTCTACTCCCATCCATCCACCGCACATGGACGAGAGGTCGTCCTTGCGGCCCTCTGCACACCAATGCAAGCACGCCTCGATATGCTTGGTTAGGCGCAACTCAATGCGCTCGCCCTTGACGTCAACCGCCTCAAGGGATCTCCCCATCGTTCCCCCCACCGCTCTCACACTCCATCCCCTACCGTCTCCCAGTCCAGTTCTTCACGACCACAGACACGAAGCAATGGTGGTTCCCCCTCCTCCGCGGCGCAACACTCACCCTCAGCAATGGTGAGTGGCGCCGCCGCTCAGACCACCCCGTCTGCTCCGGCACCTTTATCGGTCTGCGCCCGCGTCTTTGACGATTGCCGTAGTCACTGCTTGTCAGATACCGGTAGCTGGCCAAGCAGGCTCAACTACCCATCCGGGTGTTGCTTCCTAGCTTCCCGCACCGATCGCATCACTACGGTCTGGAGCCCTCCCTCCACTTATCCTCTCACTCCCACCTCAGGGCTCCCTAGAGTTCATTACTCCTTCCCCCGCTAGGGTACCCTCTCTAACTCCTCCACCTCCGACCGTGTGCACCCAGCGAGTGGTTATCTCGCAGGCCACCGTGACGCAGCTCCAGCCGGAGTCTCCCGGAGATCCTCACCTTGAGACAGCCTCACCCTCTATAGGGCTCTCACCCTTCATCTTCCAGCACTGCCCCTTCCCCTTCGGTCTTGCAGGCTCGTTTCCCTCGACCTGCTCCTCCGCCTCTACCTTCCCACCTCGCCACTCTGTCATAGCTGCCTGCGGCTGTTGCCTCCACCTCTGCTGGACCTTCCACCAGCAGCCACAACCCATAGCTTGCCTTCACCTCCACCCCTGCACCGGCCCCGCATTTGCCACCACAGTGCAGACATCTCAGCCTCTCTCCCCTCGCCGTCAGCACAACGGTCCCCCCTTGTGGGCTTGTCGGATATATCGAACTATGATGACACATTTCACGTGTCATATTGGTTGTAGCCTTGCAGACAACCACGTGCGCACTGACACTGACGAACACTAATCAGGAGTTGTGGTGATCTCTACTCACAACTAAATTGTGGCGGCGTTTTCACCGCATGGGAGAGCTATTATACCCATCATACCCGCACAGGTGAGGCTCCCACTTTTGCGGACTTCAATGCCTTCCTTTAGGACCGCTGTGGTGCTCGACACGACGCAACCGACGCCTTAGATAGCTTCACCTTGACCCGATGGGCCGGGTCCTACACACCAACACACATGAAGCATCAAATCCGGGTGTTTCAAGATGTTTGCCTTATTTGCGATGAGACGCTCCTACCAGAGGGCTTTCTGAGAAACAGGTTTCTCGTATCTCTCTGGACTGATTACCACATAGAGCTTTGGAGACAGACATTTGTGTCCACGGAGAAGGCCTACGAGGCTGCTCGACATTACCAGAGGATGCAGAGTCGCTTCTCTGATGCCCTGTCCTCTTCACAACCCGCCGCCATCACCCGGTCAGGCGGCACCAGTGCCGGTCCCGTGAATGTGGCCGGCATTGGTCACCTGAACCGTCTGAACGTGACCGAGCGGTCACCGGGGCCAAAATCAGTGAACGGTCGTTCACGGGTTTTCCGCCCACCTGGGGGTAGGTACGATCGGGATTGGGGCCGGAGGGGGGTGGTGCAGGGGCCTTCTACACCCCCGTGCCTTCAAATCTTAAAAAAAAAAGAAAAGAAAAAAAAAGAATGCGGTGTCTTTGATTAAAAATCAAATAAAATTTAGGGGTGGAGGTGGGCAAGGGGTTGGCGCAGGGCCCCTCGGGAAACGAGGCCCGACCATTTTTTCTTTTTTTTTTAGTACGGCGATGGCAGCCTGCCGCAGTGTCATGATGTCATCATAATATGATCATAGTCTTTTTTTTTAAGGGTCAAGAACAACCTGTGAATGCCCCACACGGGCGACGAAAGTCGTGCCTAACACAGCCGAAGTTTATTATTATTTCTTTTTCTTCAATAAAATATATATATATATATATATATATATATATTCCAATAAAAAAAAAAAAGAAACTATATATGGGCAGGTGCCTGTTGACATGGAGCACAAACGCGTGCAACCCCCCCCCCCTTTACAAGCCAAAAAAAAAAAAAAAAACGGAGTTCCCGCTCTGCGTGAACTCCAACCTGTTATGAAAAACGTGACCGGTGACTGGCCCACGTTCACAAGGGCCATGAACGGTGAACTGCGTGGCACCACTTGAGGCCGTTCCTCTTTTGCCGGCTGATTTCGCCCTCCAAATCAGCCCGGAGCATTATTCTCCCGGTGTTACAGCTCTCTCGAGTACGGCGAGGACGCCTCGACTGAGCTTGACCCTATCCTTGGGGACGCCCCCGAGGACCTCGAGCTTTGGGATGTCATCCAGTACCACTTGGATGACGAGACTGTCTCAATGGCCGGACCCTTGTAGATGGCGATGTCCCCCATGGGTCGTGCTTGCAGTTGGCTTGCACAGGCTGGTGCCCACACGTTCGTTGTTCTTTGGTGGACCTCCCGCATGGTTTCGTCCCTCCTCTCAGAGCCCTATCCCCTAATGAGCGCGACGCTCTCGAGGCCCGTCACGGTTGCCTTCTTTGTCATCAGGATGGACACACCTCCTCACGGTGTCCATACCATGCCACCCTCGATCGACACTACGCTGACGTTTCTCGTCAGCGCCGATCTCAGTCTCCCCCTGGCCCCATCCGACCAGTCCCATCTAACTAGCCACGGTGCAGTGTACCATTGAGGCCTCCCACGTAGCCGGCTTCCTGACCACCAAGTCGTGGTTTGCCCGTTTGGCTACCATACCAGAGGATCCTAAGAACACGACAGATACAGTTTCCTCTGCCCCGCCGTCTATTGAGGTACCGTGAGCAGACAGCCGCATCTCATCCTTCCCCTCCGAGACTTCCTAAGCGTCGCACCATTCGCACAACTCGCTGTAACGCTCAGTTGGCGACTCCGCCGACTCGCGATGACGTTGTGTCATCTCTCCTTTGAGCATTCTTCAAACTCGTCAAGAGCGACTTACGAGACACGTAAATATCTTGCGTTATTTTTTCGCCCTTCTTTCAGACCCTGATCGCACCCTCCCTATCATTCTTATTCACCTGGGGACATCTATGAGGGTGTACCGCACTTTATGAGACTCCAGCTCGTAGGGGGATTTCGTTCATCCTCTCGTGGTTGACGAAGCTCGTCTAGCTACCTTCGGGTCTCGCTCTCCTATATCCCTTACCTTCAGAGATAACAAGACGCAGCGCTTCTTCGATCAGACGGTCACCGACCTTTACTTTCCCCTCACCCTCCAGCCACCGGATAGTACCCAAGTGTTTCGGCACTACCATTACTCCGCATACTTCGACGTGTTGGAGATTGGGTACGACTTTATGCTTGGCACTCCTTGGTCTCACAAACTCCCTGATACACAGGTCGAATAGGAGACCGAGATACTTGTTCTCAAAACGAAGTGTGGTCAGACCTATCGCGTCTCATTCCTTGGCACCACGGGCGACACCCCTCCCGACCTCCCTCCCTAAGATTCTTGCCTCTCTGGGTCCCACCATGGCCACCCGGATATCGCCTTCACTTCCTATGTTAGGAGGACGTCACCCTCTACTCGGTGCACGTCATGGATCCTCTTTAGTACGATCCCCTCTGTACAGACGTTAAGCTCATCTCCTTGCAGCGTGATCCCCTTGACCCTTCCTCCATGTTCACGGCTCCCATCTCTATATCCACCCCTCAGCCTGTGGATACCCCTTCCACGTCCCAAATCCTCCCTCGTCCATTGGCGAGTTCACACATACGTCTCATGCTGACGCAAACGTTGTGGAACTTGTGGGGGTCACGATTGACTTCGAACCCGCCGTTCAAGACGTGATTCGAGAGTACTGCGACGTCTCTCCCCCGTATTTCTCATACAGCGGAATTTCCCCGATGCGTCGTGTTGAGCATTCTATCCATCTCGTGTCTAACTATCACATCTACCATTAGGCACCGTACCGACTTTCAATTCTAGAGATGACGGTGTCGGGAAACTCCTTCGACGTTCGGGTCCAGTTTATATCGGACTCGGACCTCCTCCCCTCTTTCTTCTCAAGACCGAACCATTTGGCAGGGCCTCCTCCTTCTTGGTTTCAAGGAAGAAAACACCATATAGGAAATGTGAGGTCAAACAAGCGGGCAGTTTGTTTTCCCAAAGGAGGCCGGGCCGCAAAAACTCGCTTACAGTTTGCTCATTTGAAGGAGAAAAAACAAGCACCTTGATGAAGTGAGGCCCACAAATAGTTTGTTCACTCAAAGGAGAAGGACAACGCGGAAATCGCAGAATGTTTATAGAAAAAGACAGACCAGCACTCTAGAGGGTTTGTACTTTCATTCCCCCCCTTCTCGCTGCTCTCTTCACTCTCCCTCCCTCACACACACCCATTCAGACAAAAAAAAACAGAAAGTATGTCACTGTTCTGGCGTTCAGGCTTTACAACCAGAAAGTACAACACCGTCGTAGAAGAAGGTCAGTGATGTAACACCAAGTTCACCAACCGAGACCCAAGGTACATGACCCGTTATGGCACCACGAATCGACAAGGCACTTTGTTGATTTAAGTGGCCACGACCAAAGTATACGAAGACGTCGAACTCGTAGTTGTACGGCCAGACTAGATACGTGACCTCTCTCTCTCTCTCTCTCTCTCTCTCTCTCTCTCTCTCTCTCTCTCTCTCTCTCTATCGAGCGTCTGCGCAACCGATTGAGAACACAACTGCTCCTTCCTCCGAGCTTCCGCCCGTTCCCACCAACAGAGTATTCAGAAAATGACAACGAAACCAAACA
The DNA here is from genome assembly GCA_003427395.1 of Chara braunii. NCBI lineage: Eukaryota > Viridiplantae > Streptophyta > Charophyceae > Charales > Characeae > Chara > Chara braunii. The sequence continues at coordinate 501,286 of BFEA01000311.1, read as the reverse complement.
ACAAGTAAATATAGTATTACGAGCTCCCCTATTTTGTTTTCCTTTCTCATAATTTTGACAAAAAGGCGTTCTCGTGCGCTCCTTCTTTCTTCCCACCCCCTTTTTCCTTTCTCTCCCTGCCCGCAACGAAGCCGTATTGGGAGGCCATAAGGCTGATCCGAGTGCCTCTGGTGAGAATCCGAAAATCGAGAAACGGAGCTTGCAAGAACCCACACCCGGTGTCATTGGCGACCCGCCTTCCCCTGTTTCAAAGTCCCGATAAGACCGGGTATGTGTCCGTACGGCGCCGCGCCAACAAACCAACCCAGGCAGCTTGAGCACTGCTCCACCAACGACCCGACCAAGGCCGTTCTTCCGTTGGCACTAGGCACCCAGGCTATTGCGCGCGCCGAGTAGACACGACAAGCAAGCTTTTACTAGAGTGCGACAGCGCCCGTCGAGACCTCTTCGAGGTGAACCTAGGAGTAGCCCTCAACAACGGCCGTCACTGAGTGTGATATCGCCTACCTACTGCGCCTCAAGCCACTGCCCACCTTCGCCAACTGCCGCTTACCTCCCCTCGGCTGGTGCGGCTGCCCAGGGCTCCGTCGTGCCTTCCCTTCGTTTTCCTTCGCTCTCTCTCTCTCTCTTTCTCTCACTCTAAGCATTGTTTTTTTTCTCTCTATGCTCACTCTCCCTCTTCCTCTCCCTGCGCTCGCTCTTTTTCTTTTTCTTTCTCTCTCTCTCTTCTTCTCCCGCTCCTCCTCCCCAGGATTATGCAATACGCGAGCGTGATAGTTCGACAACTTCCTTTTTCCTCATGGCAGAAGTCGTCGACAGATCAATGGGCTCGTGTGCGCGTTCTATGTACCCTCGTCCTTGCGCGTGCGTCCACCGAGCTCGTCCGTGCGTGTGACCCCCTTCCTCGACTATTCGCGCCTGCGACCTCTATATCTGAGCGCTCTGTACGTGTTTTCGCAGAACTCGATCCTTCGTGCGTGCGCCCACTGTGCTAGCCTCCTGCTCCCTCGATTGAGCCTCTGTGCGAGCCGCCGAGTCCTGAAGCCGTGACCGTCCTCGGAGCTTCTCATCCGTGCACAAAAGTTCCCTCCCTCTTTCTCTCATGTCCGTCAGTACGAACCGCCGTCTCGTTCACTAGTATGAGCCCGCCGGACTCCGAGCGCCCGATCTTCCTCGACACCTCCTGTCGTGCGCGGAAGCTCCCTTCCCCGTTTCTCTCTTGTTCGCCAGTACGACCCCGCCGGACTCCGAGCGGGATAGCGAACTAGAGTTTGACGTGCAAATCCTGAAAAAATTTGTGCGCCCCCCGATCGGCTCGCCCCCTCTTCCTTTTATGATGAGCTCCCTCGAGCTCTCTGCACTCCTGCTGGATCCCCCCCCCTCCCAATTCTCCGCTGGGTGTTCCTCCTGTCCCGATCTACCGATCATTCGACTTTCAAGTTCAAAATGTTCCAAAGTTTTCGTTTTTTCCCGCCTTCTTCTTTCATTCTCACCTCCCGCCCTGTTGCCGCGCACACCTTCTACTTTATATTTCGAACTTCTCCCGATCAGTGGACTCCCAAGCCTTCCCATCCGAGACTTGGATCCTCCCTCCTCCATCTTTCCACCAATCTCTGCACAACTTTGCTCCTCTTTGGCTCCAAACGTTTCCATCAGTCCATTCCCCCCGATTTCACCCACAAGAATCCGCCTCCTGACTATCTTCACCCGTGGCAAAGAGGGAAAAAAATGGTTATCAAGAAGGCAGGGCGCGCACAACTTTGCTCCCCCCTTGGATGCAGACGTTTCCTTCGGCCATTCCCCCGAATTTCGTCCGCAAGAATCCGCCTCCTAGCTGTCTTCACCTGTGGCAAAGAAAAAAAACGGTTATCAAGAAGGTAGAGGTGCGCACCCCTCGACTCCAAATGATCCTCCCCATTCACAGCTCCCAGGAGCATTCGAACAGGGAGGTTTCCAATAACTGATCTCACCGTTGGCGCCAAGCCTCGGGCCATCTCACCAGTCCATTTGTGCCAACCTCGCACTCGGTGACACTCGACTACCCCGTTCCTCGCATCGAGGGGGACCGTATCACAGAAGCCCACCCTGGTTTCAAGGCACACAAAAATCGGTTACTTAGTGATCAGTCGAGAACCCGCCCCCACCGAACTCACCATTGTTGATCACACCCTGTCATAGAACAGTCATCGCCTGGAAAATGAACCGAGTCCAATTTGAATACCGCGGCCGTATCAAGATCGATTTCTTTACACTGAAGTGGCCGTACGATATTGGGACGGTCGTCCGCATGCACCGGGTCGATTGCACTGACGCACCGTGTCGACACCCCGCTCAGTTTTGCTTCGAAACCGCTCCCTTACCGTACTATCAACCGACCGCCAGGACTGGATATCCTGTTGCAGTGACTGCGGCAAGATTGGTAGCCACGATGGCCCTCACACCACTTCTTAGGTCTCGACCCCCTGGATCAGCCACAGTTCCCTGGTCCATTCTAGAGTAACTTCAAAGCCACCCGTATCCAAAGCACACACCCTCTCTCGCCCCCTTCCCTTTCAGGGATTCCTTGGCTTGGTTTGGGTTCCACCACCTTTCCCTCTTTTTTTTAGTACTTGTCGTGAAATCTTCGATTTTCTGTCCGCATTAGGCCTCGCTTGCGACCATGCCCGAGTCATTTTCCCTACTTGTTTTTAAGTTAGTGAGGAGGTCAGGAATTTGAGATCATACCAAAACCCCTCAGTCACACGGATCCAAATCCCCAAAATAAGCAACAAGATAAAAAAACAACCTCGAAAAGTCTTTCTTTAAAAAAAAAACAAGTGTTCAACTGGTAGGTAGTCGCTCGACAACGAAACTCAAACGTGAGCTTGAAGAACTCCTTTGACAATGTTTCATTAAACCCAGTAACTTCCCTTGGGGTGCACCCGTCCTCTTTTCTCACAAAGCGGACAGAACTCATCGCCTCTGCATCGATTATCACGACCTTAACCGTTACACAGTTACGAACAGTTATCCCATGCGTCACGTGGCTGAGCTGTTTGACCGTCCGGCAGACAACCACTTCTGCATAAAGATCGATTTTTGTAGTGGCTACCACCAGATCTGCGTCGCTGCAGAGGACCAGCCGAAGACCGCCTTTCAGTCGTCCTTCAGCCACAATGAGTTCACGGTGATGACATTTGGCCTTACCAATGCACTCGTCACCTTCCAGACGACGATGAACGATATTTTCAGGGACATTCTTAAATAATACATTCAGGTGTACTTGGACGACATCTATGTCTACAGTCGTGCCTTAAAAGACCACCTCAGACACCTCCGCGATGTTCTACAGCGCATCGCCTCTGAACGTGAACACGGTGCTACGTAGGTCTAGTCTATGTGAAAACATCCCCATGTGACTATCCTCAGTCTGTTAACTCACGCTTTAGCTATAATCCTTTTTTTTTTTTTTTTTTTTTTAAGCTAATGGTTGGATCCTCTCCCAATCCCTCCTGCCGCCATCTTGTGTTGAGGAAGCTTTTGTATTCCCCTCCCAAGATTAACCAGTATTCAAGTCAGAATTCTCTGGCGAGTCTGTCCCGTTCTAGGGTCTTATCCGGTTGCATGGATCTCAATGCTTCTTGTAGTTCCTACCCCGTAAAGGGGCAATCTAACCTAGCAGCCTGATCCTCCGTAATAGTCATGTCCGGGTAAGAAAGAAATTGGCTCGATTCTAGGCTACCTGCTCCCGTCGGTGTTCCCTCTCCCACGAGGTGTACAGACCACTATAGAGTAGTATAGACCCGGTGTGCTATTTTGACCATGCCCTCTGCTGAGGAGGTTACTGGAGGTAGGTCTCTCTTGTTCCTCTAATTATTCTATCGCTCAGTTTCTGCAATTTGTTTTATTTTTTTGGAACTTCAAGATATTTTCGGTTATACTCTCCCCTTCCTCCCAGTTGTTGATCCTGACTCTCATATGGAGCCCCTTTGCTTTTCACCTCTCCCACACTTCTAGTTCTGCTCTAGCGTTGTCCAACACCCGCTTGTATACCTCTGCACCTGGGTGTGTGATTAGGTTCCGCTCTACTACTCTGGGCGCTGGAGCTTTACATATCACAGTAAACACATAGAGTTCATGGCTTGTGACAGTATCTACCACGATCACACTCCTACCTCCTGCTCAAATGATACTTTCAGCTACTATCTCTCATATATATAGATCCCTCTAGACAATCTAGAATCAGTACTCGCTTCTGCAACCGCGCTACTCTCCCAATCTCTCCCCCTGCTCGTCACACATTCCCCACATTCCACACACTAATCTCAACTTTATAAGTTTATACCTAATTGTGCTGGTTTCTTGGTACATTGCATTGATGTACCCTGCATCACCATCGAAATCCTTATCATCTTCTGTCGACCCGATGTGTACGTCCGACATGCGTCCATTTTCATACTTGTAATTCTTTTCCCTCTGCGTAGTAGATCCCCACATATCGCATATTCCATCCAGGTACGTCTAATGCATTTTTCCTTCCTTCCTCACAACCTCCCAGGTACCAGACTTGTCCATCAAACGAAATATTTGTACATTCCCACCTACTATCCATCATCCCGTGATATAACATCCAGCACAATATGTGTCTCCCATACATTCCAGGTTTTCACATTGATGTGCATATCCCGTTCTACTGCTCAGGTACATTCATGTCCATATCGTTGAAATATACTCTAGTGTGTGCCCGTTAGTGTTCTCTTCGAATGTTGAACTCTGGCCTATTCTGCATCTTCCCAAATTCTTAGATCCCCATCTCCCGTGAACTCGACAATTCACTGAAGGATATATCGTTTCTTTAGTCCACTATGTGTATCCATGAACTCAATGTGATGCACATCAAATAAATCACTATGATGTTGTTCTTTTATGTACGCCTAGCAGATCTGTATATGTCGTATATTCCATCCAGGTACGTCCCATCAATCTATCCCTCCTCCCTGCCAGGTACCAAACTTATGTATTAGATAGAATATTTGTACCTTCCTTCCTACTACACATGATCTCATGATGTGATATCCCCCACCATATGCGTCTCTCGTACATTTGACGTTTTCATAAGCATGTACATATGATCTAACATATCCCACTCTATTGCCTAGATACATTCATACCCATATCCTAGACCTATACTATTGTGTGTGCCCCATGATGTTCTCTTCACTATTGAAATCTAGCTTGTTATTCGTAAGCCCAAATTCTTTCTATACCCATCGCAAAGGAACTCAGAAGTCCAGTCCAAGATATATCGTCACTTTAGTCCATCATCCGCATCCGTGAACTAGATCAATGTAATGCACGCTATATGTCACTTCAAATTCTATGAGATTCAACCAAACTTTGATAGTCTATCAGGTCTTACTAGTCCAATATAAATTTCATACTACCAGCGCATCAGATGATTTGGTTATCGTATTTTATTTAATTTTCTTTCACCTTATTTTTATCCTGAATCAATAAGCTACATTTCTGATGGAATGATTCTGACAATTTCTCAAAAATGCATTTATCGTTGTCAAAGCAGGGCTAAGCCAGCAATCGGCCGGTCGGACCGGCCCGGCCAACCGGAATTCCGGTTGGGCCCAAAAATGGGTCAATTTTTTTTTTATTTTTTTTTTGAAATCATGGTTGGACTGCGCTCACAGAGATCTCCGAATCCGCAAAGAAAACTTTGATTAGAGAACTTTTTTTTCGGGGGGGGGGTTCAGGGGTTTGGGGTTGTGGCTTCGGGGAGATTCTCTCTCTCTCTCTCTCTCTCTCTCTCTTTCTCTCTCTCTCTCTCTCTCTCTCTCTCTCTCTCTCTCTCTCTCTCTCTCTCTTGCGCACACACTCGCCTACTCTCTCTCTCTCTCTCTCTCTCAATGCGCCGGGATGCCACGTGGCAGCGGCAGCAGTACGAGATGGGAAAAAAAAAAACAAAAAAAAAACGACTCTCTCTCTCTCTCTCTCTCTCTCTCTCTCTCTCTCTCTCTCTCTCTCTCTCTCTTTTCTTGCCTATCGCGAACTAAAAAGGTGACTCATGTGCAGTTTCGACAAAAAAGCCAAAAAAGATTCTCTCTCTCTCTCTCTCTCTCTCTCTCTCTCTCTCTCTCTCTCTTGCGCGAGCACACTCGCCTACTCTCTCTCTCTCTCTCTCTCTCTCACACACACACACACACACACACACACACACACACACACAGAAGTGGTAAGCTTCGGCGCGAAGAAGAGGAAGAAGAAGAAGAAGAAGAAGAAGAAGAAAGGAAGAAGAAGAAGAAGAAGAAGAAGAAGAAGAAGAAGAAGAAGAAGAAGAAAGGAAGAAGAAGAAGAAGAAGAAGAAGAAGAAGAAGAAGAAGAAAAAGAAAAAGATGGCGACTTACCTGTGCGACGGGCGCTGCGGGCCACGGACGGCGACGAGCGATAAGCGATAAAAAAATCAAATTCATTTATATACAAATTTCTAAAAAGCATTGACAATTCAATTAAATAGAATTTATCACAATAGAATGTTTCAATAAACAATTCTTTCTTTGAATTTAATATGTTTTTTAGTAAATGAAGAAAACTTGTATCACGGATTCGTTCATAAAGTAATAGAAACAAAAAATTTAATTGTTGAATGGTATGAAAAACTTCCATTTTTCCATGTATAATCCAAATACAATGAGTGATTTTCTGTTCGGAGTTATTATTCTATAACAAATAGAATTAGGAAGTGCAATAGGATTTAAGAGTTGAAATATAAAACTATCTATAAATAGAATCAATTTATAATGAAAAGAAGATTGAGAAGAAGATTCATATTTTAAACTTCTTAGCTGAAATTGTTTTTGAGTTCTCCATAAGAACCATATACTAGTTAGCAGAAAACCGAAGTAGCACGACGGGAGGTGGTGACGACGGCCATGGACGACAAGGAGGACGGCGATGGGGGCTGGCACGGTCGACGACGAGGCGGAGGGCGATGGGGACTGGCACGGTCGACGACGGCGAGGCCACGGGAAACTGGAAGTGGGGGAGGCCGACGGGCAAAGGCGGGAAACGGAGGACGATCGCCTCCCTCCAAATTTCAAAATGGCGGCCTCATCTGGGCCGCCGATCTGCCTCGATCAGCAGTCCGGAGAGGCCGCCGCTTTGGAAGCAAGAAGGGAGGTCTGCGCCACCCGGTTCGATTTTTTTTCCGGCCAGGAGGCGCCTACAACCCGCGTGGGGGCCTCCTGGCCCAAAAAAAATTCGATTCGGGCCTTCCCCTCCAATGCGCTGTAGGCCGTCGGGGGGGAATCGGACCGGTCGACCGGCCAGTCCCACCGACCCGGTTCCGGTTGGGGGTGGACCCCCCGGTCGGATCGGGAATTTAGCACTGTGTCAAAGAGATATGGTTCGAGTAGTGCAACAATCTCAGCTTTTCGTACATAAGCTCCAAGATAATCAGGGCGTCATTATGTACATATGTGCTTGTGAACACCCTGTGGAGACTCTGGAGAGTACCCATAATCGTGAGAATCTTGGTTCTTAAACCACCAGTACTTGGCCGAACTGGTCGTGGAAGCTTTACATATCACAGTAAACACATGGAGTTCATGTCTTATAACATTATCTACCATGATCACCCTTCTGCCCCCTGCTCAGATGATCCTTTCAGTCACTATCTCAAATATATATAGATCCCCTCCAGACAATCTCGAATCAGCAACCACTTCTGCTAACCCCATTCCTTTCCCAGTCTCTCCGATTGCTCGTCACACATTCCCCACATTCCACAGACTAATCTCAACTCTATACTTTATTTTGCTGGTTTCTTGGTACAGTACATTGACTTCATCGTCATCCAAATCCGTACCATCTTCTGCCGATCTCATATATACATCCCACATGCCTCCATTCTCGTTCCTGCTGTTCTTTTTCATCTGCATAGCAGATCCGCACATGTCATAAATTTCATGCAGGTATGTCTAATGTAATTTTTTTCCCTTCCCCCCAGCCTCCCTGGTACTAGACTTGTCCATCAAGCGAAATATTTGTACATTCCCACCGACTATCCATCATCTCATGATGTACTATCCACCACAATATATGTGTCTCCTATACATTCGAGGTTTTCGAAAGGATGTGAATATCTTGTTCTACTGTCCAGGTACGTTCATGCCCATATCGCAGACATATATTGTCGTGTGTGGCCTTTTGTGTTCTCTTCGACTGTTGAACTCGGGCCTGTTCTGCGCGTTCCCAAATTTTTAACCCCCCATCTTCCGTGAACTCAGCAATGCACTGAAGGATACATGGTTTCTTTAGTCCACCATGCCTATTGGTGAAAAATAACTCATTGTGATGCACGTGAAATAAATCACTATGATGTTGTTCTTTTATGTACGTCTAGCACATTTGTATATGCCGTATATTCCATTTAGGTACGTCTTATCAATTTATCCCTCCTCCTTGTCAGGTACCAAACTTATTCATTAGATAGAATATTTGTACCTTCCTTCGTACTATACATGTTATGATGGTGTGATATCCCCCAACATATGTGTCTCTCGTAGATTTAACGTTTTTACAGGGATGTACATCTGATGTAACATATCCCGCTCCGTTGCCCAGGTACATTCATACCCATATCCTAGACCCATATTTTTGTGTGTGCGCATTGATGTTCCCTTTACTATAGAAGTCCGGCCCGTTATTTGTGAGTTAAAATTCTTTCTATACCCATCGCAAGTGAACTCAGAAGTCTGCTCCTGGGTATATCATCACTTTAGCCCATTATGCGCATCCGTGAACGAAATCACTGCAATGCACGCTAGATGTCACTTCAAATTCCATGAGACTCAACCAGACTGTGAAAGTGTACCAGGTTTTACGAGTCTCATATAAATTTAATACTATTATCCCACCAAATGATTTGATTATTGCATTTTTATGTAATTTTATTTCTCACATTTTTGTGCTCAATGAATAAACTACAGTTCTGATGAAATGATTCTGACAATTTCTCAAATATGCATTTATCGTTGTAAAAATAACAAGGTTCAGATAGTATAACAATCTCAGCTCTACGTACATAAGCTCAAAGATAACCAGGGCGTCATTATGTACATACGTGTTTCTGAACACCCTGTGGAGACTCTAGAGAGCACCCATAATCGTGAGAATCTTGGTTCATTAACCACCAGTAGTTGGCCCAATTGTCGGTCGTGGAATCTTTACATATCACAATAAACACATAGAGTTCTTGGTTTGTGACAGTATCTACCATGATCATCGTTCACCTTCCTGCTCAGATGATTCTTTCACTCACTAATTCGAATATATATAGATCTTATCTAGACAATCTAGAATCAACACTCATTTCTACATCCCTGTTAATCTCCCAATCTTTCTGCTTGCTCGTCACACATTCCCCACATTCCACAGACGAATCTCAACTCTATACCTGATTATGTTGGTTCCTTGGTACAGTGCGTTGACTTCATCACCATCCAAATCTTACCATCTTCTCCCAATCATTTATGTACGTCTCACATGTCTCCGTTCTCGTACTTACATTTCTTTTCCATCTGCATAGCAGATCTGCACATGTCACATATTCCATTCAGGTGCGTCTAATGTATTTTTCCTTCTTTCCTCCCATCCTCCAGGTACCAAAATTGTCCATCAGACGAAATATTTATACATTCCCACCTGCTATCGATCATCCCATGATCTGCTATCCACCACAATATGTGTCTCTCATATATTCGAGGTTTTGAGAAGGATTTGAATATCCCGTTCTACTATCCAGGTACGTTCTTGCCTATATCGTAAACATATACCGTGTTATGTGCCCTTCATTGTTCTCTTCGAATGTTGAACTCTCGTCTGTTCTGCATGTTCCCAAATTCTTAGATCCTCATGTCTCGTGAATACAACAATCCACTTAAGGATATATCGTTTCTTTAGTCCACCATTCGTATCTGTGAAAAATAACTCACTGTGATGCAGATGAAATAAATCACTATAATATTATTCTTTTATGTATGTGTAGCAGATCTGTATATGTCACATATTCCATCCAGGCACGTCCCATCAATCTATCCCTCCTCCCTGCCAGGTACCGAACTTATTCATTAGATAGAATATTTGTATCTTCGTTCGTACGACACATAATCCCATGGTGTGATATCCCGCGCCATATGTGTCTCTCGTATATTTGACGTTTTCACAGGGATGAACATATGATGTAGCATATCCCAGTCTGTTGCCCAGGTACATTCATACCCATACTGTCGTGCGTGCCCGTTGATTTTCCTTTCACTATTGAAATCCGGCCTGTTACTCCTGAGCCTAATTTTTTTTCATACCCATCGCTAGTGAATTCAGAAATCCGCTCCAAGATGTATCGTCACTTTAATCCATTATGTGCATCCATGAACTAAATCAACGTAATGCACGGTAGATGTCACGTCAAATTCAATGAGACTCAACCGGACCGTAAAAGTCTATCAGGTTTTATTAGTCTCATATAAACTTCATACTACCATCCTAGTAGATGATTTGGTTATTGCATTTTTATCTAGGCTACCAGCCGGGCCGCCCGGGTCCCGGGTGGCCAGCCCGTGCAAGGACCAGGGAAGATCCCAAAAAAAAAAAAAAAAAAAAAAAAAAATCCAAAAAATCTGAAAAAAAAACGTATGTTATGCAGAAAAATAAACTAAACAACTTTTCCCTCAGGGTTACATCGAAATTCTTCACCAAATTTAGAATAAAAAGTTATATATATATATATATATCATCACATATATATATATATATACAGGGTTACCTGACCGAACGTTCAGGGGCCCTCGGGCTGGCCCCCGAACGTTCAGGCGTTCGGGGTCCCGTTCGAGGGTCGACCACCTCCAGGTTCGGCCCTTGCCAAAAAACTTTTCGGGGCCTAAAAATAAGATTTTTTTTCTGAATTTTTTTTGTGAGTTCTCTATGATGTAAACTACAAGCCTACAAATTTTGAAGCCATTCTGCTAGGCCAAACAAACATTAAAAATGGTCAAAGATGGGGGTGTCAAAACGTGCTTGCCCACTCACTATTTTGTTTTTTTTCACTTTTAACTTTTTGTTTTCACTTTATTTTGGGGCCTAAAACATCTTATTATTTTTTGAAAATTTTTTAATGAGTTATTTATTATGTAAATTACATATCTGTAAATTTTCAGGGCATTTGTCAATGCCAAAACAAAACTAAAAATCAGCAAAGATGGCGGTGTCGAAAAGGTGCGGGCACACTCACTCATTTTAATTCTCTTTTTATTTTTCTTATTTTTATCATAGTGTTTATTTTCTGTATTTGATTTTTAATTCAAATTTGGTAAGGTATTTGGATGTAGTGCCCAGGCAAATGTTGTTTAGTTTATTTTCCTCCATAACATATGCTTTTTTTTCGGAATTTTGTGAATATATATATATATATATATTTTTTTTTTTGTCCGCGTTAAGCTCGAACGGCCGAACGCCTTCCGAAGGTGTCCCGTACGTTCGAGCGTTCGGCCCGGCCCGAACGCCGGCAACCCTGTATATATATATATATATATATTCTTGTTTTTGGCCCGGCCGGGCAAGCGACCCTGGGCCACTCTGGTAGCCTAGATTTTTGTGTAATTTTATTTCCCCACATTTATATCATGAAAGAATAAACTTGGCCTACTGTTCTGATGGAATAATTCTGACAATTTCTCAAAAATGCATTTATCATTGTCAAAATGGCAAGGTTGAGGTAGTGCAACAATTTTAGCTCTTCGTACATAAGCTCCAAGATAACCAGGGCGTCATTATCTACATATGTGCTCATGAACACCCTGTAGAGACTTTGGAAAGTATCCATAATCGTAAGAATCTTGGTTCTAAAATCACCAGTACTTGGCCGAACTGTTTGTCGTGGAAGCCTTACATTTCACAGTAAACACATAGATTTTATGGTTTGTGGCAATATCTACCATGATCACCCTTGTGCCTCCTGCTTAGATGATCCTTTCAGTCATTATCTCGAATATATATAGATCCCCTCTAGACAATATAGAATCAACACTCGCTTCTGCATCCCCGATACTCTCCCAATCTCCCCGCCTGCTCGTCACACATTTCCCACATTCCACGGAGTAATCTAAGCTCTATACCTGATTGTGCTGGTTTCTTCGTACAATGCATTGACTTCATGTTCATCCAAATCCTTACCATCTTTTACTGATCTCGTATGTACGTCCCACATGCCTCCATTCTCGTACTTGCAGTTCTTTTTCGCCTGCATAGCAGATCCTCACATGTCACATATTCTTTCTAGGTACGTCTGATGTATATTTCCTTCCTTTTTCCTAGCCTCCTAGGTACGAAACTTATCCAATCCCACCTACAATCTATCATCCCATAATGTACTATCCACCACAATATGTGTCCCATACATTCGAGGTTTTCACAAGGATGTGAATATCTTGTTCTATTGTCCAAGTACGTTCATGCCTATATCGTAAACATATACTGTCGTGTGTGTCCTTCATTGTTCACTTCGACTGTTGAACTCGGGCCTATTTTGCACGTTCCCAAATTCTTAGATCCCCATATCACGTGAACTCAGCAAGCCACTGAAGGATATATCATTTCTTTAGTCCACCATGCATATTCGTGAAAAATTAACTCACTATGATGCACTTGAAATAAATCACTATGATGTTGTTCTTTTATGTACGTCTAGCATATTTGTATATGTCGTATATTCCATTCAGGTACGTCCCATCAATTTATCCCTCCTCCTTGCCAGGTAGCAAATTTATTCATTAAATACAATATTTGTACCTTCTTTCGTACTACACATGTTCTCATGGTGTGATATCCTCCACCATCTCTGTCTCTCGTACATTTAATGTTTTTACAGGGATGTAGTGTGTGCTCGTTGATGTTCCCTTCACTATAGAAATCTGACCTGTTATTCGTGAGCCTAATTTCTTTCTATACCAATCGCAAGTGAACTCAGAAGTCCGCTCCATGATGTATCGTCTGTTTCGTCCATCATGCGCATCTGTAAACGAAATCACTATAATGCACACTAGATGTCACTTTAAATTTCATGAGACTCAACCAAATTGTGAAAGTATATCAGGTTTTACTAGTCCCATATAAATTTCATACTACCATCCCACCAGATGATTTGGTTATTGCATTTTTATGTAATTTTATTTCCCACATTTTTGTCCTTAATATGAAAACTGCAATTATGATGGAATGATTATAACAATTTATCAAAAATGCATTTATCATTGTCAAAATGATATGGTTTAGGTAGTGCAACAATCTCGTCTACGTACATAAGCTCCAATATAACCAAGGCGTCATTATGTACATACGTGTTCGTGAACACCCTGTGGAGACGCTGGAGAGTACCCATAATCGTGAGAATTTTGGTTCTTAAACCACCATTACTTGGCCCTACTGTCGGTGGTGGAAGCTTTACATATCACAGTAAACACATAGAGTTCATGGCTTGTGACAGACTGACAATATCTACCATGATCACTCTTCTGCCTCCTGCTCAGATGATCTTTTCAGCCACTAATTCGAATATATATAGATCCCCTTCAGACAATCTAGAATCAGCACCCGCTTCTGCATCTCCGTTACTTTCCCAATCTCTCCGCCTGCTCGTCACATATTCCCTACCTTCCACAGACTAATCTCAGCTCTTTACCCGATTGTGTTGGTTTCTTGGTACAGTGCATTGACTTTATCTCTATCCAAATTCTTACCAATGACATTTTTTGCCAATCCGATATGTACATCCCACATGCCTCCATTCTCGTGCTTGCAGTTCTTTTTCGTCTGCATAGCAGATCCACACATGCCATATATTTCATCTAGGTACGTCTATTATATTTTTCCTTCCTTCCTCATAAACGTCCCAGGTACCAGACTTGTCCATCAGGCAAAATATTTGTACGTTCCAAGTTCCAACCTACTATCCATCATCACAAGCGGTTAACGGGGACCCCCACTTTTCGGCCCTGAGTAACCATGAATGATCATGAAATTAGGGTTTCGGGGTTAAATTTTGTGTTTTTTTGGATTTTTGTTTTTTGGCTGTTTTTGTTTTTGGACAAGCTTGATGTGTGTCAAATTTGGTGTCATTAGGGTTATTAAAATTTGTGTTGTTGATCATCCTGAAAATGATGTGCTATCCACCACGATATGTGTCTCCCATACATTTGAGGTTTTTACAAAGATGTGAATATCCCGTTCTACTGTCCAGGTATGTTCATACCCATATCGTTGACATATATTGTTGTGTGTGTCCGTCAATGTTATCTTCGACTGTTGAACTCGGTCTTCTTCTGCGCGTTCCCAAATTCTTAGATCCCCACCTCTCGTGAACTCAACAATGCACCGAAGGATATATCATTTCTTTAGTCCATCATACGTATCCATGAAAAATAACTCACTGTGATGCACGTGCAATAAATCATTATGATGTTGTTATTTTATGTAGGCCTAGTAGATATGTATGTGTTATACTTCATATAGGTACGTCCCATCAATCTATCGCTGCTCCTTGCCAGGTACCAGACTTATTCATTGGATAAAATTTTATTTGCACCTTCCTTGCTACTACACATCGTTTCCATGGTGTGGTATCCCCGCTATACGTGTCTCTCGTACATTTGACGCTTTCACAGGGATGTACATATCCCACTCGGTTGGCCTGGTACATTCATACCCGTATCCTAGACCGATATTGTCGTGCATGGCCGTCGATGTTCCCTTCACTCTTGAAATCCGTCCTGTTCTTCGTGAGCCCAAATTATTTATATACCCATCGCAAGTGAAATAAGAAGTTTACTTCAGGATATATATCGTCACTTTATTCTATCATGCGCATCTGTGAACTAAATCACTATACTGCATGGTAGATGTCATTTTAAATTCCGGTAGACTCAACCACGCTGTGAAAGTCTATCAAGTTTTACAAGTCCCATATAAATTTCATACTACCATCCCACCAGATGATTTGGTTATGATATTTTTACGCAGTTTTATTTCCTCACATTTTTGTCCTGAATAAATAAACTACAGTTCTGATGGAATGATCCTCACAATTTCTCAAAAATGCATATATCGTTGTTAAAATGATATGGCTCAGGTCGTGCAACAATCACAGCTCTACGTACATAAACTCCAAGATAACCATGGCGTCATTATGTACATACATGTTCGTGAACACTCTGTGGAGAGTACCCATAATCATGAGAGTCTTGGCTCTTAAACCACCCGAAATTGGCCCAACGGCTGTGAAAAAAAATAGAGTAGAAATGTTTCTAGTTGGACTAATTTGGGCACTCTTGTAGTGGCCTGTACGCTTTCTAAAATAGTGGTTTGTTAATGGGCACGACGTGAGGAGGAACCTTGATGGAATTTTCCTGACAATTTCTAAAAAATGAATTTATCCCTGGCAAAATGATACGGTTCGGGTACTGCAACAATCACAGCTCTACGTACATAAGCTCCAAGATAACCAGGAAGTCATTATGTACATACGTGTTCATGAACACCCAGTGGAGAGTACCCATAACCGTAAGAATCTTGGTTCTTAAACCACCAGTACTTAGCCCATCTATCGGCCGTGGAAAAAAATAGAGTAGAAACATTTCTAGTCGGTTGAATTTGGACGCTTCTGTAGTGGCCCGTATGCTTCCTAAAATAGAGGTTTGTTAATGGGCACGACTTTAGGAAGTACTGGTGGTTTAAGGAACCTTGACTCCCGAAATGTTGCATATTAGTCCGAAGAGACCCACATAACCCCTCCTAGAGTGCCGCTTCGTTTTTTTAATATATGCGTGCATTTCAGGAGAGGTTCGGAACTTCGGAGTCACCTTTGCGTACCGTTGTTTCCAACTACTTCCATTCGAAGCATTCACGGTCAGAAGTACATTCAAGTTTCAAAGATGTATGCCATTGTTTGGTAAAATCCATTGAGCGTACTATGAAGAATCTTGTCTGGTTGATGAATGCTGAAAACATTTGAAATCGCTACCATCATCACATCGTCGAGGGAACGCATGCCATGAATCATCACTGCGACTTTCCGCAGTGATGCCTTCCATTTATGTTCATCATATGCACAAACCAAATTAGCTATTGGTGGACTTGATCATTTCCCCATGGGAATACCTTTGATTTGGCGCAGTATTTTCCCACACACTTAAAAATATGCATGATTGATATCATAGTAGATCGAGTCCACTAATTGCTCAATTTTGACAGTTCGCCATCCCCATGCGTCATTCAAGTTTGCTATTCCAAAATCTATGTACTTGCCACAGACTTTATAGCATAGGTGTGTTTTGTGTCTGCCCTTTACTTTAATAACCAGCCATTGCATTGCATCAACTGCCATCAAGAATATGTATGTGTTCAAGGTTATAAAACATATCTTTAACATCAAATATGGAGCAGCAAAGAGTTACACTTTCTCCATGCAATTTTCGTGCCCGTGCGTTACATTCTACGTTGCATAACGTACACGTACAGGGCCTTTCCGTACGAAACGTACAAGTAATATTTGTACGGGATCTGTACGGGAACCTGAACGGGAACCTGTACAAGAACCTGTACGTCTTGTACACCCCCGTACGAAGAAAAAAAAAAAAAAAATCATCAAAAAAATCCGAAAAAAAAAAATGTGATGCAACAGCACAAAACACGCAACATTTGGCTGAGCATTGCAGGGTGAATCCAATCTGCAGTTTTACACTGAAAAAGTTATATCCAACTTAATACCCCCTGACAATACTTTCGATGCCGCTGTTGATGCTTTGTTATATGTAGGGACGATCTTCTAGAGACATCTTTGTTTTTTGGAATCGTGTATGATGATCCATACATCCCATTTGCGTCCCATCGTGCTACTTTGTTCCGTCTCATCCCCGTGTGATGGGCCGTATCTATGTTTCTTGCTTGCAAGATAATTTCCTCTAGTGATTGGTCGACCTGTTCATAGTAGCATACATCACCCTCCCACCAATATGTTGGACATTCGATGTAGGTTCCCCTTGAATTTCTACCTTGATGTGAGAGGACGAATTTCGCAAGTTCTTTCTTAATTCTGTGTACCTCCATCACATGAACGCCCGGATGTGTGTATCC
Organism: Chara braunii; assembly: GCA_003427395.1. Taxonomy (NCBI): domain Eukaryota; kingdom Viridiplantae; phylum Streptophyta; class Charophyceae; order Charales; family Characeae; genus Chara; species Chara braunii. The sequence goes on along the minus strand of BFEA01000311.1, from coordinate 484,114 downwards.
CATCTGATCCGTGCAGTTCATCATGTCCGGAGGGACGGGTGAATGACACCTTGGCTGTACTGGTCTTGTCTGCGCAACCTTCATGATAATTCCTTGCATCATACGGCCTCCCCATCGGTTATCCATGACTGGACCGGGTACATTCTTCAAATTCCAAAGTACCTCATTGTGTGTAATCTCGCGTATTAATCTGCACAATACGTCACATGATCCTGGAGTTTCGGTAACTGAGATCATCGAGTATGCCTGCATCCTGTGTGTGTGTGTGTGTGTGTGTGTGTGTGTGTGTGTGTGTGTGTGTGTGTGTTGGTGTGTGCAATGTGTGTGTGTGTGTGTGTGTGTGTGTGTGTGTG
>BFEA01000311.1:443392-458380 GCA_003427395.1 Chara braunii | reverse complement strand
TCCTCCTTTTGGAGGGAACATCATTGCAGACTCTGATATTGCCCCTACAGGCCCTAGACTCAGACTGGTACCCGCTAGACCTGGCCTACACTACCAGGCTCTAAAAATGCCACTTTTGTCTTCTTCTGCTCGGCCTCCGGTACCTGCATATTTACCCCCCTACTGGGCGCGGTACCGGCCTACCCGCTACTTGAGTGCTTTTTCCCTGCTGCAACCCTTCAAAGCCACGGCCACAGGTAAGTACCGGCCCTGAGGGCCCAACGAACGAACAAGTGCCCTGGCGGGCCACACACACGCACACTCATACCAACCAGCACTCAGACAGGCACGGTCACACACGCAAGCCAACCAGCACTCAGACAGACATGCAGTCCAGCAAGCACACACACACATAGACTTAGCAGGCGGGAACTCAGTAGGGCATTCAGTCTATGAGCAAAACTCAGAAATCAGCTGTGTGTTTCAGTCCGTGTTTGGACGGGTTATCACACTACCCCCCCCTCAAGAGCGAGGTCCCTTCGAGCGAGTAACTCATTCTGAGTCCTCGGCAAACGCATCGTAGGCGAGCAAGGCAAAGAGATTCCTAGAATACTCTGTTGAAGAGAGCCTTGCTGCGATCTTTGGTGTGGCGTTAGCGGCGATCTGTCGCTCGTAAGCTTTAACAACACGCGGTGCGCTGCGTAGCAGTTCCTGTTTGGAGATCCAGTAGAGATCATCTAACGGGTGATACATAAAATGAACCTGCTACTGTTTGTTTCTCCGTTTACCTACATGCTGTTTGATCCTATCTATCTCATGCCCGCCCTTGATTGCGCGAGGGATCATATCTTCATGATAGTCGAATGTTTCGGCATCACGATGGAGGTTCAGTTTGGATGCGTGAAACACGGGATATGTGCGCAGGTGAGCAGGCACATCCACAATGTACGAAGGGCCAAAGTGATCTTCCCCGATTACATCCAAAACTTCCCAAGGCCCATAGTAGAGTGGGAGGAGTTTGCGTGAGACTCCCTCCTCCTCTGAGAATTAAGACATCTTTACCCAAACATAACTTCCTACCTGAATCTCCGATGGTTTGCTCTTCTTGTTCGCATGGTGAATCATGGCATGCTGTCGCTTGGTCATGGCTGCAACAGCAACTTTGAGCAAGCGATCATACTTAGCCCTGAAGCCGGGCCTGCCGGGTGTTAAACCAGCTGGCTGTTCAGGGAATAAGTAGGAGAGCGGACTACGGATCTGTCACCCGTAATGCAGTCTGTTAGGTGTCGTGGCGGTGGAAGAATGGACGGAGTTGTTGTACAACCCCTTGACAGAATACAGCACCTCATCCCATGTTTCCTGATCAGGAATGATCAACGCACGGAGTAGTTGGAATACAGTTTGGTTGATCTCCTCAGCCAAACCGTTGGCTTCCGGGTGTCGGCTAGATGTCATGCACAGTTTGCTTCCAAGGTGGGACGTGAACTCCTTCCATTCAGTGCTAATGAAACGCGGGTCCCGATCGCTCACAAGAGTCTTTGGGGTTCCGAACTGCATCAGGTATTTCTGCTGGAATTCGCGAATCACTAGATCTGTTGGGGCGTGAGGCGGTAAAGGAATTAGATTGAGAAACTTTGAAAACCGGTCAACAATCACCATGACTTGTGAAAACCCGTTCTTGCTTACCTTACCCATGTCAGTGAAATCGATGGAGACGGACTCCCCGGGACCGTAAGGAATGGGTAGGGGTGTGAGTAGCCCCATGGGCTTTTGTCTGCATGGTTTGATTCGTTGACAGACTTGACATTCAGCTATAAATTTCTCAGCAGTCCCTTTCATACCAGGCCGATCAAACTGTCTCAGCAAATTAGCGTACGTTTTAGCCATGCCGATGTGTCCGCTCCGGCCATGAGCCAAGTCCAAAAAGTGTGTGCGGAGAGGCTCATGGTTGGGTACACACAAACGGTCATGGTTCCCGTATCGGCGAAAAATCAGTCCTCCATACTCGTGGAAATCAGGCTGACTACTAGGATCAGCCCGCAACTGCTCAAGGATGGAACTAAGTTCCGGATCCTTGGCTGTCTGCTCTGCGAGTTCCTCCTTCAATTTCTTCCGGAGGTCGTAGGATTTCACAAGGCAAGTCATGTACTCAGGGGGGCGGGACAAAGCGTCAGCGACTCGATTGTAACAACCTTTTTTATGTCTCAATTCAAAATCATAGATGTCAATCTCATGAAACCAGCGAAGCAAGGTAGGGGACAGAGTAGTCTGCATTTTGATCCACTTCAAGGTCTCATGATCTGAGAACACTTTGAAATGGCGTCCCAATAGGTAATGTTTCCAGTGATCCAATGCCATGCGCAAAGCGTAGAGCTCGCACATGTAAGTGGAAGTGACTACCTTTACGCTGGGCATTCGTTTGCTGTAGTACTCAAGTGGTCGCAAGCCATCTTCGTCATCTTGTTGCAGCACTGCACCGATTCCATACTGACTTGCATCCGTAGTGACTACGAATGTCAGTTTGGGATCTGCAATGCGGAGTACCGGGTAACTTACCAAGGCTTCCTTGAGAGCTTGAAAAGCTTCCGAACAGGCGGCATCCCAGGAATAAGACACATGCTTACTGGTTAGTTGTGACAATGGACGAGCAATGATAGAAAAACGGGGTACAAACTTCCGATAGTACGACGCGAGACCAAGAAAAGAACGCAATTCACGAATGTTCACAGGCTGAGGCCAATCGCGTATGACCTCAATCTTGGTTGCCTCAGGCTCTAGGCCTGCAGCAGACAACCGGTGCCCAAGATAGATGGGGCAATCCTTCCCGAACTCAGATTTCTCCAAGTTGAGATGGAGTTGCGTTTTCTTGAGGACAGCAAGTACCTCATCCAGATGCTTGAGGTGTTCCTCAATGGACTTGCTGAAAATCAGGATATCGTCCAGGTACACTACCACGAACCGGCCAATCTGTTCGCGGAGGACCTTGTCCATGAGACTTTGGAACGTGGTTGGTGCGTTCGTAAGACCGAAGGGCATTACGGTAAACTCATAGAGCCCGTCGCGCGTTTTGAACGCGGTCTTGTGCTGGTCCGCAGGATCGACTTCAATCTGGTGGTAGCCAGACTTGAGATCAATCTTGGAGAAGACCTTACACCGCCTGCAGCATCAAGCAAGTCATCTATACGAGGCAATGGGTAAACATTCTTTCTTGTGATGTAGTTTAGACCGCGATAGTCAATACACATGCGGAGTTTGCCTCCTTTCTTTGGCACAAACAACACAGGAGCACCAAATTCAGATTCGCTTGGTTTGATCCACCCTTTGTTAATCATTTCATCGATCTGCCGCCGGAGTTCCTCCAACTCACTGGGTCCCCTACGGTACACACAGCCCTTTGGAGGAACAGCACCCTCGACCAACTCGATGGTGTGTCGAACTAGTCGCATGGGGACTCCACGTGGCTCGGCCAAGACTTCCGGAAATTGATCGATGAGGGTTTGGATGTCTGATGGGACAGGTGGGGGTGGGGAATCAGCAAAGGGATCACCAAAGTACGGTCGCAAGTCGCGAATAGAGACGACCGAATCTGAAGTTGGATCATTTGGACTATCAGAGGATAGAGAGGTAGAGGTGCTAGTAGTAGAAGTACTAGAAGTGGGATTATTGATCAAAGTAGTAGTGGTACTAGCCGCAAAAGTAGAAGGCACATGAGCAGGTCGAACAAAGACAGCATACAATTGTTTTTCCTCTTTGTGCTTGCGCCACTTCTTGCAGAATTTCAATGCATTCATAAAAGTCACTGGGGATTCGTGCTTCTCATCCAAGAGGACAGGAAGTTCGTTCCCCCGAGCATCTTTGACCACGAAGAGCGATTCCTTCCACTTGGTTCATTCGCATTGGGACTGCAGCCAGCCCAAGCCAAGGACAGCGTCGAAGGGGCACTTGTCAAGGACAAAGAAGTTTCGTGCATGGGTGACAGTCTTACCTTTGTCAAAGGTAGTGCGCACACCTTTGACTGCATGAGTAGAAGAGACAACTTATTTGTTGCCAACTTGGGTCCGGCAAGGGTTCTGCAGGGCCACTTGCTTCATCCCCAAGCCCACCTTGTATATCCCATGTGGTGACATGAAATTAGTTGTAGCACCACAATCAACTAACACACGGAGATAGCGGTGGTTGATGAGAAGTTTAAAGAAGATTAACTTCACCGTCCCTTGGGCCCGTTGCTATTTCATTTCAGCCCAATGCTCCAAGTGGTAGCGGAAGTCAATCATCTCAGACTCCTCCCAAGGCTCATCATACAATACGTTACTTACCGCAGCCTTGTCTTTAGCAGATGGTTGGGCTTCAAGGGAGGGCGGTTGATCGTCAACAGAACCAGTCTCCCTTGCTGTAGAGTTTGCTGAGTCTGACTCTACGCCCGATTCTGGTTTCCTTGCAGCCGATAACAGTCTTGAAGTTTATGATTCGGCTTTTGGCAATGCAGGCAAACCCCCTTCTTGAGTCTGCCCCGCTAGTCATTTTCAGTGATCCGGAGGTCTACCCAAGGTTTGGTAGATGCATCCTCCGGTTTAGGCAGGATCTTAACTCCTTTGGGGAGTTGGACATAACTCTTTCCGGCACTCCGATTTGGTCCCTTAGTGTTGGCAGTTTTTTTAAAGGCAGAGAATTTTTCTTCTTCGTTATTTGTATCAGACTCGTGGGCTGAAGAACAAGCTGTATCGGAGTCCTGTTCTTAGTCGTCACCAAGAGTGGGGTCAACCGCATCGGCTCCTTAGGCCTCCAACAGGTCATGCACAGCCAAACGGTTGCTGCCCTTGAACCGTCTGCCGCCCATGGGCTTTTTGCTTCCTGCCGTGCTAACGAGGTCCATGGCCTCCAGACCGACTACATCCTTCATTAAGGCGAGCCAGTCTGTGTACGCAATGTAGCCCGTGCCCAGGCGACTAGTGAAGTAAGTTGGGACTGCGCCCTTGATCACATCCAAGCAAGATTGAGGGGACAATTCCAAACCAGGAGTGGCAAACAGTTTGCTTAGATAGGTCTGCAGGCTTTTCATGGAGTCATTCCGCTTGCTGTGCTTTGCTTTATCTAGTTGAATTCTTGCTTTAGCAGCAACATGTGGATCTTGGTATTCTGAGGTGAGGAGTTCTTCGAGGGAGGTAACCGGGGTGACCCTTAGCCATTTGGCCAGTGCAGCCTTTGGAAACCCAGCCCGCGTTGCTTGGACTTCCAGGAAGCCCCGTACGACTGGCTCGACATTCATACCCATGATAACTCCCTGGGTCTCAGCTTGAGTCCCCAGGATCTCAAAGTAGGCCCACACAGAGCCAATCCAGGATTCGATGTCTTCTTTGCCGTCGTACTTGGACGGCATTTGAACCGAGTTCCGGTCCACATAAGAACCTGCGTAGCTGGGACCAGCAGCAGCTGGTTCCGACCCTGGGGCTGCAGCACTTGCAGAAGTTCCAACCTCATTGCTGGTTACAGCAACAGCGGAATCTGCACCTGCTGCAAATCCTGAGGAAATTGCCATCACACTCGAAGAAGATGTAGAAGAAGACACAGTAAGAGGGGCAGAAGTAGTTCCGATTGCAGCTCCGGATCCAGGGGGTAGAGGGAGAGGGTTGGCCACTTGGGCTTGTCGCAGATCAGCCACCTTCTTGGTCAAGTCATGGTACTTACGGGTCATCTCAGTCAGATCATCCTGAAGAGTCTGCAGCTTCGCAAAAACTTCAGCGATCTGAGTGGTATGGTCCTCAAGATTCCGGACTTGAACCAAGGCTGTGAGTATGGACTGCAGCTGTTTCCCACACCGCACTTCAGTCAGTGAGGGGACAGTCTCTAGGAGAGCCACTTGCCTTCTTAGCAGGGTCTCCTTCCTCTCCTTCTCTGTCTCCTGTTCCTGTTTTATAGCACCATCCAAGAGTGCTTGCAGATGTGGTTTCTCAGCATCACTAGCTGCATTTAACAAGTTTTGCCACTGTGTTGAAGTTAGCTGGGCCATTTTCGGACTGTCGATATGGACAGGTGGGTCAGAAAGTCACCAATCAGCAAAAGAATCAATCAGACTCTCAAGAGGTTCACTCCCCTTCGCGCCCAGACGAGCACTCCTTTTCCCAGTCCTTGCCCACTTCAGACTGTCACTTTCCCTCTCTTCCTGTTCTCTCTCCCTCCTCTCTCTTTCTTCTTTCACATTGCGAGTCTCCACGGGCATCGGAAATGAACTCAGAAAAACAGATAAGCTCAGAGAATAGAAGGTAGAACTCCTAGCTGGAGCGACATTTCATTTGGAAGTAGAGAACAGCAAACGAAACAATCAAACTCAAAGAGAGGTCTGATCCGGCGACCCAGTCTGATTAGGCTGCATACGAGGTCCTCTCGAGTCCAGCCTGACCAGCTCCGTGTTCGTACAGCAAATCAGACAACGAGTGACCAAATGCAGCAATGGAGAATTGAGTGGTGTATAGGGTGCGAGTCAAGCTAAGGACGGCGCAATCAGAATGCATGCGAAACGTCAAAGCCAAGATCCCCTCAGCAGTGGTTGTCCTAATCCAAGAAGAATGAATCCATATCTCAGCCAAGAAGACAAGAGGTCAATTGCCTAACCGATTTTGGGTCCAGGGGTTCTCCTTGTTTGGGCCCGGTCCCGTTGGGTCCCAAGGGTTTCGCTTGGTCCCAAGGGTCCCACGTAGGTCTCAACCAGGTCCCAACCAAGAGGAGTCCCACCTGAACTTAGTTCAGTCTCCACTTCACTGAAAAACGAAATTTCAACTTTTGGCAGAACCTACAGACTACAACCGTTCAGTGATGAAAAGACAAAGCACTGTAGAAAGACTCGGCATGTATAACAAGATACTTCATTTTCCATCCATCAGGTGAGTAGGTAGATCACATGCATTCAGTCACACAATCAAGACCACAAAGGAATAGGAAAAAAACCCAAAGTACCCCAATAGGACAATCAATACCATACCCACATACATGGGTTTCCCGTAGGTGCACGACACTTACCTAAGTGGCCTTGAGCTTCGAGATAAAGAGATCTCACCCCCCTTCTCATATGGTCCTCCTGACCCATCTAACGCTACCCCTACATTAGTGTCCTATCTCCTAGGAGGGTCTGACTCCAACACCCAAGTGCAACGCCGGATCCCCCATCAATGCTGAAGAACAAAGTAGCAACTTACAGTCCGTTGATGCAGAATGGCCGCTGACCCTTAAGCTCGCCTACTTGAGGGCAGCCCTTAAGTTGCCAAGTGTCTCCCTTGAATCAGATTCCAGTTGCGAGTGCCTCTCACTGTCGCCTCTCTCAAATCGCCGCATGAAGTCTCCTCGAAATGTCTCGCCACCCTAATCTCACTCTCCGGCAACCTGGTTAGGGTCTTTGTTGACTTCACATGACCTAACCAGGTGGGGGCGGCTTCCCTTAGCCACGCTGCCCCACTTCCCTACCCCATCCAACCCTAACCCTAAGTGTTGCCCTCAACCACTTAGGTTAAGGTTAGGGTAGCAAACTCAACTCTCACCAGCAAGTAGAATCCGCTCCGATACCAATGTTATGACCCTGGCCAATTTTGAGATACACATCCACTGAGAAGTACAATGTCATCCAATTGCAGAAAGAAATGAATGAACTTGAGAGGAGAGAGAGGAGTAGAAGAAGAATAAGAAATGAGAAAGAAGAAGAAGAAGATGTACACCAGCAAAGATGATGACAGGGCTCTTCTTCTTCGCCCAACAATCTCCTCCTCCTTATCTCCCCCTTCTCATATTCAAACAAGAAATAATAATACAATGTTGAATGACTGGTCCAGAATCATGTYCGAGTCCCTTTTCTACTRCAGGTATCACTCAAGGTCCACCATAGCCATSRCCGCYTCCCCCACTCTTCACATACATAGGCCGAGGCTATGGCGGACTACTAGGCCTTGCTCCGATGTCCAAAGGACAACGCAGAGMAGCTATGGCTGCTACAGCTYAGGCCGCCATGCCCAGCCCTGCCTTGAAGCTTCTTGGTGTAGCTCSCCCGGCTGGGGACTCYTTGCAGYAGCGCCCACCAAGGTGATGAAGATGGCTGCCACCWTAGCCAGGTAAGTACCMCTGGCGCTCCTCCCCCTTCCTCCTTCCTTCCTCCTTCTTCCTCCCTCGTGTCCTTCTTCTTCCTCCCCAGCAGCGCAGCTCCAACCCAGCGCTGYTCCCTCCAGCGCTCCACCAGTGTGTCGCCAAACTTGCACACCRAAAAAGAGGYCGGGTCTACCGCCCGGCCAGAAGATATAGYGGCCTGCTTTGCCTCTTGGGCGGTGACTTCYAGGCCGCTRGCCTTCCCAAGCMACCGGTACCTCTTCCTCCTTTTGGAGGGAACATCATTGCAGACTCTGATATTGCCCCTACAGGCCCTAGACTCAGACTGGTACCCGCTAGACCTNTCCTCCTTTTGGAGGGAACATCATTGCAGACTCTGATATTGCCCCTACAGGCCCTAGACTCAGACTGGTACCCGCTAGACCTGGCCTACACTACCGGACTCTAAAAATGTCACTTTTGTCTTCTTCTGCTCGGCCTCTGGTACCTGCATATTTACCCCCCTACCGGGTGCGGTACCGGCCTACCCGCTACTTGAGTGCTTTTTCCCTGTTGCAACCCTTCAAAGCCACGGCCACAGGTAAGTACCGGCCCTGAGGGCCTAACGAACGAACAAGTGCCCTGGCGGGCCACACACACGCACACTCATACATACCAGCACTCAGAAAGGCACGGTCACACACGCAAGCCAACCAGCACTCTGACAGGCATGCAGTCAAGCAAGCACACACACACATAGACTTAGCAGGCGGGAACTCAGTAGGGCATTCAGTCTATGAGCAAAACTCATAAATCAGCTGTGTGTTTCAGTCCGTGTTTGGATGGGTTATCACAATAGTGCCTCTTCACCCTTTAATGGGCGCAAAATAATCATGAATCCCAAGCACTTTACCAGCTAACTGTCCAAACCAAGCAATGGGCACAAGACAATTACTTGGGGGAGGGAAGAATTCAGGAAATTCAGACATGGGTTTTAGAGGAATAGAGGAGTCAATGGTGGTCCAATCATTAAATACAAGCCGGAATTTGTTGTTTTGGAATTCTTGGGCGTTTGCGTGTCCATTCTCCAAAATTACTTTCCCCAGCCTCCCACCCTGGTCACTTCCCAACCAATTTTTGTTCAATTGATTAATGTGAACCCATATCTCATTTTGATCAGATAGGAGCTGATTTTTCTCTTTAACTTGTTCTCATTTGATAGTTAAATCATTTTGAACCTGCTGTTTGATAGATTCAGTAAATTCTGGCCCGTCCAATCGCGCACCCTCCATTTCAAAGGTACACCTTCTTGTCCAGATTGCCCATATGATCGCTCTCCTACCTATTAAGAACATGTTAATTGTGAAGTCATCTCCTTGGTCCGGATGCCATGATTCCAATAGGAGGGCTTTCCATTCCCAAGGCCAGGGGTGAGAAATATTTATTTGATTCCAGATTCTATCCCACCATCTCCAAAGCCAGATTGACCCCGGGCATTGGAGGAAAATATGCTCTATAGTTTCTGGGATGAGTTTGGATGGGAAGGCTGATTTACAGAACTTACACCATGGGAAGGCAATGCCCTTCTGTTCAAGAGATGACCTATCAATGATCCAATCATTCGTGGGAAGACATCTATGAACAATTTGCCACTGTAGAGAAGCAAATTTGGTTGGTTTGGTTTTAGAAGTTTGGAACCATTTAATTCTTCTTCATTCGTCCTTACTAACATTAAGATTCTTATGCCATCTTTCTTCAATACGGTCTTTTATGTTAAACCTGGGACGGAGCATCCTGTAGGATGCTTTGACAGTGAGGGTGTGTAGATTCCTAGGATGCGAGTGACTGCGTTTCCCAGGGGGTGACCAACACCAACTAAGGGGGTCAAACGGGAGATGAGAGATAGGAGTGTCCGGTCTAAAAGCAAACCATTTTCCATCAGTCTTCAGAACTCTAATCCTGAAGAGTTGATCATCCGAGATCCATATAGTTTCCTCTTTATTATCCTGGTAGAGAATACCATCATCATTAATTTGAAAGATTGATAGAAGAATTTGATTCAGATTATGGATCTCAATTATGTTACCTACTACGCCATTTTTATTATGAAATRYTACCCAATCRTTTTCAATAAATTTGGGYCCCTTTCGTAAGATTCYGATCCACTCCAGTGGGATTAGGTCAATTATCGAATCTAGAGCAGARGTCTGATGGTGACTATATCTAAGCCGCTCATGTAGGTCCGAAGCCGACCACCAGTCTCTATTCTCTTGATTCCATATATCTCTAACCCTTATTATCCCCCTGTTAATCCAAGTTTTTCAGGGGGTATCCATACAATGTAGAACATATCCTTGATCATCCCTAATAAAAGTATTGTTGAAAAGAGGCTGCTGACCATGCAAGGTTATCCATATAATGTAGAACACATCTCGTTGAGAAAACTTTATCCGGGATTGGCATCTTCCTCCAATTCTTTACAAGTGTGATCCAAAATGGATCCCGCCTAAGATTTTTTCTAGTTGTCTGCCTATCTGTGGTCTCTACCTGATTTTGGTCCCCTTGAGAGCCTCTAGGTAGAGACCATGCAAGGTTTTCCAACCACATTAGGGGATCTATGTGATCAGGAACCGGAGGAGCTAACCTTTTTATCTATTCAAAGGTTAGGAAGGACCAAGGGGTGTTAGGATTGAATATAAGGCGTTTGATCCACTGAAGAGAGATAGTCATAGATTGAGTATGGGGATCGATTATCCCAAGGCCCCCATTTGTTTTAGGTTGGACAATGGACGACCAAGCCACTCTGCTAATGACATTGGATCTTTCATGATCCCCACGCCATAAAAAGGCCGCTAACTGTTTCTTAAAGATTTTTAGATTACCTTTGTCAAAAGCCCAAAAAGTCGATCTATACCATATAGAGGCTAGTGTGACATTATTAATTATTAAGGTTCTACCAAACAGGGATGTCTGTTTATCTTTCCACAAATCAAGTTTTAATCTTGCTTGTTGTAGAATCCCTTCATTGGTAGATATGGGTTTACATGTGACTGAAAGAGAAACTCCTAGCACTTTGATTGATTCATTATGGTGCACCCACTTAATGCAGGAAGGTTCCGGGGGTCTCCCACCTTGATGATGGATCCACCACCCTAGTGTTTTATTCCCCCAATTGACCTTCATATCAGCGAGTTTACAAAATGTATCCATTAGTTTTTTGATGGCGTCTAAATTTCCATGTGAAGCATCAACCATCAGAGAGAGGTCATCAACAAAGAGAGAACAAACTGGGACTTCTTCCTCTGAAATAGAGGAGACCTGGATACGCCTGATGTCTTTATGCTGTCTTATGTTAGCTGCTAAGGCTTTCATAATGATCACAAAGAGAAGAGGAGCAATGGGGTCACCTTGCCTTATAGATTTTTGAAGAGATATGGGGGGTGCTACATTTCCATTGACCATAACTCTTGTTGTGGCATTGTTATGCAAAATCTTGATCCATTTCCTAAAGTTTGGTCCAAAGTTAAGCTTCTCCAGGCATTCATCTAAGAAAAATCAATCCACATAATCATATGCTTTCTCAAAGTCAATAAATATGAAAGTCGCGTTATGCTCAAACTGACGAGAAATCTTGATGAGTTCATTTATGAGCAAAATATTATCGTGGATATTCCTTCCTTGAATAAATCAAGTTTGCAAGGGGTGAATAATATCCGCAATATACTTATTCAGGCGGATCGTAAGAGCTTTTGAAATCAACTTATAAACCACCGTAAGCATAGTGATAGGATGGTAATTTCTAATGTTATATTTATCACCTTTTTTATAGAGGAGGATCAACACCCGTTGCCCTACTATCTCCCCCATATCACCTAAATCCCATACTGCCTGATAGAGATCCATGAGATCTTGGGAAATGAAATCCCACAAGATATCCCAGAGTTCGTTTGGAGGACCATCAATCCCTGGGGTCTTGTCTTCTTCCATTAATAATAGGGCAGTCTATATTTCATCTTTTGTTAGGGGCAACTCCAATTGTTCTCTCTGATGCCGGGAGAGTGATTTAGATAAAGGGATAAAAAACTCTTCTATTTCCTTTGTACGTTCTTCTAAAGGAATGACACTATTTTCCGAAAGGAATAGATCCTTGAAGAAGTCTCTAGCAATTTTAGTACATCCTGCTGTTGACACCTCTAGCGGCCCATTTAGAAAATGAGGATGTGTCAGAGCCTCTATCAAAGTTCTACCTGTTAGTACTTTGGCTGTGGCGAAAAATCTTGCATCCATGGCTCCTTCCGGTGAGTGGGGCCAGAGTGATCTGGAAGTCGGTCGCTCAGCGCTTAGCGCACGTGCGCCTGACAAGCAGAGGTACTTGACACAGCCACGTCACAGGCTGACGTGGCTCAATGTCTGATCTAGTTTGAGTAAGCGATGCTGGCATCGCGATTTCAACTGGATCCCGCGCTCAGACATCATAGCCAACGTGGTTTACCACGGAGTATGGCCAGTGAATGTGGACAGCTAGTCTGTCTATGTTTATGGTGGTAGGCGGAGACAACCCCTGTGGAAGCGAAGTGTGTGGTATTCGTTTGAGGGTGAATTATGGTTCCATTAAAGAATTAGCAACGATTCGTCAGTATCAGGAGACGAATCATCATCAATCTGGGAAAGCAATGTGAAGTGCGAGCGGGTGTTGCTAACGGGCTATCATTAGCATCGCAAATTTTGCTGGGTAGAAATGTGGAGAGATGCACGTCAGTCATTGAAGGATGACGGCAAGTCTATCGGGATGGTGAGGCAAAATTGAGGCGAGAGGCGCATCAGTCAATAAACGTTAATAGCTAGTCCGCATACGGCTATGTTGACATACGGCGACAACCCTTGCGGAGGTGTGGTGTGAAGTATGTATGGGGAGAGTGGAGAGAAGGCCGACATGAGGAGAGGTGAGCGTCAACTAAAGGTGATGGAGGGAAAGCAATGGTGATAAGGCTGCTCACGAATAAACAGCATAGGGTTATACTGGTATGTGGCATCAACCATTGTAGAGGAGAGGTGAGAGGTAACTCGTTCAATATTGGGCAAAGCTATGAGACGTTTTATAATCAGTCTGTGAAGATAACTGAGAAGATAACGTGGGACGTAGGATAAGGGGGGAGAGAGAAGCAGGTTGGTGAGGCAGGCATGAGGAGAGGTGAGCATCAGCCAAAGTAATAGAGACAAGTCAAGTGTGTTCTCCGTTACCACTCGTCGCATCCCCTTCTTTTCAACGACAGCCTTCGGATTCCCCTCTGATTGAGTAGCTCAACTAGAATTCAAGCCATCATTCGACAACAAGAATTATTTGACTATCGAGCCCAGCGCACGGGGATAATAAGGTGAGGGTGTCGTGACTCTTTTATATTTCATGCATTGGCACATCAAATGCTTCATCATCTGCATTTAGAGGAGTGAATGATAGAGTGAAGGAAGCCACGTCAGCTCCTGCGGCTGAAAGGCAGACATTGTATCAGGGAAAAAGTTGCGTCACGAATGGAAATATGTGGGGAATTGATGGAGTAAATGGGATAAAAGTGTACTACCAGGAAAAGTTGGAATAGATGAGAGAAGGATGCGCCTAGTGCAAATGCGTCCACCAGAAGTAAGGTATAAGGCATAGTGTGCATCGAACCAGGGCAATGCCGATGGTGTCAAGTGAAGTGAGCCCCTGGTAAGGCAAAGTCTGAGAATGTTGGCGTCGATCTAATCTATAGTTATCTGCATTGGTACGAGGTATCACGTCAGCACCTGCGCCTGGAAGGTTGATATTGTATCACTGAATTGGATAGATGTGTACTACCAGTAAAAGATGGAATAGATGAGAGAAGGATGCGCCTATGTGCATGTGCGTCCATCAGAGGTATGGTACAAGGCTTAGTGTGCATCGAATCAGGCCAACGCCGATGGTGTCAAGTGTAGTGAGATCCTGGTAAGGCAAAGTCAGGGTATGTTGGCGTCGATCCAATCTATAGCTATCTGCATTGGTACAAGGTGCCACGTCAGCGCTTGCGCCTGGTAGGTCGATATTGTATCATTGAAGACAGCAGAAGCATAAAAGAAAAGGTGAGGGGAATCGCGGCTCCTTTGTTCTACATGTCCCCTGTATTGGCACTCCAATAGTTTCATCATTTGCATTGAGAGGATTGAATGGCGGAATGAAGGATGCCACGTCAGCGCCTGCGTCAGGTAGGTAGACATTGTATCAGGGAAGAAAGCAACATCACGGATGGAAAGGTGAGGGGGATCGCGTCTATTTGTGTTATATGTTCCCTGGATCGGCATTCCAAAGGCTTCATTATATGCATCGCGTGGATTGAATGGTGGAGGGAAGAATGATGTTCAAGAAATCTGAGGGGGGGAAGGAGTAAAATAGGAATTATATCGCTCTTCCAAGCGATCGGATTAAATCCTGACTAGAAAAGATTAAAGGAGTTATGTATGATGTAAAACAATATTAGTATCACCAAACTATAACCCACTAGTATTGGTGAGTGGTGCCACGTCAGCGTCTGAGCCTGGAAGGTCGACAGTGTTTCAGTGTAGATGGAAAGTAATACAGGGCAAGGGGAAGGGAAGGGAAGTTGGAATAGAGGATATCCTACACTCTTTCCCGGAGTCAACGCCGTGTGCAAGTGAGTACGGCAGAAGCACTAGACAACACATGTCACAAGAAAGCAGGAGAGGTGAGGTGAATCGTGTCCCTTCTATTATGTGATCCCAGATTTTCGCTCTCAAGAATCCATAGCCACCATTGTAGTTAAAAGACATACAGTACATAGATTCCGTCAAGCGAAGAGAGCGTCATTCTAATCTAGAGATAATTAACATTGGCGAGAAGTGCCACGTCAGCGCCTGCGTCTGGGGGGTCGACATTGTATCAGTAAAGTCAGCAGCGTCAGTTTTATATAA
>BFEA01000311.1:346907-357585 GCA_003427395.1 Chara braunii | reverse complement strand
GGACGTGGGAGGCCCCCACGGACCGTCCGGGGACCAGCAGTGCTTTAAACCCCTTTATCCCAAATCACACTAAGGCTCCTCTTGAAGAACGCTGAGAAACCCCACCGCCATTTTTTATTTTTTTTATTTTTTTCCCTGCATGCCCGAGTATCCCAAGCGTCACGCCCAGGTGACCGGCCGGTCGCGAGAATCTTCCTAGCTTTTTACAACAGCAAAAAAGAAAAGAAAGAGGATTAGCATGGAAAAATTCCTTTCGGAAAAGAATGCAGTCAATCCCCTCCCTCCAAATGGAGGGCCATCAATGCTGTAATTTTTTATTTTTGTTTTTCTAATTGTAATGAACCCAGTCTGATAGATACTCATCAGACGTCAAAGTACAAGTAGTCTCAGATCTGGACAAAGTCTCCAGTTAACGTGAAGTGATATCTGAAACAGTATCTCGTTACCAATAGACGAAGAGAGAAGAGAGTGGAGGGGGAATAGACAGAGGAGAAGGTGGAAGAGATAAACAATGATCACACAAGAGTATTCCAATCAAACCCCACTTCTTCTCCAGGCTTCTTCTCACATCCACGTCATCAACCAGTATACGATAACAAGTATGATAAGTCCTGATCACACAGAAGTGCCACGTGGCACTCTTATCTCATGAAGACCATGAAGACAACAGCAGAACACCGTAACGACGTCAACCTCAGGTGAGTACCAGATCCCAATCAACCACAGATCCCGATCTGAGATCTCCCTCCTTGTCGCAACCAGTCATCTCATGTAGACAGCGTGGCCAATGCCACGTCAGATGTAGAGACAGGTGGCATGCACCACATCATCAACGAAGACAGGTGGCAGCGCCACATCAGCAACACAATGTAGACAGGTGGCAGCGCCTCATCAGCAATGTAGACAAGTGGCATGCGCCACATCAGCAATGTAGACAAGTGGCATGCACCACATCAGCAATGTAGACAGGTGGCAGCGCCACATCAGCAATGCCTGGCGCACAGAACAGAAAGCGCCAGCATGCTGCCACATCCTCGCGTCGTTGTCCACAATGCCTGTGCACGGCCAGCGTCAAGCCAGCGTTTCGCCAGCGTCGAGCCAGCGTCAATGCCAGCATCCAGTCAGAGTCGAGCCAGCGTCAAAGCAGCATAGCAAGACTGAATGTTGACTACCCGGAGACCCACCCTAGCATTTGGCGAGGCTGTCTGGCCTCAGGTCCCCTTTCCACAGCCGTGCACATTCACTCACAGCCCAGGGCCCGGATTGTACAGTTGCAGATTTCCCCCTTGGTCCTGATGCTGTCTGGGTACCTGCATACAAACAAGTGTGTGCGTCTGACCGGCGGCCTCGGCTGGGTACACTTTGACTTTGACTGTTGGAATTTCCGACAGTTGACTTGGTCAACTGTCTCACATTCGGGCCCTGCTTTTTTACATGGGGTTCTTTTCCCCCCTTCGGCCTGGGTCGGAGTGCGGCCAGGTAAGGCCCTCAGAGGCTCAGACAACCTACGAGACATACGGCATGGGTTATTGCATAATTTTAAAATTTAAATCAATGCTGTAATTCGATGGTCCAAGTTCGGCGGTCAACCGTGTATCAGACTCAGACTGGTTGTTTTATAAGGGGACGCTGGTCCGTTGCTGGGGATCCGTTTTCCAGCAGGTGCTGCTCCCCACCAAAAAATCGGGGCCTTCACAAAGGGGCCCTACGCTGGAGGGATACTCGTATCACCCTCCATTGTAGGAGCACCGACCGAAGTTAAAAAAATAATAATAATAATAAAACATGGCCCCTACGCATTTAAAAGGAAAAAGAGAAAGAATGACTTGATGGTGAGGTGAGAGAAAAATATATGGCTGTCCCCCTATGAGGTGAAGGCAGTTTTTTTTTTTTTTTTTAAAAAAAAAAAAAAAAAAAAAAAGCAACCCCACTGTGTGGCCTCTTCCAGTCGAAAACCTTTACCAAAACAAAAAAATAAATAAAAAAAGGATGACACACCTGAGGCCGAAATTTAAGGACTGCACACTCCGAAGGACCTGCGTGAATTCCTCCTGCCACAGTTTATAAAAACGAAAGGAAAAAAAAAAAAATCAGCTCAATTTTCATCCACATCAGATGATAACTGTCAGGGCCAAGTCCCACTTACGCTGATTCTTTTCCATTTCTGGCCGTTGATCTTCGTAATCTACGGTCAGAAATTGAGAATTTGGGTATCAAGTGGGACTTGGCCCCCGGTAGCATCATCTGACCTCTGCAACAGTTCTTCGGAACAGAAAAAAAAGAATGGAAAACGAAAATTACAATTGAAATTAAAATTATGGTACAATTTCCGTACAAATAAATATAACTGTTAAATTTTAATAAATTATGAAAACCCCTTGGCAGTTGGCACTGACCTGGCTGAGCGCACCGCTACCATCAACATCGGCCGCATCGAACGCGCGCTTCAGCTCCATCAGTGTCCGAATGTTGAAATTTGTGAGTTTTCTGTTACGCTGCATGCGAAAGAAAAAGGAAAGTGATGAGAAAAATCGGGGGAAAAAAAAAAAACAAAAAAAAACATGAAGGCAAAACTACTTTGCAGCTCATTGATGCATCAAGGTTAAAAAGGCAATAAAAGAGCCTTTAAAGGGGGGTGCAACAGTTTCTGATAAGCGCGGATGTCATAACTACTGGGGCGGACAGTGGTGTGCACAGAGGGCCAGAGTCCACAAACGACCAAAAAAAAAAAAAAAAAAAAAAAAAAAACCGCATTTTTTGCTCTTTTTGTGCAGTCCAAACCGCCACAGCAACAAAACTTCATTCACTGTTTGTTTTTTTTTCGCATAACATCCATGACAGACAACGACCCGTCAGGCTGTAATAGCGCCTGGTGGGTTGGATTAAGCACTGTTTGATTGCTTCAAATCTATTGGTGGGGAGATGCACCTGTTGGGAAACGGGTCCAACCTCCCGAGTCCCAACCATAAATTCTCGTATCCGTTTTTTTTTTCTTTTTTTTCTGTTTTTTTTTTTCAATATTTCAGAACCTCTCGGTTCCGGCTCCTGCCATTCTGAAATTCTCGTATCCGTAGCATCCAAATTTCCAAAGTCATTGATGACTCACAGACCTCTCACCCATAAGGGTGCCAGATTTTTTTTTTTTTTTTTTTTTTTTCGGGTGCCAGATAATGAAATTACAACCTAGTCTCTAAGTCCTGTACTGCCACACCAATTTCCTAACGGGTCATTTTAGAACCATTGATAGGTTAGCAACAGCACTAGATTCTAACAGCTTTGTTAACCAAGTTCATCATCAGCACAGTGGGAGAGATGCCGGGATCTGACGAGGATGGCAGGGAAGGGATTGGGGTGAGGACGAGTAGTAGGAGGAGGAGGAAGAGGGGGCCGCCCAGCGACAGAGGAGGAAGAGGAGAAGGAGGAGGAAGAAGAGGAGAAGGAGGAGGAAGAGGAGAAAGACAAAGAGGAGGAGGAGGAAGAGGTGAAGGAGGAGAAAGGAAGCACCGAGATGATGAGGAGGAGGGGGAGGAGGAGGAGGAGGAGGAAAAGAGCAGCTGTTGCAGTGCTGGTCACAGGGCTGTTTGAAGCAGCAGCTGCAGCAGCTGTTGAAGAGCTGGTTTCAGATGGAGCAGCGGCAGCATTCGCCGCTGCCTCTGTTGCAGCAGTGCCTGCAGCAGGGAGAGAGAGAGAGAGAGAGAGAGAGAGAGAGAGAGAGAGAGAGAGAGAGAGAGAGAGAGAGAGAGAGAGAGGTAACTGACGGGAATTTGGAGACTTTGACTTCCCGTCAGAAATAAAGTCTTCCACTTCTGGCCCTCGCTGGAGTCTATGTCGGAGCCTTCTGCATCCGTTCATTCAACTTCATTGTTTTTCATCTTCGCATACACACATGTAAGTCCGTATCTTTTTTCTTTTTTGTCTTTTCTTGCCATTGCTAATCTTCTCTGTATCGTTCCAATTTTAACGGATGTCCCGAAGGACATGTACGTTCGCATCTATTCTCTGCTTTTCGCAGACTGGTCGTCTTCAAGTTCTTTTGGACGTGGAGTGATGGACAACTTCCCTGTCTTTTCGTTTGGACCGTTTCTCGATTCACGGCGAATTTTACGCGTGTCATCCTTGGGCAGGGGCCATGCTTATCTTCTCTGTACTATTCCAATTTTTTTATTTTTAATTTTTTCTATTCCAATTTCTAAGGGATGTCCCAAAGGGACGCCAACTTTATTTTCTGTGATTTTTTTTTTTTCTTTTCTTTTTTTTTTTTTCCTGTTTTGAATTGTGTTTTCGAAAAAATGTGTCCTTTTTCTCTTTCCTAGGAGCGAGTCACTTACTTTCTTGAGCATGTCTACCACGGAGTGCCAAATTGGATTCCCTGTTGCTGGGCAAACTCCCACAGCTCACGGATCAATTGAAAGTATTTTCACTAAATTTGTTTAAAATTTAAATACACCAGCCTCTCAGTGCTAATTTTCGCCTGGAGACCCTGCTGCATTGACCACATTCGTTTGGTAGGTAGATTCAGTGCGATGTTCACGAAGTAAGCATGCAACCAGCACAATGTTTACCGAGTAAGCACACAAGTGTTCACAAAGCAAAGCATACTGCCTGTGCAATGATTTACTGAGTAAGCAYGCAGTGACATTGTTCAGGATATGAACGTAGACAAAACCACACACACGTCATCAAGACCATATGACGAAGCACTTGAAAAATGCCGAAAAAGATACAACGTGAGCAAACGCGACATTCCCAATGTGCTACCGTGACGACRCGCGCGAGAAGCGCGGTTACGCCCTACACACSCTGCACGTACGTCTAAGTCTCGACGCGAAGAGGTTTCATCCCTTAACTATCCTACTATTAATAGTCACTACCAAACAGAATCMGAATACTACCTCCTGAACGTCTGACAGACCCGACAAGGTACATCCCGGTACTACCRRATAGCTGGCTCAAGAAGCCACTGTTCCCTGGATCGAACCTCCATTGGTCGTGAGTCTTATTATTTCCCGGATCAAACCCTGGATCGGACCCTCCACTACACACTAGTCTTAGTTCCCAAATCGGACCCTACCTCCTACGAAAAGCGTCCTTACCAAACTCAACACAAAAAGGACAAAACCCAGACTGAAAAGGCACACCAACAGGGCCCTGAAACTTCTGCACCGGACCCTGTCACCCGATGACCCTGATGTCCATAGTTACCCGTTTGGCAACATGAACCCACTCAGGGGCTTTCCTTCGAACAAAACCCCAAAGTGTGCGATCAAAGAAGTCGGCTGGAAAACTCTGCTTCCTCAATTTGCGATTCAGCGACAGCAGCCCTTCTTCCGCACGATCTGTGGAAGAGGTGCATTCCTTTATCTTGTGCAACATGCCATTGATTAGCGTTCGCTTTTGCTTTATGCAGGTGTAGGACGAGAAATCCTGAAAGCACCTGTATGTCAGCTTTTCGCTGTCGTCCCAGATATCCGTGAAGTTCTTTGCTCGATACCAGCTGGAAATTTCATTTGCCTCAATCCGAACTCGGCACCCCAAAAAAACTCCATTTGTTTGACCCATCATCTGTTCTCTTGAGGGACAGCTTGGGATCATAGGCCTTTTCAAATTTTCTCAAGATCTCCTTTGCTTTGCCCCGGTTCTTCCCATTCCAACTTTGCCAAACAAACAACGATACATCGTCAACTAGCCTAATTCGCTTCACCAATCCCACACTCCTCCCCAAACTATCCAAAAACAAACTTTCATAGTATGCACAAAGGATACAGGCGATAGGGGGACTGCTTGACTTCCCCATCGGTATTCCAACCTTCTGCCTGATCATCCTATCTGAAGCCCACAGAAAGGCATTATTCAGATCGAATACAACCATTTCCCTGGTTGACTCAAAGTCAACTCTCACCCAACCTTCTTCGCTTCTTTTTCTCCCAAAGGTAGCTCCCTTCCCCCTTGACCTCACCATCACTGCCTTCTTTCCTTTCTTCTTGAATTCCGACAAAATCCACTCAACGGCTAACATCACGGAATCATGGGGGAGCTTGCTGAACATTTCTTTAATGCCGTAAGCCACCCCCACCAATTCCCCGTTACTCTTCTTTTGGGCCCACTTGTTGACCCCTTCCAGCCTTGACTTCAGCAAACTTGTGGATTTCATATTAAAGTGACGATGCTTTGGTAAAGAGAAGAGTAAGAAGTTCAGAGCCTTCGCTACTCTCTAATTTGCAACTCTCGCTGGTTCAGAGAACGATGGAGAAATCGGACGAAACTGCGTCGAATCTTTGTGTTTTGGAAGAACATACGCCTTCCCCCAAGATCCATTGTTATCCCAGGCACCAATCCTCCTCAGACCTTTCTCTTCATACTCACCTCTTGCTCTAGTCAAAACTTCCTCCTCACTCCTCCAAACAGCATCAAACGCGGGATTGTCCCAGAACATCTCACGCATACCTTCCTCATATAGGACAGGACACATCACCAAAGTTTCGGCGGGATTTTTATCAAGTGGACAGAACACCAATCCTGCCCACCTCCTTTTCAACTTCTCGATCTCGTCGATCAACCCATCGCCCTTTACTTTCTTTTCCCGAATACAACACCTTGCTTGGGGCAACGTCCATGTTGGCTCAAGTCCCGCTTTCACCATTTTTTCATTAAGCTCTTTCCAAAGCCTAACATCATCTTCTTCACTGTCGATTCCTTGAATCACATTCTTTGCGTTCCGGATTCTGTCGTCAATATCATCCCTGCCATTCAAACGAAAGGCCACGTGTTCTCCCTTCCTTGGGAGGTCAAAGTCTGCACAACAACAGACTGTAGCCATTAGGCGGCTAAAGCGCCTATGGTTATGTAGAAGTCCCCCGACTGACTGGTTTCTCCTCCATACCAGCCGGAGCTTCTGACATCGTAGCCTCGCTTCCGCAGCGGATTGACACTGTGATCCGATTTTCTCTACCATCTGCTTCCTAACCACCGCGCGTGATATCCGTTCGTCATACTTGACCCCAATCACTACCCTCCTTCTTAAACTAACGCCAAACCTTCTCTTAACCACACTATCCACTATCCCTTTCAAAGACTTCCTCGAGCTCTTCCTTGAGAAGCTTTGGATCTCTCGGTACAGATCGATAAACTCTTCTCGTTGCAGTGTCTCAAGCTTTTTCCTCGACCATGGGCATTTAAGCAATTGAAGCAGTTGCTTCTTAAGTTTTGGGTTCCCCTGAAGTTTCTCCTTAATTCTTACGAATCGTACCTCCCCTCCTTCCTCGAAGAAACACTTTGCGTTCTTAAGCTTACTCTTCTTGCTTTTGTACAAAACTTCCGACTCCCCAAACATCCTTCTCGTCACCCCCCAGTCTTCCATCCAGATTTTACCCCCGCTCGACACCACCCTCCTTTCATTCTTACCCTTGCAGTCTTTGATCACCTTACTTAGCTTACCGGTAGTTCCTGAACCTGATCCGTAAAAACGTATCACCCTCTCATTGTCAAAGAACACTTTTCTCTCCTTCTTCCTCTCCCTCCTTCCCCTTCTCTTCTTCTTCTTCCTGTTCCTTCCATCTTTCCAGCCGTTCACATTCAATACCGGGCACCACCGTCGAATCAGCCTCTGTTCCAATTTTTCCAGCTCAGATTTCTCCGCTATCGCCACTGGGATTGCAATATACGACTCTCACCCCCACTTCCTTAACCAGAGGTACAAC
The DNA here is from genome assembly GCA_003427395.1 of Chara braunii. Taxonomy (NCBI): domain Eukaryota; kingdom Viridiplantae; phylum Streptophyta; class Charophyceae; order Charales; family Characeae; genus Chara; species Chara braunii. The sequence goes on along the minus strand of BFEA01000311.1, from coordinate 349,888 downwards.
TTATTCTTACGGTTGTCACTATTCGATTGCGCCCTACCTACATGCTCATACCATCTTTCACTTAACTTCCTCTCAGTCTTCCCCAAGTAGGTTAGCTTACACCACGGACTCAATAAAAGGTAAACACAGGAGTCTGGATCGTCCCACTTATCTCGTTCTCTCTCAAATATCTCCCAGATACATTCAATGTATTTCCGTCCCCAACTAATCTCATTATCCAGGATTAGTAGCAACACCGAATTTCTTAGTATCTTCTCTACCAGAGGATGCAAACACTTACCCTTTTGGTTCAACTTACACCACTTACGTAATTCCAAAAATCTTAGCAGAAATTCTCATCCGTTGGAGTTACTCGTCAACGTCCTCCTCTTGAGGTTCTTGGACTTCTCCCCTTATCTGGTCTTCTTCGCCCAGCTTGCAGGAGGTTGAGCTAGAGGGTTCCTTCCCTCTGTAGCAGTACGTAACTCGCAGCTCGGACAGAGTGTCGACCGCATCATTGACGCCGTAGAAGGGCAGACCTGCCCCTTTGCACATCGCCTGCAGAGTTTCTGGGTAAAACAATGAAATAGTCTTTCTCACCGCCTTCCTATACACCGCCTCAGTCGCGTATTTATCGCCCATCGGCACACCTTCCCAAGGATCTTCTCCTTTGGCTATGCGTGCTGCCTGAGATTCCGCTTTTAGTTGGTCGTCCTCTTGTCTTTTGCTTTTGACTTGCTGGTGTCTCCACCCTTTCCTTTTTCCCCTGCTTCTTCAGCGTTTCCACAGGAGGACTGTTTTTGACAGCCCCAGTGGAGTCTCGTTTCTTCCTCTTGTCGTTAAGCGGCGTAGCTTCCTCCTCCTCCTCTTCATCAACGTCACCCTCTTCCGACCCCCCCGACGGGGTTGCACTCGCCTTCCCCTTCTTTTTTGCTCCGATCGTCAAACCTTTTAACTTCCGATTAATCCCTATGATCTTCTCCAACTTCATCTCGAATTCCTCGGCTTGTTCTGCCAGTAGCTTCTTAGTCTCCCACCTTCGTCTCTTCTCTTTGTCTTCCTTCGCCAACTTTTTCTCCATAGCGAGTTTTGCTGCCTCTTCCTTCGCAACTTTTTCTTCTTCGTCCTTCTTCATCTTCAACTCGGCCTCACGTTTGGCCTCTTCGGCTTCCTTCTGTTGTTCAAGAAGCTGCCTCGCCATTCTCCCCACCACGCTTAGGGAGTCTTCAAGGTCCCTGCTAAGTGATATTGTACCACCGCCTCCTCCATACTTACCCTGCAACCTTGGACATTGACTTCTATAATGGCCAAATTCCCCACATTCATAACATTTAACTTGTCTCGGCGCATCACTCCTTCTTCCCTGATCATCGGCTGAGTAGCCTCGTCTATCATCCCATCTTCTTTCACGCTCTCGCCCCCTGTCCCTTCGATCATCTCCACTGTCCCATCCTCCGCTCTCGTATCCCCTAAACCTCTCGTTTCTTCCCCATCAACCGCTTCTCCTACTACCCATCTCCAAGTCTTGGCCTGTAGGGAGTATTTCAGCCCACCACAGTCTGTCGTCAACTCGTTTGCGACGGCTACTAACGCGTCAACTGGTTGTCTCCGTACTGCACCTTCACCGTAAGACCGCTTCGCCGTGAAATGTAATTAGCTCCTCACTACCACCAAGTTCCGAGTGACTTCCCTCGGCAGGTTGTAGCAATCGTTCACAGAGAGGTAGATTCAATGTGATGTTCACGAAGTAAGCATGCAACCAGCACAATGTTTACCGAGTAAGCACACAAGTGTTCACAAAGCAAAGCATACTGCCTGTGCAATGATTTACTGAGTAAGCACGCAGTGACATTGTTCAGGATATGAACGTAGACAAAACCACACACACGTCATCAAGACCATATGACGAAGCACTTGAAAAATGCCGAAAAAGATACAACGTGAGCAAACGCGACATTCCCAATGTGCTACCGTGACGACRCGCGCGAGAAGCGCGGTTACGCCCTACACACSCTGCACGTACGTCTAAGTCTCGACGCGAAGAGGTTTCATCCCTTAACTATCCTACTATTAATAGTCACTACCAAACAGAATCMGAATACTACCTCCTGAACGTCTGACAGACCCGACAAGGTACATCCCGGTACTACCRRATAGCTGGCTCAAGAAGCCACTGTTCCCTGGATCGAACCTCCATTGGTCGTGAGTCTTATTATTTCCCGGATCAAACCCTGGATCGGACCCTCCACTACACACTAGTCTTAGTTCCCAAATCGGACCCTACCTCCTACGAAAAGCGTCCTTACCAAACTCAACACAAAAAGGACAAAACCCAGACTGAAAAGGCACACCAACAGGGCCCCGAAACTTCTGCACCGGACCCTGTCACCCGATGACCCTGATGTCCATAGTTACCCATTTGGCAACGTGAACCCACTCAGGGGCTTTCCTTCGAACAAAACCCCAAAGCGTGCGGTCGAAGAAGTCGGCTGGAAAACTCTGCTTCCTCAATTCGCGATTCAGCGACAGCAGCCCATTCATTTAGGCTGATCGAACATTTTGAAAAATGTATTGACACCATAACCATGTCCGCATTCATGTCAAGCACCCTGCAGTCGAGTGTGGCCCCAGGTTCCACTTTTTCATAATGACTAGCTTAGCGCCCGCGGTGTGGGCGGCATGGCCGTGTGGGCGGTGCGGGCTACGCCCGCATAAAAAACCATCACAAAGATCAGTCAAAGTACTCACGCAGATAGGGCACAACACACTCAACATGCATTCAAAATTGTTTCGATTTGGACTCGATGACAGACTCAAAAGTACTAACCCGAACAGTCTGGCCACAAACAGACTTCAAAGAATCTCTGAACAAATTGTTTCAACTTGGACTCAATGACAGACTCAAAGTAGACTGACACAAACCCAGAAGAGAGGGGGAGAGAGAGAGAGACGGAGAGAAAGGGATGCAGGGAGGGCGAGAGACAGAGAAAGGGAGGCAGACA
>BFEA01000311.1:299231-334989 GCA_003427395.1 Chara braunii | reverse complement strand
GAACTGGAACTGGAACTAGAACTGGAACTGGAACGGGAACTGGAACTGGAACTGGAACTGGAACCAGACTTCCGAACTGGAACTGGCACTGGAATATTCCCAACTGGAACTGGCACTGGAATGGGACCTGGAACTTGTAACCAGAATTTGGAAACTGGAACTGGATCTTCAACTTGTATCCAGAATTGGGACTGGAACTGCAACTGGAACTGGGAGCTCTTAAGCTGGGACCAGAACTTGGACCTGGAACCACAGTATGGAAGAGGAACTCCAGAGATTGGGACTGGAACTTCTGACGTACGTGTTCACACCTGGGATATGAAATCAGGCCCTGGAAGCAGACCTTGCAACTGTTACAGGAGCTTCATAGTTATGGGTTGGAACTTGGAAGTTCAACATGGAACAGAAACTGCAGCACATGGGACATGGGTTCACAAGTCAACAAGCTTGGGCCAAGAAAGTTGGGAACAGAACTTGGGCCTGGGGAAATTAGATCTCCCAAAATTGGAACTGGAACCAGCGCGAGCTTCCCTACTCTGAAACTTGGGGCCATATACAACGAGGTCGCGCGCTTAATCCACCGGCCGGCGGCCTGAGGGGGACCAGTTCAAAGCCCTGGGGCCCCCCAAAAAAAGGGTTCGACGAAATAGTGTCTGCCGTACTGGTGGTTTAGGGGAACTTTAGGCACTAGAATCTGTAATCAGACCATGGAGGTAGACGATTGCAACTGGAACTCTCCAGGTGAGACCATGGAAATGGGACATTGGAATTTCTCGGGCCATGGGTTCACACAACAAAAGATTCTGGACCAACTGGCTGGCCTAGTTCAGTTGGTACACCCATCAACTGTTGAAATGCATTCCCAAGTTCCAATCCAGATGCAATCAAAGGAACAGAACAAAATCATTCCAAATTACCCGGGCTGGTCAGTTCAATGATGATATCTGAAGGCCATTGGCCTTAAAACAACACTACCTCCACGCCTTTTTTTTCGGAGGTGGGTCGCACTGCGCGCCAATGGGTGCCGAGGCGCCAGCACGGGTGGCGCTGCCATCCTTGTGGTCCGGTAGTAGCTCCGAGCCCCCGAAGATGTGGGATGAGGCTCAACTTCGACCTTGCACCACAGCCTTAGAGGTAGTAGTGGTTTAATAAAAAAAAAAAAAAAAAAAGAAACAAGGACGTTGGGACGAGAATTTCGCACCCACGACCAGCACAGCGTGGCACTGGAACTTCAAAAAGTCGACGGGAGCCACAGGTTCGTACTGGGACTCCTGAGATGGACTTGGAACTTGGAACTTGGAACTTTCAGCCGGCCATGAACTGGAATCTGAAACCAGAGCCTTGGGACTACTAAACCACCAGTACCTCCGACAGTCGCAGGAAGTAGCGCACCCTGACGCGCTTGGATGAACGGGCCTGGACCGGAGTGCCCAAATTCATCCAAGTCGAAACGTTTCCACTTTATTTATTATTTTTCCCGCGGCCCATATATGGCCGAGCTACTGGTGGCTTAACCACGTGGAGCAGCAACTTGAGAACAGGGAGTTTGGAACACTGAACTGGAACTCCAAAACCTGGAAAACAAATAAATCCAAACTACAGTAATCAGTGCTGGCAGGGAGCTATCCCACAATTACAATGTTCAGAGGGACGCTGGACCCAGTTTCCAGCAGGTGCTGCTCCCCACCAATAGATGGAGCCTCTCTAGGTGTGCTAGTGGTGTCTGCTCTTATCAGCACCTCTAGCGGCAGACTGGACTGGAGCGGTGGGAATGACACCTTGGAGGTGGAACTCAGAGGTTCCAGAGTTCAAACTACAGTCTGCCCTTGGCACTCTTGGAACCGGCAGGACCAGTTGGGACCGGCAGGACCAGTTGGGACCGGAGTTCCAGGACTGGAAGTGTGAACCTCTTTTTTTTTTTTTTCCTGTGAAACTGCAAGTACTAGAGTACAGTTTTTGGAATCATGTCGATGTGCAACTCGTCGAACACCTTGGGACCACAGTTGGAGCTCGACGAATGCCTTGGGACCACAGATGGAACTCAACAGAACCCTTGGGACCACAGTTTGAACTGGAACCGGAGGGTATGCATTGGAGCTGGAGTTCAGAGCTTCTAGAGTTCGAGCAACAACTTGGGAAAAAGTTGGGACCAGCAGAAACTTGGATGTTGTTCCACATTGGAAATGAACCTGGAACCACCTGGGGTCCAGGGGGCAGACCAGCCGTTCACAAAAAAAAAGAGCTGGTTAACATAGAGGAGTAGCAAGGCTTGCAGTGCCTGTCTAGAAAAAACTGGTGGACCCACGCAAATTGTGTGCCACGATGGTTCACATTTCTTAGGCCCAGGTGAAAAAGTGCGTTGGAAAAATGACTCAGGGGCTCCGGACCAACCATTGGCCCGCAGTGCGACTCCGCTTCGGCAAAAAGACCCACGAAAATGGTACGCCAAGAATAGAGATGTGGCAAGGCTTGCAGTGTCTTTCGAGAATAGCCTGGCAGACCCACGCAAACTGTGCGGCACGATGGATGAGATTTCTTAGGCCCAGGGGAAAAAGTGCGCCCGAAAAATGACCCACTGGCAGGGGCTCCGGACCAACCATTGCCCACAGTGCGACTCCGCTTCGGCAAAAAGACCCATGAAAAGGGTACGCCAAGAATAGAGATGCAGCAAGGCTTGCAGTGTCTTTCGAGAAAAGCCTGGCAGACCCACGCAAATTGTGCGCCACGATGGTTGAGATTTCTTAGGCCCAGGGGAAAAAGTGCGCCCGAAAAATGACTCAGGGGCTCCGAACGATTGGTGGTTTAATGTGAAGACCGGGAACAGTCCGAACTCTTGGCCTTGGAACAAAAACTTCAAACCACAAGTTGGAACCAGAGCTTAGAGTCGTGGGCCGGCCTTTGGAGCTTGAACCCGGGACCTCCCAGGTTGGAACCACCACTTGCAAGTGGAACTAGGATGTTCCAGGTTGGAACCGAACCTCACTGTGGATCCGGGACCCTGCCACCTTTCCCCTCAAGAACATATTATTGTCACCACTGCTGTATCTATAGGCTGAAAGTTGCAGCAAATACCGTAACGGTTATAATGACCGCATTACATTCTACCAGCGGCAGTTTGGAACAAGAAGTTCAAGCCAAAGATTGGGACCAAAACTAGCCAAAGATTGGGACCAAAACTGGGACTTGCACCTCGGAGGCTCGGTGCTTGATCTTAGGACTTCCCAAGTTTGAACTGCAATTTGCACCTGGAACTTCGGTGTCCCAGGTTGGAACCAAACCTTGAGTTGAGGGTGCAACCGTGCAAGCAGCAGCTGCAGCTCAGAGAAGGGGTAGTAGACCACCAGTACCTTTCCCATATATCAGCCCCGGGCAGAAAAAGATAAACGCCGCCGATGAAAATTATCGACAGACCGACAACAGCGGCCTGATCCCGCTTGGCTTCCGAATATACCAGCACGTAATTTGATTCTCAAGCAGGGAAAGGTATTAGTGGTTTAAACTGCTAGTACACGGCCCCAGCCTTGCAGAATTTTTTTGTCACCACAAGCAAAACTCAGAGGCGCCGCGCGGCCAGGCCCACCGTTGGAAAAGAAATTGGCGGCCTCCGAAGTGGTGCGGGTATCGTCATGCTGACACCCGCCGGCCGATATGTGGTGTACTGGTGGGTTAAGCATCCAATGTGCACTCTTTAGACGTGATCATTGGAACCGGGAATGGCTTCTTGGAACTGCAAGTGGCACTCAAAGTGGGCCATGCACCGCTTGGGACCAGAACCACACCCAGGTTTCAAGGTCCAAAATGTCCCACCTAGATCAACGCCAACGGCGCAGAGTCTATCGTTGACTCAATCAACAGTGTGTCAGTTCTGCGGCTCCATCAACGGCTCGTTACAGGCCCTGATTAATGGCTCCACCTCAATCAATGGATCAATCAACCGCAATCACGGCATTGGACCAGGAGAGTGCTCGCCGGCTAGATAGATGCTTTGATCGACGGCTCGATCAATGGCTCGAGTCGGACTGACTAACTGCTCGATCGACGGCAATCATTGCAGTCGGAATACTAGGAGAGTTTTTCACTTCTCTGCAACTCTTCTGAAAAGGTAGTTTTGTGAGAAGATAGGCAATGGGCGACGAATTGGACATCTGCAGAGTATGACAAGCAGAGAGAGTGCAATACTGCAAATGGGCCCTGACATTTCATAACACACAGTAGGGTGAGGGTTTAATATTTATGCCAAAAATGGGAAACTTCCGAGTGCAGGGGCAACGTCCCACTTAACTAGATCCTTCATTTCTGACCGTGCACCTCGGTTTCATCTCTCGTTAGAAACAAAAAGGATATAATTATACACATGTGCAAGCTCGCCCTCCCGTGGAGTTCCAGTTTTTTAACTTTTTTTACACTTGAAAATAGGGGAGACTTCAAAGTTGTATCACCTGCATCAAGGTTTTCACATAAAACTACAGAGTTTCGATCATTTTGTACAAAAAGAACAGATTATCAAGAGACAAGTCATTCTGTACAAAATGAACAGATTATCAAGAGGCAAGGACTTTTTCTGCCAATCATTTCCTTAAAAAATACAAAATTAGGGTCGGGGTGGCTCGCCAAAACAATGTTAAGGTCTCCTTTTTCCTTCATTTTTTTTCCCCTCCTTCCACTTTCCATAGCTCCCCGACCTCGTCAATTTTCCTGTCCGCAGCAAAAAAATACCTCTAGCAGCGACTAAGAGATAATGATCCAAACGAGCGCACCTTCCTGATGATTCCGCGCAGATGGATGAAACCAGTAGAAGGAGCTACGTTGTCGAGTTCTTGGGAAGAAGCTGGCTATGGTGGAGTGGGAAGCTATGACATGCTCGAAGTGAAATCGTCTTTCTGTACTTCGATGGTTCGACTAACTGTGAAAAAAAAAAAAAAAAAAAAAGTTTTTAAAAATTGGACTTTGATGCTCATACTAGCTGTGGCAAGTCTTTTTTCAAAGCATGAAATCTCAATTCTAAGTTTGTATGTATGTGGCTTCGTGTGCTGCTGCTTCCTTCCCAAAAGGCTTTGCTGCGTCTGTCACTCTCTTTATCTGTGCAATTGGAACCTTCTGTGTTTATGACCGTTGATCCTCCTCATAATTTATGGTAAAAAACGAAATGGGAAAATTTGCGTTATGCCCCTTAAAGTTGAGATATATGCCAAAGTGCCCCTAAAAGATGTCGGTAGAGCGGAATACCCTTCTGACAATTAAGAATCTTTGCAAAATACCCTTCTCGTCGCTTGGACCGACCAGCTTTGCAATGCACTCCTGCCGGACACCAGTCCAACTTTTCAAAAATTAATACCCCTGTGCGTGCCAACTTTCAAAGGTTCAATTAATTTTCAGCTTACCCCTAATGGCCTATGTCATCGTTTCAATACACCCCCCTGGCCATTGGGTCCAATTCCCCCATCTCCGACCTCAACCTCTTCCTCCCTCGCCATTCCTCCCAGGTCTCCTCCCTTTGTGTGTGTGTGTAAGTGTATGTGTGTGTATGCATATGTGTGTGTGTGTGTGTGTGTGTGTGTGTGTGTGTTTTGTAGTGTGTGCCAAGGCACCCGACAGTACGTACAACGTATCATATGGGCTCCAACAGATTGCGTTGGCAGATCTCGGGTGAATGACGATTAGGGCAAGAGCCGCGTAATTAAGCAACTTGACCAAACATGTTTCCAGTGATCCCGACAGGATGGTGTCTGCAGACTTACTCGTCAGCCACAAAGGTGTATATTTTCATTCGCACATGACCGTTCAACCCTTAGGATTCAGAAGCGGGTGCCCTTGGGAGTACTCCATTTTGCTTGTTTCTATTAATGGTTGCTCATTTCTAGGTCTTTCGGCTGGAAGATCCGTTCTGGCAGTTTTTTACCCCTGGGATTTGTGGGTTGCCAGCTTTTTAGTTCCATTTGCATACATCCATATGGTCATAGAATAAGGCTTGATCGCTTCTAATTGATCTCGATTTCGATACGGTGCGTATCTGCATCCGGTGGGATCGACTGTGTTATTTTGTATGTAGCCTACGTACCTTTGATCGTTAGGTGCTTGTTCAAAGAATGAAGGTAGTTCTATTAGCAATGATGCCTTCGTATTATAACCATAGGCTATTAGCGTAGAAGAAGAACCCGATCAACTGAGAACACGGGTTTGGCAGGTTATGACCAATCGCGGCTACGCTACTCGAATGCTCAGTCTCTTCCTAAGAAGGGTTTGTGGTTTCAGAAAGGCTAGTTAACAAGGTTTCCCATATATAAAAACCAGGAGGTGCACTTACGAAATGAAAGTTACTTGATTCTAATCATACGAAGCAGGTCATCCGGTTAGGATTGCATTGCTTCCACACTACTTAAATATATATATATGAAATCAAAGAAATTGCAAATTTCAAAAAAAAAAACGAAAAAAGGAAAAAAGGAGAGAAAAACAACGAGATCTTATCGAAGAAGAAGAAGAAGAAGAAGAAGAAGAAGAAGAAGGAGAGGGAGAGAGAGAGAGTCGCGAATTGCAAAACAAGAAGAGATCAACAATGTCATGCGGAGTGAGGACGAGGCACTCAGTCGCGTTCCAGGATTTCCTGCAGACAAGGCTGATATAGGACCTTTCCGATTGGAGTCCCAAGCGGATCGGGGTGCGTAAACACGGGCGACAATAATGGCCTGCTACTTACGTATCCCGATTGCTTGATACTTCACTGAGTATTCATAAAGATATGTATAATTACAGAAAGCGCCTTATCCGGTAAGCATTGGTCGAAAACATTATATACCCTACGCAGTGCATTCACAGGCCAGGAGCATGATCAATCCATCATACGATTTTGGATGGTAGAGATCGGCAAACCGAAGGCGAGAAATCAATTCATCATGCTGATTTTTCGCGTATCCGGGTTCTTCAGGAAACGGAAATACGAATGCCCAAGGTTTCCCATGACTTCCGTTCATCGATTGCCACGTGTAGCTTTTACCGGTGCTAGCTGAGTCCTACAAAAAAAGTTGTTATACGATTTTTTCAAATAGGAGTATCAGTCGGTCGGGGTGCGTAAATACGAGCGATGGCAGTCACAATTTATTTATGTCTCCCGGTTGTCATATATCCCCTTGTGCACCGATATGCGCAGTCATAAAAAATCACTTCAAAAATTATGTTCGAGAACACACTTATCCATCCCTATCATTATATTCACAGGACAAAAGTATCCACAGATTCGAGCGATGATTACATAGGACGAAAAAGCTTGAGGGATCATTCATGCTAAATGATTTCAAGTTTAACGAGTAGTTATAGACAAAATAAGGTTTGGTCATTAAGTTAAAGGAATGCGATGATTACTTCGATCAATTAAATAAAGGGACATGTTGGGTTCCTCGCCTATCTGGCACTCAAGGGACGAAGATATGAATGGTTGAGGTCTTTCATTATTTTCGTTCATCGATTGCCTCGTGTCGTTGTTATCACTAGTGTTGCTAACTCTGTAGACAAGGTTGCTATACGACCTTTTCCAACGAGATCATCAGCTGATCGGGGTGAGTAAATATGAACGATGGCTATCGCTTGCTTATTTACGTATCCTGGTTGCTAGATGTTCCCTGAATATGCGAAGCAGAAGCGAGTGGTCATCCCTAAAGCGCTTTTCTGCTCTGGCCACACGGAGCGTCATCAGAGGGAACATCTTCCATGGTCTTTGGAATAAAAGGAGAGATGGTGGGAAGAGGAAAAAGAGGAGAGGGAAAAGGGGATAGGGAAGGCGATCGACTGAGAGATTAGAGGTGTAAGAGAACATGCAGAGGGGGTGGGTGGGAGGATGGGCAGCGCCAGGATGAACAACAGCAGTGCCGATAGTGCCAAGAAGGCTAGGAAGGCGAAAAATTTCAGGCCGCCCAATCCATTGCTTCCTGCTTTTCTTCCACCTTCATACTCCTAGTGCTACCTCTGTCGCTGCGACCGCAATCCCATTTCCGACAGCAATGCAGTCGAGTGCGGGCGAGAGCGTCAGTGCAGCGAATAAAATTGCGAATGCTGTGACCCCGAATGAGATACTGGCCGGCTTCAACCAAATGGACTCTTCTTTGTTGAGCCACACTGCTACGGCTGCAATGACAATACTAAGGATAAGAGCTAGTAGAAATACTGTGATGAGATAGAAGCATATGAGAAGCGACAGCAACGCTTGCAAGGATGTTGCGGCGATACACACATTCATTGTTCGTCTACCCGCTTTGCTTAGTGTCATGTTGCAGCATAGAACTTTTGCTACTAATCAGCGCTATACCAGATGAAGAAATTATACCACTTCCTGGTTGTCCCCTTGCTCCTTTAGCTGGTCAAGGTCGATTTCGATGTCCGTCGCGGAAAAAACTGCTCCCACTTGCTCCACTCGTACGTAGTTCCTGCAAATTTACGCACATTGCTGCTTTCACCACTGGTTCGTTTTCTTACTCGCTGATTCCCAACCCTTATTGTTCCTTTTTTTTATTCGTGCATCGTTGTCTCTTATCTCGACGTTTTCCGATGTGGAAAATTCAAAATTATTTCCTTTCGTGCGCTTTTCTGGATCATGCCCCCTAGTTGGTGCGGCTCTCCTTAAAAGCGACATGGGATGTGATCCGAAGGATACTGTCGGCAATTTCGCAAAAAAAACGTATCATAATCTATAATTCCGAAAAAAATTGAAGTCTCCAAACCATTTTATACTTCTCACTAAAAATTATGATTGTTATAGAGATACCTAATGATTTTAATAAGCACAGTATGCCTGACGTATGACTCAAATATCTATCCTCGTATGTCTTTTTCTATACCTAGCTTGGTCACTGTAACACATCCCTCGGAGAAATTCTGCAGATTAATATGACCAAGAAAAATAAATTATTTGGGCGTATCAAAGGTAGGGGAGCAAAAATATAAAAACAAATGCAAATTTCTTGTGATAATTGTTTGGGGCAACGGCTCATGAGTCACACCTGTGGCTTCAAATAGGCAATTTTAGCAGTTCTTGAAACAAAGCAAAAAAAGTCGCCGCTAAATCTGCATTCGTGTCACTTCAAGAAAACAGCCCCAGTTTCAACCCCCTACTGAACTTGCACATTTTGACACTTAAACAATGACATGGATACCATTTTGTCTTTTCTTGCCTATATTAAACTAAAGAGGTGACTCAGGAGCAGTTTCCCTCAATTGTTTTCTCTATTTATTTATTTTTTTCTAATAAAAAATATTTTGTTTTATAACTTTAATTTTAATATTTTAAGATCTTTAAGATTATCTTTCATCTATTCTAAATTAGAATATTGTCTTCAAATCTATCCTATCGAAAAAAAACATCTTAAAGTTGTCACCATTGACAAATCGGTCAAAGATTTTTTATTTCATATGTCAACTCATTTAAGTTACAAAAAAATATAGAAGTATATAATACAGATCTGTCAAGAGAGATAATTCACAATTATTTTCCAAGGTAATACTTTGATAATTAAATAACGAGTTTTAATAATTGTATTCCATCTTCACATTTATTATACATAAGGTATGAAGTAGCGTTGCCGGCCCGAACGTTCAGAAGGGGGTCGGAACCCCCCCAAAACATTTGGGGGGGTTCAGGCTAGGGTTCGGACCCTGTCCGACCAGTGATTCGGGACCCGCCAAACTGTATTTCTGGGGCTTTTTTTTCAATAGTGCACCATCTAAAGCACCTATCAGAAAATTTGCGTTTGATTCTGATAAGCAAAAAAAATATATATATTCATAGAAAATAGGGGGTTAAAAAAAAATAGACCCCCATTTCACCCCCCATTTTATTCTTTTTTTTCGTTTTTTTGTACATAATGATCGATCGATTGATTGGTTGGTTGATTGGGGGAGGGTCGCCCCCTTCTCCCGTGCCCCCCTCGGTCCCCCCCTTGTTGTGTGTATGTGTGTATGTGTGTGAGTATGTTTATGTGTGCGTGTATGTGACCACCCCAACCAATCAATCAATCCATCTATATAGCATTTTTAATTTTCTTCACTGTTTTATTGATTGATTGATTGATTGGTTGATTGGTTGATTGGTTGATTGGGGTTGGGGCGGGGGGGGGTCGCCGCCCCTTCCTAACGCGCACACACACACACACACACACATATACACACACGCACACACATACACACTCATCAAACACACACACACACACACACACACACACACACACACACACACACACACACACACATACAACAAACAAAACACATGCACACATACATACACACACACACACACACGCACACACGCACACACCACACACACACACGCACACACACACATGAGGGGGGGGCAGCTCGTCGAGCGGGGGATGGGTGACCCTGTGCTAAACAACAAATCAATCAATTAATTGAGATATATATTTATAATATAAGTTCATAAGAAGAAAAAAAAATGTGATATTGATTGATTGGTCAGGGGGGAGGTCACCCCCTCCATAGACACACATACATGCACGTGTGCGCGCTAGCACACACACAAACACATAGCGGGAGAAGTTTCCTACCTTTCGGTAGACAAACTACCCCCCTGCCTATATTTTTGTATAAGCAAATATGTATTGCAAAGACCCCCCCCCTTCTGCAACATGATTAAAAAGAAACAAAAAAAATTAAAAAAAATAAAAATAAAAATAGTATTTGAAGTTCAACTTTGCATTCGACCAAACGCTGCCTCTAGGGATCATGAGTGTTCAGTCGTTCAAGCCATCATGTTCGGCCTGCCCGTAACTTCAATTGCCCTAATGTAAAAATAAATGTCTTCACAAAATTTTAAATAAGAATGTTACCAGTATATATAGAGCAACAACATGCTAGAGTGGGGCAAGCGTCCAATATAACAATTAGAACATCACAAGAGAGTTCGATTACAATCTGTCATTTGTGATTTAAAGAGAACCGAGACATATTATCCCTAGTAAAAATTATATAATAACAGACAATATCGATATAATCAAAAAATATATTTGGATAAAAAAAATTCTCTCTTATTTGTAAAAATACCTAGTGATACTTACTATGCATTCATAAACTATTATACTATGATGATTAACAAGTTGACATGCTGAAGGGATAGTAGATGTCATTTAGTAATTCCTAAATGAAATATCATATACAAATGAGGGATTTCAATTTTATCTTCGATATCAATCTGGTTGCGTGAGTCACCTTATTGGTCCGGGCGATCCGACCGGACAAAGACTAAGGAAGATCCCCGCAAAAGAAAAACAGAAAATTGGACAGGAACTGTTGGAAAAGAAATTGGATAATCTATTTCCAATGTTAAATTGAAACTCCTTTTCGAATCAAAATTAAAAATAAAAATAAGAATTAATGTTTTTTATCAGATCGACAAGTGGGACGGGGTCACTCTGGTAGCCAACTTAATTGTAAAATTACTTGGTATGTTGGACCTTCAACATATTTAATTATAGTTATATCATTAAGCGGCCGGCATTTCGTTACTCGATAATATAAATTAAAGTTTTGTTTCCTTATGTATAATACTATATTGTAATATATTTTTATTAGAAGAATGAATAATTAAATGAATTGAAGTTACACTATCTAAGTTTATGTCATTTACTATATAGTGTGATGTGTTATCTTATAATATTCACATCGTTAACAAGTTCCAAATTTGATTTAGACATTATAGTACTTAAATTTAGTTGTAGATAAGTCGATGATTTTTTTACATCAGAAACAATAACAATTAAACTATCACCTTTTCTAGTTAGACTATATAAATAAATAGTTGAACCTCAAGCATTACTTTTTTTTTTTTTTAGAAACAAGAGAATTCATGCACAAGAACCAAACTCAATGAACCATTTATTTAAGATTGTTAAATGTACAAGCATTGATGTACTTATCTTCTTAAGAGTCTTTCATCCACAAGTGAATTTTTTTGCTTACAAACATAATTATCATTATATCGCTTTATGTAGCATCGTGTTCGCGTTCGGTGACCGGACTCGAACATTCACGAACGAACGTAAACGAGTGTCAAAATCTGGGTAGCACGGCCCCTCCACGTTCGCGCGAACGTGTTTGCACGAACAACTCGCGAACATGTTCGGGCGAACATTTTTTTTTCCGTAAAAAAGATATATATATACAGGGTTACCTAACCGAACGTTCGGGGGTCCCCGGGCTAGCCCCCGAACGTTCGGGCGTTCGGGGTCCCGTTCGGGGTCCCGTTCGGGGTCCCGTTCGGGGGCCGAAGACCTCCAGGTTCGGCCCCCGCCAAAACAAATTTCGGGGTCTAAGAATAAGTTTGTTTTTCTGAATGTTTTTTTGTGAGTTCTCTATGATGTAATCTACACGCCTATAAATTTTCAAGTCATTCTGATCAGCCGGAAAAACATTAAAAATCGTGAAAGATGGGGGTGTCAAAATGTGCTCGCCCATTCACTATTTTGTTTTTTTTCACTTTTCACTTTTTGTCTTCACTTTATTTCGGGGCCTAAAACAAATTATTATTTTTTAAAAATAAATTAATGAGTTATTGATTATGTAAACTACATATCTGTAAATTTTCAAGGCATTTGTCAACGCCCAAAAATAATTAAAAATCTGCAAAGATGGCGGTATAGAAAAGGTGCTGGCACACTCACTCATTTTATTTCTCTTTATATTTTTTCTCATTTTTATCATAGTGTTTATTTTCTGTATTTGATTGTTAATTCAAATTTGGTAAAGAATTTTGATGTAGTGCCCAGAAAAATATTTTTTAGTTTATTTTTTTCCATAACCTTTTTATTTTTCGAAATTTTCTGAGAACTTTTTTTTTTTTTTTTTTTTTTTTTTTTTTTTTTTGTCCTTTTTCCCCCCCACGGACCCCCAAAAAGATAAAAAAATTTTCCCCCCCCCCCCCCCCCCATTAAAAAAAAAGTCGGGAAAACACGATGCTGCAACAGTGATTTTGAAATAAAAGAAAAAGTATCAAATGGTGAAAGTCCGTAGGGTACACAGCCAGAACTTTTTCGCTTTTTCTGAAGCTGTTCAAAGCTCAGAATGTCGCACGATTTCCCCTCCATCAATGGCGTGTATGCCGTGTAGTAATCCAACTCTGTCACTCGTGATTAAAAACAGTCCGCACACGGTATAATACGGCGCTGGTGGGCCCTGGCCCCAGGGACGTCGGGGAAGGCCATCACGAGGGTGGAAGTTACACCAGTGCTTTTAGGAATGTGTATGTTGGTGAGTATTCACACGCATCCAGCCAAATTGCATATCTGAGTTGATTCCACACGTCATACGAGATAAAAGGTCAACAGCTCAAGACAGACGACAGGAGAAAGAAAGAGAAAAAAAGAACGAAGAAGAATCACACGACACGTTGACAAGTCATCTCTCCAAACTCCCGAACGCGGCGGGACAGGCCATTAAATCAATCGTCAAGCACAATATGGCCCATCAAAGCTCGAACAAAATTGGGCATGATCGCGCCCATGTCGTCGTAATCTATACGAGCTAACTGGCGGTCGACGGGGACTCGACCCAACATGTTTCGTCCGGTCGCCAGTACCGGAACTCGTCAAGGGTCTTCGGCGCACAAAGGAGATCATATCGAAACAAGTCAAGTAGGTATAAGACTATGAAGGAGTACCTTTTGAATTGAACAGGGAATCAGACTAGGTGTGTAGTACTATTGCTAACAAGTAGGAAGGTCCTAGAAGAGAAACACGGCCCTACTGTTAACTACACACCTAGTTTGATTTCCGTTCAATTCAAAAGGTACTCCTTCATAGGGCCCAACCGGCCCTTCATGTAACCAGACCCCTTCGTTGGTCCTGAGGGACAAAGTGCCCCCCACTATTGCCGCGTACATAAACCCAGTCAAACAATCTACCCAATCGTCCCAACAACCCCCAAACTCGTTGGAGAAATTCCTCAAAGCAAAATAAAAAAATCCATCATCAAACCCTCTCAACCGCAACTCCACCTTTAGCGCAAAAAAAAAAAAAAAAAAAAAAAAAAAAAACAGACAACTGCTGCCGGCATATCAGTGAACCTCCTTGCCCTGCGAAAAAACAAACCAACGACAGCCAACTTTTGTCGTCGGCTTGCGTAGGAACAAGCATCCTTTTTTTATTCTTTTTATCCTCCAAATTTTGAAACAGAATTCCTTCACGAACATGCCCCTGATGTTTCGTGCACAACAGCACATCCTACCCACAATGGCCAACCAAAATCTTTAACAACACCCCCCAAAAAGTCCCAACTTTCCGACCTACTACCGCCTTCACCCGAATAGAACGCCCGGTCATTATAGCTGCATTTGGCCCAACTTTCAGTCCAGATGCAGTGATAATGACCGGGCGTTCTATTCGGGTGAAGACGGTAGTACATTCCAAGATCAGGTTAGAATCATAACGTCTTTCAAACTTAGCCAACAGCTCATACCCCTGTCGAAGGGATCCAGCATCTCCCTTCCTGAACTTGACAAACATTGACACCTCGTCAATGAGATGAACTCCATGTACCAGTCTCTGATCTCTCCCTTTTTTTTCTTTTTTCTTTTGACTCCCACAAGGGGTCAGGTAAGTGAATTCCGAAAAGGCGTAAAGTAAGCAAGCAATGGCAGGGCTTGAAGATTTTCTCATCGGGAGAATCAGGTAGAGTGGGTGGTGGGTCAAGCCGAGCTGCTCCGTGAACGGAAGTCACAAACTGAAATGTCTCAATACAGTATTCAGAATGTGCAAAACAAACAAAACATGCAAAGAGGCTAATTTGGCTGAAGAGGCAGTACTCCATTTATTCATGCTTCTTGTTTCTTTCAATCATGTATCAGTAATCATTTGTACGAGGGACGCTGGACCCGTTTTCCAGTAGGTGCAGCTCCCCACCAATAGACCGGAGCCACTAGCTGGGCTGTTAGCGGTGGATGAGCTCATAACAACACCACTAACAGTCTCAGCCAGTTTAATTATATATATCACAGCCCCTCGTTTGTTGTCCTCTTCTCCCTCTCCGCCTACGGTTTACCGGGCAGTTCTATTTGACGATATATATATATATCGTCAAATAGAACTGCCCGGTAAACCGTAGGCAGAGAGGGAGTATATATATATATATATATATAGAGAGAGAGAGAGAGAGAGAGAGAGAGAGAGAGAGAGAGAGAGAGAGAGAGAGAGAGAGAGAATGAAAGCATTACACATACAGTGACATACTTAGCAGCTGCTCAGTTAACCTCCCAGTCTCACTGGGGCAGTCAATGCTGGCAGCCAGATTCTCATTTACCCTCTGCTGTTTATCAACTGTTCAAATGGGACGCTGGACCCATTTTCCAGCAGGTGTGGCTCCCCACCAATAGATTGGAGCAACCGGACCTCGCACTAGGGGAGGCTGTTCGTATCCCCTTCCCTAGTGACGCTGGTCTGGCTTTCCTGTTTTAAAAAAAAACAAAAACAAAAAAGACAGGTCCTGGAGTCACCGGAGTAATTCCCTTTTGGGGGGGACTCTTCCCTTTTTGGGGGGACTCTTCGAGGGTTGACTTCTTTTTGCTTATTTTATCAGGGATGGGTATCCAAATCCGGTGGTGCAGGAGGAGAGGGGAAGGAGGGAAACGGAGAGAGAAGAGGGCGCAGGGAGTGTGGGGTTGGAGGGGGGGGGAGGAACTCTTCGAGGGTTGACTTCCTGTTGCTTATTTTATCAGGGATGGGTATCCAAATTGGGTGGTGCGAGAGGAGAGGGGAAGCCGGGAAACGGAGAGAGAAGAGGGCGCAGGGAGTGCGGGAGTCTGGAGGCAGCAGGAACGGGTGGGGGAAATTTGTTGGTTGGCGACGGACCGCCCTCTATGTTGTTCCTGCTGCCAGCCAGCAGCTGGAACGAAAGGTGACGGCCGTTTTCTCGTTTTCACTCGTGTGCCACCTTAGGCCTGGCCGGACGTGCAGTCAAATGCATTCTGGAAAGTGCTAGTGTGAGAATGCCCTGAAATGAAAGGGGCTGACAAGGGAGGGAGAGCGTGTACTAGGGGAGAACAGGGAGGAATGTCTGGTTCTGTCTTCTGGCCAAAGAGGATTCTTAGGCCTTAAGTTTGCCTTTGTCTCCTGGCCTCATGCAATCAGGTGTGAGGAAGAGGGAGGGAGAGGGGAAAGGGGCCAGGGTTGGGGGATAGTGAGGGTGCTGGAGAGCATAAGAAGGAAATGTGGTGTCAGGTTCGGCCTTAAACCGCCAGCATTTGGCCCATACATCAGCCGTGGGTCCCTCGCCGCAAGTTTCGGATGCTGCAAACGCGACAAAGGCCATTGATGAGATGTATCGACAGACGCACGGCCCCAAAAGTCACAGCATGTTAATGTGAGGGGCCCCGAGGCCGATCTATGGGCCAAGTACTGGTGGTTTAAGAGGGAGGAAGGAGAGCAAGGGTGCCCTGGAGAGGACAGGGAGGAGTGTTAGGCTCTGAGCGAATGGGATTCTTACCCCTTTGCCTCCGCCTCCTGGCGTTGATAATCCTGATTTCAATGGCGGACCCATGATGGCGTCTTTGTCCACAAATCAGACCTGCCTAACGATCTCCCCTCCCAAGGAAGTTCTGCCGCCCACCTCACAATTGTGAAACTGATCCTGGAACTGGAACTGGAACTAGGACCAAAACCTTTAACCAGAATTTTGAACTGGAATTGGAAATGGAACTCATAACCAGAATTTGGAACTGGAACTGGAACTAGGACCAGAACCTTTAACCAGAATTTTGAACTGGAATTGGAAATGGAACTCATAACCAGAATTTGGAACTGGAACTGGAACTNTTTTTTTTTTTTTTTTTTTTTTTTTTTTTTTTTTGTGGTCCGTGTTTGGCCCGAACGGCCGAACGCCTTCCGAAGGGGTCCCGTACATTCGCGCGTTCGGCCCGTCCCGAACGCCAGTAACCCTGTATATATATATATTGTTTTCGGTTTTTGATGTTTAACTCATGATTGGCTAAGAATTTGAACTTACTCCAAGGCAAAAGTTGTTTGTATTGTTATTTTACATAAATATATTTTTTCGGATTTTTCTGAGAACTTTTTTTTTTTTTTTTTTTTATGTTCGCGTTTGGAGGGTTTTGGGAACTTGTCCACGTTCAGGCGAACATGTTCGTGTTCGCCTCCGAACGCGAACGCTGTGCTACGTAGGTCAAAACCCTCCAAACGTTAACATAAAAATATTTAAAAATAATATGTTTTCGAGAAAGTTAAAAAATATATATTAGGTAAAATAATTTTTTTTTTTTTTTTTGGGAACCATCTTCAAATTTATAGTTAAACTCGAGTAAAAATAAATAAGAATAAAAACTTTAAAAAAATATGTTTAACCGAACACGTTCAAGAGGCGTTCGGTCGAACACCCGAACGTGTTTGAGCATTCGTGAAAATTTCGAGGTCGTTCGGTGTGCTGCACAACCTTGCTATTGCTATTTTATTTGTGGTTGCAAGCCATGTGTACTGTACAACCTCTGAGATTGGTCATAAATAAATAAAGAAATATTTGAAATTCATACATCTCTTTAAAGAAAATTTTTATTGTTTCTAAGAAAAATCATGTCGAAACCTATAGATATGATCATTTTCATATTAATTCTTAAATACGAATAACATGAAAATCATCACTATCAAGTTTCTGTTCCATCGGCATCAACTTTGTGTGACTTGTGATCTAAAAGCCCCAATACCTGCTCACGCGAGCGATATTGTTTACTCGTTGAGGGTTAAGTGGTGTAAACGATCAAGTTTCATATATTCATTTACTCATTCATGTCTCTTACATCTTTATTATAACAAACGAATCTTTAAAAGCATGACTTGACGAACTTTCAAACTTTTACTAAAGTATTTTTGTCGCAAATGTTATAAGGTTCATCTCAAGGCATACTTCTGCCATCTTTCAATTGAACTAGTTTCGTGGCCACCACCCAAGTATGATGTCGTGGCCATTGCCTAAGATTTATGCAGAATATTCTTGATCTCTTTGAAAATTCTCACATGTAGTTAGTATTGAAATCTAGCAAGACAAAACTTTCTCATTCTTAAAGTGAAAATAATAAGTTTCTTACACTTAGTTTTGGATGATTTATTAAGGATATACAACATTACTCATTTGCTACAATCCACATAAGTAAGAAAAAAATAAATGTTCAGAATAAAATTTGTACAATCACCATAATTGATCTCGGCGCTAATTGCGGAAGCAATCCGACCTACGACAACACAGCAATGACTATGGTTGGAGATCACGGCGGGCTCCTGGTGGTCGATCAGGGATGGAGGAACCTCTACATCCATTGCCTGGAGGGTTGTGGCAGGTACCTCGTAAGGTTGTGTATGCAATCATGATGCTGCAAGATAGAGGCAGATCGTGATCGATGCCACAAAAACAATACAACATTGCCACCCCTGCAATTGGGAACCCCCCACAAGGTAGTCTTTGTCCTCCGCATGCGCTACATCACGTGACTACTAAGGCATTTTACCTTACACAACTGCTATTGTATGTTGTCGAGGGAGCACTCGATGCCACATGGGCCAAGCGTGGCTGGGTGACTGATGAGGAGATATAATCATGGGTTTACGTTTGTGGAATGGGCGACGTACTGTACCTTGGTGTTCTCCTTGTCGGATCAGAGTCAACCAGGTTTGTCGTGGTCAGTGCCACATCTTGCGACACCCACGATGGAATAGCTGATCAAAATAAACCACCACGAAGATACCACGTGCAAGGTTTGTCATACCAATTAAGAGACTTTGTTTCACCTCCTCTTGGGATGCCCGTTCGTCGTAGTCTTTTCGGAGCAATGGTTGCAGATGGTGGCCTGCCATAATTTACCATGGCCACAACGGTATGATGATGACGAGGATGTAGGGACATTGATATGTTACTGAAGTTCATCCTTGATCAACTCAAACCTTTATTAATAATATGTTAATGTATGTACATATATTGTGTGGGAGGGTAGTGCATCGACAAACTAAATTAGGGCCTACGTAGCACCGTGTTCGTGTTCGGAGGCGAACGCGAACAAGCGTCCGAAACCCTCCGAACGCGAACATAAAAAATATTTAAAAAAAACAAAAAAACGTTCTCCGAAAAATCTAAAAACAATATAAGTGATGTAAAATAACAATATAAGCAACTTTTTCCTAGGAATCATGATCAAATTCGTAGCCAATCATGAGTTAAAAATCAAAAATCGAAATAATATATATGTATATTTTTTTTAACGGACAAAACAAATGTTTGCCCGCACATGTTCGCGAGCTATTCATGCGAACGCGCGAACACGTTCGCTCGAACGTGAAGGGGCGTGAACACGTTCGTCGTGCTACGCAGATTAGGGGATAGCAACAATCGGATAATGGCTGGGATAGAGGGACCGTAATCAAGAAATGGACAAGAAAGTCTACGTCATAGAGTTAAAGTGGTTATATGAGACAATGTTTTTCACCTAACGATATGGTAGGTTTACGCCCTCTCGTCTTAGATGGTTTATAATTTAATGCGGAGGATATTGTTGTCTCCAAGAGGCAGACAGTGGATGTTATAGATAAAGTAACAAAGGATGTAGCTACGTTGCGTCATCGTATAGATTACATTAGGCTCATCACCTATTATTGTTACTGCTAGAACGTTGTCGCAACCCTCGCACAACAATCTACTCCTCTTACTCTTTCTTCGTCTGTCCTGCACCCCACCCACTCCAGCGGAATGGCCTCCCGAAGGGCATGAAGCCTTCGCGTCCTGGCAACCTGGTGCGGCATATAGATAGGCTTTCAAGCACGTAAAATTCATTCATTTGACTGTTGCTGCCAAAGTAGGCCTTAGGAAGAGATAACAATCAAGCTAAAGAGTAAAATATTAGTCATTAGCGCACTCTTAAATATTATGCCTGTCAGAATCATGACCAACAAATAAAGAATATGTCGACAAGGGCACGATAACTGAATATTTCTTTTGAAGCTTTTAGGGCTAACTGGGTTAATACACACTCTGGTTGCAAGACATCTAACTCATTAAATATCAACCACCTGAGGAAGCAACCGGAGGTAGGTCCAAGTGCTGCAATACTACAAAAGACTAACTTGTCAGGATTGACGCATGCATTTTGCATTGTGCTAGTTTGTGGTCGCAGGGTTCTTCCTCAAACATAAAGATTACTGGATGATTAATGAGATTGAGAGCAACAAGAAAGGAACCCAAAGGAAAAAAAAGAAGAAAAAAAAAAGGACATTGTATCAGTTTCCTAGGCTACTAGAGTGACCCAGGACCACTTGCCCGGCTGGACCTTAAAAAAAATAAAAATTATTTGTTATTTTGATTTTTTATTTTAAATTTGGTAAAGTTTTTCGATGTGACCTTGAGGGGAACGTTGTTTAGTTTATTCTTTTGCATAACATAGTCTATTTTTGGACCTTTTTTTTTTTTTTTTTTGGCAAAGGCCTTTTTCTGGTTCTTGCACGGTCAGGCCAACCGAGAAAATAGGGTGACCCTGGCAGCCCATCTGGTATCCATAACCTATTATGTGGGTTATGATCCTTTTTCTGCTTTTCGCCTTCCTTTATTTTGATCTTAGTCTACTTCACTGTCTCTTAGTGATTAGCATTTCAAAGCTGATATTTAATTTAAAATAACATTTTTCTCGTGAAATGAAATTAAACTTAAAAAAATGTGTAATATATTTAAAACATTTTTTTTGTCCCCACAATATTAATGGTTCATCATCCAAAAATGTTGGGTTCCAAGTATTGTTTGAATATATTCGAGGATTCCGCCCAACAAAAAATATATATATATTCATAGATCAATATTTGTAATGCCATATGTTAGGTTCACGATTGCTAAAAACTATAGTTTTTTAAGAAAGCTCAATTTTGTTAGACAAAAAAAAAGACAATTTACGCTAAATTACTATTTTCTTAACATCTATATTAATTTATTGGACCTATAGGTCCACTACAATATAATATACAGTAGATAATCATATAAATATATTATATTAAAAATGTATAATGATATAATATACGATGCCGTACTATATTACAATCTTAGTTGTTGAATAATGAATATTAACTTACTAAGACCCCAATTAACAAATAAGTCAACCTATCTATAAGTTCTATCTAATAAAATTAACAATATTATCAATTATTTAGAGAAATGAAAATAAAAACGTTCGATAAAATAAAATAAAACTTTTATTCATTTATTGAGATGCTCATTATACAACCATGTATCATTGTTTTTTTTTCTTTTAATATGTAATATTACTTAGCAAAAAGAAAAAAAATAAAAGAGTCAAAAAAAAAAAAAATTATTAACTCATCGAGGTGCCCATTATACAATTATGTTTAATTGTTCTTCAAATATATTTTTTCTAATATGTAATATTCTTCGCCACTAGTCGGGCGCCCGAGTCACCTTTTTTTCCCAGGCAGCCCGACTGTGCAAAGACAAGGGAAGGTCCTAGTGAGGGGGGGGGGGAAACACAGTACAAAAAATGCGAAACAAATATTATATTATGCAAAAAAATAAATTGAACAAGTTTTGCCTTGGGGTCATAACCAAACTATTTACCAAATTTAAAATAATAAATCTAGTTAAAAAATCATTTATAATTTTTTTTTTTTTTTTTTTTTGGCCTAGCCGGGCAATTGGTCCCTGACCACTCTGATAGCCTAGACAATATTACTCTACAAAACTCCAATATTACCAACGTCTATTTTTTTTTTCCACAGTCTCGCAGGCTGTAAAAATGAAGTAGTCATTTGTTTTGTGGTTCACCTTTGCAGGGGAAGACAATAGGTATGAGGGATTATATACGCTATGTTAGATGCTTCTACTTATTCTTAAGAACTTGCACCTGTTGAACATGAGTGCAACGTCCCGAAACATAAAATCTTTAGTTAAGTTTCGTTTACCAACTACACCATTTTTTTTCCTTACCTTTCTATCACCAATTTGTGACGCATAACCTATGAGTGCCTATTTTCAAGCTCCATCCACATTAGATGGTAGCGGGGTTGTGTTAAACATAGCCCGAGGGAACTCATTTTTTTCATATAGAGACTGCATGCCACGAGGGTCAATTTAATGCAAGTTGGCAGGGTCCTTCGTAAAGTTCATCTTATTGAAAATGTGGTCCAGCCTATTTTAAAAAAAGGTCAAGGTCACATTAGTCTATGTATTCGTTCAGGAAATTAAGATCTACGCAGTTCGGGGTTGTTGTTGAAGGGTATCTGAAGACACTGCTCGCCGATCTGCCCAAATGTTTACCTAGAATAAATAAAAAATATGGGATAGTCCAAAGGTTTTTTAGTTCTTGGTGGATAACGCTATGCTACTTCAACACATGTATGCTGAGAAAGTAGCATCCGTGCCGGCTAGTGATTGAGAGCTAAGGTAGGTCGTGTTTGCCACAACTAGGCAAAATGTAAAGAACATCTTCAAAGGATATCCCGCCATAACAGCTAAGAGGGCATTAAACCCACTTGTTTAAAAAAAAAAAAAAAAAAGTATAAACGGAATGTCGAGAAGTGATAACAACATTGTCGGTGCGTAGAAAAACACAAAATTGGTTAAAAAAATAAAAATAAAAAAATAGGTATACATGGAAACCTTACAACACTAGCAATAAAGTGTGTTATAACTCATGAAGTTTGTCAAAACAGTTTTTAAGGATCTGACAGTGACATAAAAAGTATTAGATGAAGCAAAAAAATATACAACCTTGACAAAAAGGGTGGAAAATCTTCACAGAGATACAATACACCGCATCGGAATATCCAATTATGGTAACAACATTGTAAGTGGCTAGGGAGAAAAAAATTGGCTAAACCAAAAAATGGTAGAAGTAGGTTTAAATGAAAACCTTACAACATTAGCAATAAGATATAGCCTGATTGAGTTTATGAAGTTCGTCAAAACAGGCTTTAAGGGCTTGACAAAAGGGTGGAGGATCCGTTGTTTTTATTCAAATTGTGAACAATATTTTGGAGCAACTCTTAAGAAGTATTTGAAGGATATTGCCAAGTCACGTTAGTCATTTTTTGGTAATTGAGGCTTAGTGCAGTTTTCATACCCATACTTCATTCTCATAGAAGGGTTTGCATTTAGAAACTTAAGTGTAGGATAAACGAGGTAACGACGGAGGCTATTGCAGCAAAGGGATTATACCAGAAAGGAAAAAATTGTTACACACTAAAACCGGAACAGCTCTCTTGCCACATGTCCATACATAGGAAGGGTGTTCCACTGAGAAAGATGTAGAGTTGAGAAATGTGAAACAAGAAAATGACACTGAAAATAAAAATGTCATTGCAATAAAGGACAACGAAATGTCGTGATGGAATCACCATAGAGTCAATAGAGCAATCATGTGATATGGTGAAATAGGTCAGATTAAGAAGATCTCTGCAGAGAAAAACAATTAAGGTCAGTGGTAGGTGTAGTTTTTTCAATATGATTTTGTGAGGGAAAATAAGTAGAACTGACAAACTCATACATACCTCCCTCAACCTTATAATCTGGCAACGAGATCCTACTGACTCAGGAACTACCCTCTAATGACAGTTGACAACGAGATCCTCCGCACTCAACATGTAAGTAATTTTTTTTAGGAGCAAAAATGAATTTTAATTATAGTTAGTTGGTCTGAGTAAAGGTTGAGGTCAATGAAGAGAAAGTTCGACTTCAATAAAGATAGAAGTCACTTCTAGTTATACGAGTTGACTGCAAGTTACAAAAGTTGCATCTTAAGAAAACATACAAAAACTTGCTCGATCAGAAAACCAAAACTAAAAACATTGTAATCAAGATAAAATATTGTATGAAAGACACAGCCTGCTCTTTCTCGAGTGAACGACAAAAAAGGCAAAAAGTATATATTATGGTTAGCAACTACCTTTCTATATTGTACAAGGTATGTCTTCATTAGCAGCAGTTAAACCAATTATTAAATGAGATAAAAAACTCTTAGGCAGAAGACTTGTAAAGTAAAACGCTTATCGTGCAAGAGGTATTAACCTTATCACCTTAATCAACCATATGTATATATTACTTTCAGTTTATTTTACAATTATTTAAAACAAAAACTAAAAAGTGTATACCTAACATTTGTGACGGAGAACAATTATAGATTCATAAGCTACTGGAGGGAAAAATAAATATGAAAAAAAAAAAATATTGTTGAGTTCGAAAACCTTCAAGATGAACCTACAAAGGAGTAAGTAGAGAATAGAACACGTCATAGAAATAGTTTCAAGGAGTAAGACTTCTAAGGATAAAACCTAAGATGTTTCATATAGATTTTTGATAAGTTTCACGAATAACTCGAGGAATTTACTCAAAAAGGTAGGATTATCTTTCCTTAGGAGTCACTTGCTTTGTTTGTGCATAAGAAGGCAGGTGAATTGCGAATATATATTGACTATAGAGACCTCAACATTATTAGGATTATTGATGCTAAGCCCCTATCGAGCATCGACGACCTCGTAGACATATCAACGAAAATAATGTAAAATACGAATATCGCTGAATATAGATATGGCTAAAGGATTAATATAAGACTATTTTCCAAGACTCAATATGAATTGTACAACTTTATATTGATGCCTCTGTAAACATCACAACATCCAGCGTGCCATAAATAGTGTTTGATAACTATTTCGACAAGTTTGCAATTGTCTATGTAAGTTACATATTATCTTTAATATAGCCTAAAAAAGACATATGAACCACATGAAGATTGTGCAAAGGTTGCTTAGACTCGCTTGTTTAATATTAATAATTCCAGCAATAAGTTTGCTTTCAGCGCCTTTGAACTAAGATCTCATACTTCGGTCATGAAGTCTCTAAGCGAGATTAAAGCTCCGTGATATTGAAGTTGGAATCGTAAGGGATTGACTTCTTCACAATTTTTTTGACGTATAATCCTTCTTAGGTTTGGGTGGATACTATGAGCAGTTCATTCATAATTATAGCAACATGGCTATCCCCTCGACTTCCTTCTTGATTTCACTCGATATAATTGGGAACAAACTTTAACAAAGTCATGATCGTAAACAATCCTTCGACCAATTGAAAACAACTCTTATTGACTACTATGTTCTGAAGATTGATAATATTAATAGTACTTTTATTTCAACTATTTATACAAATAACTATGGGATATGTGAAGTATAAGAGCAACAAGAAGGTAAAAAATAAAAACCTATGGAGTATGGTATGTTCTGTTTACAATTTTGAAACATTGCAGGCATTATTTTTATGCATTAACAAGGAAGATTCAATACATTGGAATATTTGAATTCATATATAATCATCAGAAAAGAAAGTCTAAGATAGTTGCTGAGAGAATACACTTTGTGAGAGCTACAATGCCTGAGGTAGGCATAGGAGAAAATGTATATCGGCGGATAATTAAGTTTTACCTTAGGGACAATATCCTCAGCGAAATAATTATTGGACCATGGACAATACTATACATTAGCTGGTAGTGACCCTAATGTTACTTCAAAGTCATTCATCTCCCCCTTCATCTTCAAACTATTCCTTATTTTCATGCTTCAAAGTTTTAGTTATTTTTTGTTCTAAACTTCCCACACATTGCCAATTGTCTTCGTTCTACAGGTCTACGGATCGGTTACCACTCTCCGAGTCAATGGATGGTTTTCATCGTTGAGCACCGGTACATGCCGGTAACTAAACCCATAAAGGGTCCTCAACGTGTAGTCTCTCGTTAGCCAAGTCAATAGGTTTCACGCCTGCATTTAACTGGTTAGGTGCTTGGTTCGAAACCTGTTGCCGAGACTTTAAGCACCCCGAGGATGGTCAAGATCAGAGCAGTGCTTATCAGTTCCCTGGAGTGAGTCTCATTCGCTTCGACTTCCATTTCTTTGCAGTATGCCCCTCCTATGTCTGATTTACCCTGTCTTGCCACTGGGGTCTTTCAAGTTTCTTGCAGGCCCCTATCAGTGAGGGGTGCAACTTTCCAGCATGCCCCTGTGGTCACGACCGTTCCCCTGGCTCTGGGAGGGGATCTACCAGGGCATACTGGAAATTGAAACCGATGTCGGCAGGGGCATACAAAACATATTTCGGGCCCAAACAAGGCCAAGGTTTTTCTGGGAACTTCAATCATTGTTAGAGGGGGACGGTAAGTCGGTCGTTAAAGGGGCGTACCACAAATAAACGAAAGTTGGAGGGGCATTTCAAAAATAAAATTTTCCCTTCTTCTTTCTGTTCTTTTCCCTTTTGGTCGAGACACTGGATTTATTCTAGATAATCTTTAGAGACCTTAACTCTTTTTTTTTCTTCTTCTGCCCGAAAAGGTTTCTTTATTAGGGAAAAGTGTTTGAATGCCCTTGAAAGTTATATCCCTAAAATGTTGGGTATGTCGAAAAAATCCTATGACAGTAGTGAGACTTTGTGAAATTACCCTCCTCGTGAATTGCATATACCCCTACCGGACCCTGGGAAACTTGTATAAACGACCCCATCTTTCTGGCAAAAGAAATGCACTGGCCCCTGCAGCCCATGGCAGGGCATATGACAAAATTGCCAATGAGTGGGGCGGGGGCAGATACATAAGTTTGAGGTATTTCAACATACCCCTGTGTGTTAGGGGTATTTGACAAAATACCCAAACGTTTTGGGGTATTTCAACAATTTTTCCTTTTTGTTACTGGGGCCCAGTACCCAAGGCAAAAATAACGCAAAAAATACAGGAAAGGGTAGCATATTCTGGGGCCGCAAGGCCTCCGACTCTACTTCCTCAGGCGGATCCCCTCCCCCTAAGAAAGATAAAAACCTAAAAACTATCCCCAAAAATTCCAGCAAAACACCTAGCTATAAAAAACACATAGAGAAATACTGAAGGAAAGCTAACCCTAGCCAACTCCTAACTAAGCAATCCCTAAAATGCCAAACATAGCAAAAAAAAATTATAACACTAAAAATTTCCAGCAGAAAAATCAACCAACGGGATTACCCAGTTAGAAGATAAAAATAAAATCGAAGGGAATCCTACCAGATCACATACTCGCTGAATTCCAAGCTAGGAACCCAAAAATATCCTATAATTTTTCATTTTTACTTTCCTAGAATAATTTTTTCTTTAGTAGACCACAGACACAAAAAAAATTCCAAAACTTCGAGAATAGTTGTCGTCAAACTCAATGTTCGCCCAAAATTGTCGTTGTCCCTGTTTCCCGGCTTGTATAATATTTAAACTGTTTCATAATAAATAAAATAAAATAAAATAAATTGTTGCCCAACCCCACAAACCCACCCTGCCACCCACGCAGCATGGACGGTATCCACATCCCCCCCCAAACTGCACATACAAGGACCGAAATCCCACCCACCTCCTCTCGATCCGAAGTGGAATTTAGATCTCCAACCATATTTAGCATCACCAAAGACATCAACTCCCACCATTATACGACGTGATTTTTTTTTTTTTTTTTTTTTTTTTTTAAGGCATGAACTATAGACAAGACTATTCAGAGACTGTACGACATGCACTATAAACTATGGTGGAGACTCTCGTGAACCCGCGGGCAATACCAGTGACGGGGTTACTTGCTTACTAGAGCAAAGTGTGCGAGAATTGCTACGTCATCGTCCTTGTGGTGTTGTATGTGGTGTGTGTCTGGTTGGACACTACAACCTTGCAGGGGTAGGGTGGATATCACTACCAATATGGTTCCACTTTCAAAACACCGTGTCCTGGATGTAGGGGTTACAACACATGGCTTTTGAACCACCAGTATATGACCCAACTATTGTTCGTGGAAAAACAATAGAGTAGAAATGTGTAGTTGGATGAATCTGGGTGCTCCTGCAGTGGCCCGTACGTTTCCTAAAGTCGTGATTTTAGGAAGTCCTGTGGTTTGAGCCCGAGGTCACCGGTTTCAATCTGTGCTTGCACCGAGGACGACTTTTGGCCCAGATGTACGGACCTATAAACTACTGAACCATGGATACATGTGATAATAGGAGTCAAAAAATGAGCTTTGAATTTTGAGGGACAAAAAAAAAAAAAATCATGATGTGTAATATAAAATAATTTAAATAAATTAATAATATCAATAACAATGGCCTTTAGTTAGGTGGGGCGAGGTCCCACTAGGCAAGAGGGGTTTGCATTCGACTCTTGAATCTGGACTTCTTCTTGGAGCGGTGCAGAACGCTGCTATTTTATTTGCTTTTCGAGTCTGCATCCTTGCATACATCCCATCCAGATTTCAGCGCTTAAAGCACATGTACACCACACATCGGCCCGCAGGTGTCAACACAAAACCCGCACCACTTCGGAGGCCGCGGATTTGTTTTTCAACGGCGCCCCACACCGCGCAGCCCCTCCGAGTTTTGCTTGTGGCAACAAAAACTTTCTGCAAGGTTGAGGCCGTATACTTGCGGTTTAATTCAATGCTCCGAGTTTGTTAGTGCGACATCACCCTAGGGACCAGTCACTTGTATACATATTTCAAGACCTTCGCCCTTTTATTAAAAAAAACTAAAAAGACATTCCACATAGATAATTTCATATTGTTCCACGCCTATAAGGGTGTGCTTCCGATACAAGACGTTGAGTGTCATTCAAAATAGTTGCTGGCTAGGCTATCAGAGTGGCCCGGATCCACTTGCCCGGCCTGACCAAAAAATAATAATAATAATAAAATAAATATTTTTTAATTAAAAATTTTATTTGAAATTTGCTAAAGAATTTCGATGTAACCCTGAGGCAAACGTTGTTCAGTTTAGTTTTCTGCATAACATAGTTTGTTTTCAGATTTTTTGGATTTATTTATTTATTTACTTATGTTGGCGGGGACCTTTCCTAGTCCTTGCACGACTGGGCCGGAAGGGAAAATAGGGTGACCCGGACGGCCTGTTTGGTAGCCTAGGTCGCTGGGCATTTCACTTTCCTTTCCTTTTTGCAGCAAACATGAACCACAAGGTTGAGTCAAAGGCCCTCTTTTGACATCACTTGAAAATACTAGACTTTATCGGGTCTCTTTCTTATTTACAAACGGCCCACTACAGTCAATCTCGTATCCGATATTCGATTCATCTAGACAGTCCCTAGACGAGAAATTGTGATTAATTTACAGTTTTACACTAACTACATTTCTGGTTTCACATGCACTTGTAGAAACCCTTGAACAAGATGCAATGCACTTGAAACTGAAACCCACGACTTGTTGACCAATCATAGACCAGGATCATCTGCTGGAAAAAAAAAAAAAAAAAAAAACTATTTGAAGTGCTTGGCGGTATCCGCTGGCACTTGAACTCAAGGTACCTCGATCGGGGAGGAGGTACCTTGATTTCAAGTCCGTGACTTTTCCCCAGCCGCACTTGAGTTTCAAGGATGCGCACTTGAAACCAAGTGCGGCTGAGGCAAAATCACACATGAAAGCAAAAGCGGTTGGGACAAAATCGCACTTGAAATTAAGTGTGGCTGGAGCAGAAAAGTGAAAACAATACGGCGGTGTCATTAGGAAGGGGTGAAAACAACTCAAACGGGGCCCTGAGTCCTCGATGGTCTTTTCTAGCTTCAAATTTTCAGTTTCCTCCTCTAATTTTTTATTTTTTTTTCAATTAATAATAACACAATGACCATTGTTTGGAGATCGAAAAACAGCTCCGGCGCACGGGCATGTGGGGCTGGGCGAGGCATGTCCAACTTAGCCCATCGCCAACCGCAGGCAATGAAGCACTTAAGAAAGAAAGGTCTAACAAAATATGAAAAGAAAGGATTTTAAACCTGTTCGGTGTTGCTGCCATTCACACTCGCAATTCCACAAACAAGGTCTCTAACTGAAATATCAACTCCCCCGCAGCAAATTTGACTAATAGAGCCTATTTTTATCCTATTGTATCATACAATTTTTCGGTTGCTAGCTGTGTATAACCCTGTACGAATACGGGCCGTATGTACGTACGTACAACCGTACGTACGGGCTCATGTGGTCGTACGGGCCGTACGTACGAAAAAAAGCAAAAACAAAACAAATCAAAAAAATCTGAAAAAAAAATATGTTATGCAGAAAAATAAACTGAAACACTTTTGCCTCAGAGTCTTATTAAAATTCATTACCAAATTTGAGATAAAAAAAAAAAAAGTTTTTTTTTTTTATTCTTTTTTCGTACGAGGCTGTACGTACGGCCGTACGGCCGTTCATACGGCCGTATGTACGACTGTACGATAAAACCCCCATACGTCGTATGGAGTGTTACACAGGTTGCTAAAGTCGTCCTCTTTTAGAGAGCCACTTTTCTTTGTTAAAGGTCACTCCACTGTATAGTGATAGTTGTTAGCTCTTCCTTTCTTGTTGTTTAAGATTTGTTACTACAGAGTCAACCAAATTCAAAATTCTTGTTTTTTTTGTTTTTTTACTGGGTATGGTCACGCCAAATTCCAAAATTTCCAACTGCCGAACAAAATTCCTAGCGCGCTTACTAAGACGCACATAATTTGTACGTAAATTCATGACCTGGCTACAGTTGGGGGGGGGGGCTCCACCTCATGAAGTAGGAATGGGGGTTTTGCGGTCCTTTAATTTATGAAACTATTTGTTTCGTGGTCGTGCCTCGAGCACTGGACCCTAATTTAAAAAAAAAAAATTGTTGTCTGAAAAAACAAAAAGGTGTTCAATTTTTCGGCATGGCATGCCGTGGAAAGACAAATAGAGTAGAAACGTTCTTAGTTAGAATAATTTTGGCATTTCTGCAGTAGCCAGTACATTTCCTAACATTGTGGTTTGTTAACGGGCACGCCTTTAGAAAGTACAGGCGGTTTTGAGAAGAAAAAAAAAAAACTAAAAGTACACAAATATAGGGAGTGGTTGGTAGGAAAGAACAGGGTTGAGGTTCCACTAGCAAAAAGGATTTAATTGAACGACTAGATCTGGGCGTGTTTGTGAAAAGGTGCAAAAAATCAAGACTGAGTTGCTTTTCTATATCCCCACTTAAAACACGCCCAGATTCAGGAGGTTAATCCTATTCTCTTTGCTAGTGGGATCTCGCTCTTGATGACAGTCAAAACACTTTACACGTGGCAAAGTACTTCAACAAATGGGGGTAACTTTAATAGAGTCACAAAAACAAGTTATAATTGTCGCATAGGGCAAAATACAGTTTGCAATTGCACTTTGGCACCCTACCTGGGCAGAAAGTTCGGTTGTATACATTACCCGAAATATAATTCGAAACTGTATTTTGACCCATAGCGCTTCATTTCTGTGACTCTCACGTAGTTTCCTCTAAAAAAAATCTAGAAAGTCGAATTGGTGTGTCCAAACTTTTGCATCCGCCCCTACTAAAAACACCAGGGGTAGGCTGAAATGCCCCAACTTTCGCATGTGCTCACATCCCGTGCATTGACAACTTTATCCTTTGCCCTGGCCCTAGGCTGCAGGGACCCCTGTTTTTTTTTTGCGATCTGCAGGGTCCAACGAACTGAAATGTTGGGGCATAAAAGCAAGTTGTCCAAGGTCCGGTAAGCGTATATGCAAAAGTTTGCAGGTCTACTTGGGGAGTGAGGTATTTCGCAAAGTTTCACTTCTGCCATAAGGCGCATTTCGCATAACTATGCCTTCTAGGGGTG
This sequence comes from Chara braunii, assembly GCA_003427395.1. Classification (NCBI taxonomy): domain Eukaryota; kingdom Viridiplantae; phylum Streptophyta; class Charophyceae; order Charales; family Characeae; genus Chara; species Chara braunii. Next base: position 303,347 of record BFEA01000311.1, on the reverse strand, counting down.
TCTGATTAAGTACCCAAACCTTCAGGGCATTTCGACAATTTTCCCTTCATTTTTACAAATGGTTAACGAGTAGTTGAAACTTCGACAATGAAAATTACGAAGTGAGAGTTTAGGCAGTCTGAAAATCTTGAACGGTCCTAAAGTAGTGAAGGATCCGAACACCATGGAAACCACCTGTTTAGGAAGGTTGAATCCTGAAGTGGTGAAGGGTCTCCCGAAGTGGTGAATGGTGATGAAAAATATAATTGTTGTTAACCTTCTTTTAATAAATAAAAATATTATTAAAAGAAAGAAAGACATAGGATGATCGTGAAGAAAAAAAAAAAAAAAAAAAAAGGGCGATTGTACACGCTTCGAATGAACAAGCAATACATTTTCCAAGTGGAGCCTGGCCGGTAATGCCTTCCTCACCAAGTAGAGTCGTGCAACTTTTGTAAGGGACGTCAAACCCGTTTCCTAGGTTGTATTAATTAAAAAAAAAAAATCAGTTCTGACATAGTTTTTCCACATGGTTACCAGAATGCATATACTCAAAACCCTGGGCCGACCTCCATACGTTCGGGTGTTCGGGGTCCCGTTTGGGGTTCAGACCTAAAGGGGTTCGGCCCCCTCCAAAAAATATTCCGGGGCCTAAACATTATTCTTTTTTTATGATTTGTTTTGTGTGTTTTTTATGATGTAAGGTACATTCGTATAAATTTTGAAGTTAAAAAAAAGTTGAAGGCATTTTGCTAAGCCAATAAAAAATGAAAACTCTTCAAAGATGGCGGTATCAAAACGTGCTCACCCACTCAGAATATTGTTTATTTTTTCTTCTTACTTTTTGTTTTCACTTTATTTCAGAGCATAAATAATTTTATTATTTTATGAACGTTTTTTAAAGAGTATTGTATCATGTGAGATACACATCTATAAATTTTTGGGGCAAAGATGGCAGCGTTTAAAACGTGCCCGCCCACGCACTGACTATTATTGTTTGTTTTCCTAGGAAGATTTTTATGACCGGCCTGTTTGGACCGGGCGGCCACCTGGGCGTGACGCCTAGGATACCCGACCATGGCAAAAAAAAAAAAAAAAAAAAAAAAAAAAAAAAAAAAAAAAAAAAAAAAAAAAAAAAAAAAAAAAAAGGGGGTTTTTTTTTTCACGTTCTCCGAGAGGAGCCCAAATCCGTTTTTTTTTTTTTTTTTTAATGTCGGCTGTCAAGGGGGAGAAAGGGTAAATACCCTTTCAAATGAATTTTAAAGGGGCTAAAGAGGTTTAAAGAGGGGTGCCTTACTGTGATTTTTTTTTTTTTTTTTTTTATCTTTAGTTCCGTGAGGAGTTATGAGGTGACCCTTCCGCCAAAAGTTGTTCGTATTGCAATTCTAGATTTCTTGATTTTTTAAATTTATTCATTTATTTTTTTCGGTGGGGCTGCCCGAGGCCATGCCCGGGGGGCGTGCCCGGCCAGTCACCCGATCGCCTAGAGCGCGACATCGGGACCCGGGCACCCGGGATATCTCCCTAGTTGTTTTTCGTTTTTTAATTTTATTTCAAATTTGGTAAAAATTTTGGATGTAATGCGGAAGCAAATGTTGTTCAGGTTATGTTTATGCATAACACATAATGTTTTCAGTTGTTTTGGATTTGGTTTCTTATTGTTTTTTTTTTGGGTCCGCGTTTGGCCCGAACGACTGAACGTGTCTATAGGGCGGAATGTTCCGAACGCGTCTACAGGGGGGCCCGAACATTCGGGCATTCGGGTTCGGTCGTTCGGCCCTGGCCACACTCTGACTACCGTGGTTCGGCATGCACTATACTTGAAACGCACAAATTGCCCGACGCCACATTCCGGTCAGCGGTCAGTGGTTCGGTCGGTGTTCGATCATCGTTCGGTCCACGTTTCGGTCAGGAAGGGTACCTGGCATTCCTCAGGGGCTTTCTCCCAAGATCTGCCTTAAACATTGTTAAATTATTAAGTATATTTGTGCTTATAACTGTGTTACCAACCAGGATGTCGGGGTCACCTTGCGGCCAGGCCAGGCAAGGTACCTGTGAAAAACAAAAAAAACAAAAACTCCAGAAAGATAAAACTCAAGAAAAGTAAACTGAACAACGTTTGCCTCAGTTGGATCGAATTCACTGCCAAATTAAATAAAAAAATAAAATTTACTATTATTATTTATTTTTTTAATCTTTTTTTTCTTACAGGGTCGAGTAAGCAAGCTAACCCATGAGACTCACTTCGTACCCTGAATAAAAAACAATTAATATCATGTGGTCCGATGAACCATAGATCAGAAATTAAACCACCAGCCCCCCTGACGTTGAAAAGTCAGGGGGACCGGTAGGCCGATATTAGTAATTCACCTTCGGCCAACCGGTAGTACAGGGTGGGCCTCACTTCGTTCTTGTTTTTTTTTTTTTAACTCTGCAAAAAGAAAACGAAAACGAAACTGCAGGTACCACCGCATTTTGTGCCTCACTCCACTGCCCCTGACATGCATGGAAAGCGGAAATGATTGTGGTGTATATTTCCATGTTGTGCTGCAAGGTTCACCGTGTGGCTTTTTTTGTTTTTTTTTGCCCACAAAAAGAATAAAAGAAAAACAAAAGTGCAGCGTCTCTTTCCTAAAAACAAGCTCCTGAATTGGAAACCGCGCGCCGACTTTATCTCAACTTCAAATGCCTTTTTTTAAGGGTTCTTTTTTTTAGTTTTTTTTTTTTTTTTTCGTTGTGGTCGCCGACCCCGCGCCGTTCACGGCCCTAACTCCCCGGAAAATCGACTTTAGACTGCCGGGGGGAGGGGTGGTTTAAACTGATCAGCCTGGCCTTACAAGCTCTAAATAAAGTAATAAATACATTATAATACGCTTGAATGCTGAAAAATAGGTAGGATAGTCAGTCTGTAAACGTCACACAATCATACAAAAAGGGGGGAAAAGCCAAAAGCTACCAGCCAGGCCACCCGGGTCACCCTATTTTCCTGGGTGGCCCGGCCGTGCAAGGACCAGGGGCCAAGTCCCACTTGCACCGTTGAGCTAGCTCAACGGTGTGACAGCTTTTCAAGCGTTAATTCATTAGAAATGAAGAAAGCTATTTTTTAATGTCCCGATGTTCTTTTTTATCATTTTTTTTTCGCTTTTCTCCTCACGCCTGGTGCCCGAATTCACGCACAATTCACGCACACATGACAACGCAGGAGGGTCACAATCAGGAAAACAGGACTGTGTGAGCAAAATAACTTCCTCTTGAATGCACCTATCCCCTAAACACGGCCAAATTCAACAACTCATGTGAAAGTACTACCCGTTGGCTGGACGACCCCCTCGTTGCTCCGTTGGCAGAATCCGGCCTCGGACGGTACGGTACTATGATACTTCAGAAGCCAGGCTTATTATGTCAATGTCAATAAAAGTTGTTGTTCCGTGAGAAATCAGTCGTTGTTGAGCTGGCTACCAAGAGAAAAAAACGAGAGCTAGCTCAACGGAAGGGCGCTCAGGTGGGGGGCGTTCTATTTGAGAAAAAGGCATTTTATTCTGGTTTCCAATAATAATGAAAAACAAGAAAAGGAAATTAAATTTTCTTTCCTTGAATCCACCGTTGGATTCGCAGGGACATCTAGCATCTTCGAGGTCGCGCCCTGTCACATGTGATTGAATGCTCAGCGTTGAGGTAGCTCAACACTGCTAGTGGGACATGGCCGCAGGAGAGGTCGCGACAACAAAAAAAAAAAAAAACGAAGAACTTTTTTTTTTTAATTTTATATATATATATAAAGGAATCATTTATTATTGCCGAAAACCGGGTCCGGCGTCCCTTACCTCTGCACTGCAGCATTGCAGGCTGGGTGAGGCACTCCCGGCCAATCCCATCCCGGCCGCAGTCAAAATACAATCCTCAGATTCCTAAGTCTGACTACGGAACTATCATCCAACACCAACCAATTCCTAGATCTATCTACAAAACAATCGCCCAAAATTCCAAAGTCATGATTAACCTCCATAAAACCGAAGAACTTTTGCCTCAGGGTCACATCGAAATTCTTTACCATTTTTTTTTTTTTTGGCCCAGCCGGACAAGTGGTCCCGGGCCACTCTGGTAGACTAGAAAAAAAGCCAATAACCCCCCCCCCCC
>BFEA01000311.1:273178-286878 GCA_003427395.1 Chara braunii | reverse complement strand
CTGTTCTATTTGTTTCATTTGGCTGTTCCCTTCCTCTCTTCTTTGCCTCTTTGCGTTTTGGCTGTGTGCAAGTGGGTCGATATGACACACGGGGGTGGGGGCAGCCGCCGCTCAACCTACATCCACGTGGGCGGCCTTGTACGCAAGAGGTTCTGAACAGGGGGAGTTATAAGGAAGAAGATAAAAAATTGAACTCAATTTTCCCTGGTTTTCTTTTCTCCTTTTTTCCTTTTTTCTTTTTTTCGCATTTGCGCTCTGATATTCATGTGACAATATATTATATATATAATAGGCTACCAGCCGGGCCGCCCGGGTCCCGGGTGTCCAGCCCGTGCAAGGACCAAGGAAGGTCCCAGCAAAAAAATAAAATAAAAAAAATCCAAAAACTCCGAAAAAAAACTATGTTGTGCAGAAAAATAAACTGAACAACTCTTGCCTCAGGGTCACATCGAAATTCTTCACCAAATTTAGAATAAAAATTAGATTTTAAAAATAATTCTTTTTTTTTTTTTTTTTGGCCCGGCCTGGCAAGTGACCCCGGGCCACTCTGGTAGCCTAGTATACATATATATATATATATCGTCACACCGTGTATCGGAGCGCAAAGGCGAAAATATATATATATTTATATATTGTCACAAACAGAACTGCCCGGTAAACCGTAGGCAGAGAGAGAGAAGAGGACAACAAACGAGGGGGTGTGACAAACTGTTTCGTCGGAGTATATATTGGCACAATGTCACATAATATCAGAGCCCCAAAGCGAAAAAAACAAGGAAAACAAAAAAACCTTAAATTCGTTTTTAATCTTCTTCATTACAACTCCCCCTGTTCAGAACCTCTTGGGTACAAGGCCGCCCACGTGGATGTAGGTTGAGCGGCGGCTGCCCCCCCCCCGTGTGTCATATCGACCCACTTGCACACAGCCAAAACGCAAAGAGGCAAAGAAAAGAGGAAGGCCCCCACCCCCGTGTGTCGTATCGACCCACTTGCACACAGCCAAAACGCAAAGAGGCAAAGAAAAGAGGAAGGGATATATATATATATATATATTGTCACACTGTGAATCAGAGCGCGAAGGTGAAAAAAGGCAAACCGGGGAAAGGAAAAGAAGGAAGGAAAGCCCCACCTGTTCATCACCTCTTACGGACAAGGCCAGCCACGTGGATGACAGGTTGTATATATACAATATACATATATATCGTGTATATATCTGTATATATATCGTCACAAACAGAACTGCCCGGTAAACCGTAGGCAGAGAGAGAGAAGAGGGCAACAAACGAGGGGCTGTGACAAACTGTTTCGTCGGAGTTTCACCGACTCATCAGGAGGCTGTATATATATATATATATTGTCACATGAATATCAGAGCGCAAAAGCGAAAAAAAAAAACAAGGGGCTGTGACAAACTGTTTCGTCTATGTATATATACTGTAATATCTATATATATCATCAAACAGAGCTGCCCGGTAAACCGTAGGCAGAGAGAGAGAAATGGACAACAAGCGATGGGCTGTGACAAACTGTTTCGTCTATGTATATATACATATTTCCCCTCATATCCTCAACCACTTAGCTCTTCATGATCACCCATCATATCCTCGATGACATGCCTGATGGGTTTATCCAAATTGGCGGGAACCAGCGCGCCAAAAATCGGCGACGGGACGAGACCTATCTCCGAAAAAGCGTCTACCATTATCATGATCTCTTCTCCCGTAAGACCTGATAATATACAGACACGTGGCACCTTCTCCTCCTCTATCTCCTTCTTACCCTCTCCTGCTTCTTCTTGCCAATCACGCAATCCCTCAGCTGATGATGACAAGGAGGAGTCGAATCTCCGCCCGCCTCTTGCTAACCTATCATCCTCATCATCTTCATCATCATCATCATTATCATCATCATCACTGAAATTGCCGATAATGGCTTGGCCAAGAGTGGATTGATTAAACATCTGTGGTGTACAGATGATTACACGCATAAACTCCCCGCCCATCTCGTTAAGCATCTGATTGACACGTGTCACATCCTCAGACGAGAACCCAAGGAGCAGCATGGCTGTGGGACCGAAAGCCGGCTCCTCCTCTCTTAATCGGACAAATTTGTTTTCCATTTCCTTATCCATTTCTTTACCCAAATCATAATTGCTATACAGCTCAGCAATGCCATCTAACGAAGCTGCACTAACAACTGAAGTGGGTGGAGTAGGAGGAGGAGGAGGTGGAGGAGGAGGAGGAGGAGGAGGAGGAGGAGGAGAGAGGGGCTTGTCAGCGGGAGAGCCGTCTGCCCGGGCAGACAGCCTCAGATGGAGGTGAGAGCAGTCTGGTGTGAAGGAAGGAAGGGTGTAGGAGCGGTAGAAGCTGGCATCTCCCACTCCCCCCCGCCGAGCGAGACACCTCCCAAGCTTGTTCTCGCCGAACCTGGTGGCTTTCTCAAGCGTGTACCCCCCGAGGCTGATCCCGAGGGTGAAATTCCTCTTGCCGGGGAAGACAAGGTAGGTCCCCCCCCTGCAGGCTTCGTTGGCGGGAGGGAACCGCAGCCGTAGGCCATCTGCGGCTGCCAGCGAAGCATGCTGACGTGGACATGCACACGTCGTCATTTCCACTCCATGGGACAGAACAGCTGATTGCATGTTTCCAAGGTATACCACCTAAACTACCACAGGCGAATAATTAGAATTGGTTCAATTGAGAATTCTAAATTTGATTTATAATTATTAATGTGGATAATCTACCTGCTTGATTGATTGGTCCTGGAAGATTATTGATGACACGGACAGGTCCCTCGATTGGTCGTCGGAGAGAATGGAATAGAAATGTTAAGTGCCGTTCAGTTCAGTTTGGAACTTCGTTCCCTCGAGGCTGATCCCCACCAAGTCTACCTGCTCATCCGAACCTACCCCTCCTAAACCCTCCCCCCCCCGCTACACTGGTGAATCTACCCCTCCTAACCCCCCCTACACTGGTCAACCTACCCCACCTCCCCTCCTACCCTCCCCAACCAAAAGATGGGAGCTTGTGTGCGCATTTATTTATTAGATATGTATTAGACAAAAAGGTAAAATGGGTCTGATGACGTTTCTCAAGAACATGTAAGGGCTGAGCCTGGAAATATATGCATCGTCTTTTGGCCGGCCTTTTGGCTAAGATCAAGTGAGGTATCTGTTCTGATCAGTGGTCCATCGGGCAGTGGGCCTGCATTGAATGTTTCAGGAGGGCCCATACTGTTTTCAGGAGATCCCATAACGTTTTCAGGAGGCTGGGCCCTCCGTTCATAAGGGCCTGATCCCACAATGGTATAGTAGAGGAAGGGCCTGATCCCATACGTTTTGGAAAAAACGGGGATCCCACATGGTACCGGGTTCGAAGGCTGTGGAAAACAAATCGGCTGTTTCTTTTGTTGCTGGTGTGGGTGTCCCCACGGCCGTGACTGACGCCGCGTGGTCGTTAGGAAATTCCAGAAGCTGGTGACCCCCTACACTTGCCCCTAAAAGTCCATCGAGTTTTTTCTTTTAATTTTTTGCGTCGGTTGTTTGGCTATTGGTTGAAAGCTCCGCAGGACCGGGGTCGGCCACAAATATCGCCTGGGGCGAGGTCCCACTGGCAACGGGATAGGATAGAAACGAGTTTGTGGGGCAGTTGAGTACCCAAATCCTGCCAGGCAGTACTCGTGATCCCACAGTCAGTGTTTTACTTGTATTACCCGAAAAAGTAAGGAGATCTTTGTTCCCCTCCTCCTCTCCTTAAAGGGGGCTGCCGAGATAGCCTTCGTCTTGTGAGCTATGTGGTGGAGGAGGTCGGCTCGTCGCGAGATGAAGATGAATGTGGCTACTTCGTTGCGGGACATTGTAAGCTTTGCTCCCTACTGTTCCTCCTCTTGCGAAATATGAGGTGGACGAGGTCGGCTCGTCGCTTGAGGAGGAAGCGTGGGGAGAGTTTATAGGGTTGTGCGATGGGGGTAGGGAGAGTATAGGCAGTACACGGAGATTAGAAGATGGCGGGGTGGTAACCATGTGTTCTGCTGATGAGGAGGGCTAGCCGGTGGGATGGATGGCGGACAGACAGCAGGAAAGATGGTGATTTTGCTCTTGTGAGTCCTGTTGGGACAGAAGGAGAACTGGGTGAAGGGGGGTGGTTTTCAGGTTCAACAGGCAATTCAGAATCTAGTTTGGGTTGAGTATGTCTTAGGAGATTTTTGTTGGGACGACGCAGACCGGTGCTGGGGCGTGGTTGCTCCGTCCTGTAACTCGGATCAGCAGGAGCTTGAGGTTTGGGAAGTTGCCGAGGATAGCAGGCAACCAGCAATTTTCGACGACTGGCCGATGTTGGGGTATAACCCTGTGATCCAGTTGGAGACTGAGGCTGGGGGAGATATCGAGGGAGGAAGGCACTCCATTCCATTATGACAACGAGAGTCGGAGCTGGGGCGGGTTGTGCTGCCCTGTAATCCTAGCTGAAAAGGGGGTTTGAGACTTGGGGAGAAGTTACGAGGACAGAACGGCGTGAGCAGGGGTTGGGTTAGCTTGTAAAAATGGGGGGTTGGAAGGATGGTCGCCAGTTTTGTCTTCTGAGATTTGTGTTTGCTTCTTGCATAGACTGAACTCAAAGTTTGTTTCCTATCCTTGAATGTTCAATTGCTTGAAAAAAAAAACAAAAAACAAGGCCGTTGTTCTTAAGAATGTTTCAGGACTCTAGGACTCCTAGCAACTCATCTTAGGCGGTTTCAATGCTGTTAAACTCAGTGATCTGCGGTTGTTCGATGCCAGAACAACGCTGGACGGTGCTGGGGTGTTGCCCTGTAACCTGCTGATGCAGGAGCGTGAGGCCTGGTAGAGAGATCTGGGGATGCTTTGGGGCGGGCATTCCAAGGGACAACCGAGGGTTGCTGCTGGGACGACGCTGGTCGGAGCTGGGGCGAGTTGTGTCGCCCTGTAACCCAGCAGGGTGGGGGTGTGAGGCCTGGAAGAACTTGGCAGGGAGTAAGACTGTGTTGGAAAGTTTTAGAAGGGTTTGTTAGGGATTCTGAGGGTTGTGAGCATTCGTAGGACCTCTGTGGTGGCTTACTGCATGAGAAGTTCCTTAATAGGTCATTAGATATTCATGATCCTCCCCATGTCTTCTGAATCACATCGTGTTCTCAGACTGTTCTCAGTCGAAGTCGGGTAATGGCCCCGGTATCTCAAATGATCTGTACAATCCAATATGGGATGCTGGGCCCGGTTCCCAGCACGTGCTGTTGGAACACTTGTTTTTCAAAAAAAAAAAAAAAAAAAAAAAAACTTTCTTTTCGATACATTGTCTGATTTTCGTGGGATCGTGGCAGTTAATCTCCTGGTTATTAAACAAGATAATCAATGCTTCTTCGTCTTCGTCTTCGTCTTCGTCGTCGTCGTCGTCGTCGTCGTCGTCGTCTTCGTCTTCGTCTTCGTCTCCTCCTCCTCATGATGATGATGATGATGGGAACAACACTCCTATCTATTCTTGGGGAGCAGCACATGCTGGGAACCGGGCCCAGCGTCCCATATGAGATTCATACAGAAGAGTTTGAGGTACCGGGGCCATTACCAGGCTTCGGCCAAGAAAAACAGGTCATAAGAACAACCAATGAATTTGTAGAATTACTTTTGAGGTAAGCTTCTTCTTCTTCTTCGTCTTCCAACAACTTCAATCTTATGTAAAATGTCCAATGGGGCGCTGGTCCCGTTTCCCAGCATGCGCACCCCCCTCTTCCCCCAAAGAGGTTGTATCCCTCCAAAAAGAAGAAAAGAGAAAAAAAGGGCTGGTAGCCGCTAGTACTTCAACATGTTTTGAAATTTATGTTGTTTTGCAGGAGGCCAGTAAGTTCAGGAAGGCGTTTGATGACCCTGAATTTGTGAAGTTGTTCGGAGAGTATGCCAAGGAAATAAGTGATCCAGGGTACAGGGAGGTACTTGCCGCAATTCTGTTTTCCTCTTCTCTTTGTTTTTTTTTAAACTACACTATGTTCTTCTCTCAAATTCTTTTTTCGCCTTTCACTACCTTCCTACCACTACTCCCAAGACTATATAGAGGGGAACCCTGCAAGCATAGGACTTCAAGCAATTTCTTTCCTGTAGGGGAAAAAAAGGCAAGTAGATCTTGGGTGTTAATTCTTTCCTTAAAAATAAAAATAAAAATTAAACAACCCGAGCGGGTGCTAGGGGTGCTGATAAGAGCAGGCGCCACTACCTTCTTCCCCCGAACATAACACATACGAGTTGTAAACGAATACAACACATAGGGTGGGTTCTATTTGAATACAACGCATATGCATTCTATTCGAATGGCCCTAAATTTCGAATACAATGCATATGCGTTCCATTCAAATTTATTGTTTTTAAATTTGAAAACTCGAATGCAACGCATATGTGTTATGCTCGGGGGAAGAAGGTAGCATTCCCGGGGAGACTCCATCTGTTGGTGGGAAGCAACAGCTGCTGGAATAGTGAGCTACACATGCTGGAAACCTGTTCTAACATCCCATAATACATATCCACTGAAAAATTGTGAAAATACAGAAACAGACAACTGGGCCTCTCAAGTGTAAGAGAAGGAGAGAGAGGTGGGGAGGGAGGCGGCAGAGAGCTGGATAAAGAGAACCCCAAAGACTGAAAATATTAGGGCAGACTCATGTTACCCCGTGTTCCCCTGTTCCGCCAAGCTTATGAGGGGTGCAGCAGTCAGAAATTGAGGCTATGGAGGAGTTTGAAGGGGGGGAATGTTCGTACCACTCCCCCTATTAGGACCTGCAGAGTCTTTATTTTTTTAAAGAAGGGGTAACTAGGGCGCAGTCATGATTTTTTTTTTCTTTCTTGAAACCCGTGGTATCAGATAGGGGTGATGATAGGAGCATACACTCCGACCTGACACGCTGGGGGCTCCAGTCTATTGGTGGGGAGCTGCACCTGCTGGAAAACGGGTCCAGCGTCCCTTGAGATGTAGTACAAGGATAGAAAAGCAAGCACTTGCTGGGAACCGGGCCCAGCGTTCCCTGTACCTCTGCACCCTCAATAGAGTGGCGCCAGATTACACTCTCAAGCCCTGGTACTAATGAGGAGCTAGTGCCTCTGATAATAATGCTGACTCGCCTGCAAACTGTGTTTGTATTGCCTTCCATGTACCCCGTCGAAATGAACCCCATTGTGAGAGCACAGCAAGGTTAACACAAGAAGTCCTGCATCCAACAGCATTAGCTGTCCTATTTCATATGTTGTCTCCTATCCCAAACCAAGAGGTGGGGACTAACACACTTGGGGGGAGTGGGAATGGGTCAGGAAATTCTGAGAGGGGTCTCAAGGGAATTGAGGAATCAATCGAACACCAATCCTCAAACAGAACCTTGTAGTTCCTTTTGATGTCTCCATCCTCATCTTCTGTAGCTCCTTCCCATACCACCTTCCCTATTCTTCCCCCCTGTTTCCCTAAAAAAAAAAAAGAGAAGGGCGCAGTCATGATTTCAGTTTAAAATCCAGTTCAGGCATCCCTCGAATACAATACATCCCCACCCGACCCTAAAGCTAGGTTGTATACATTCATGATTTTCCTCGGTTTGACACAACATTCGTGAAATCGTGACTGAAACACATTTTCAAACTGAAATCGTGACAGCGCCCTAGTTTTCCCAAAAAAAAACAAAAAATGGAGTTTGGCTCTAATCTGTTGGTCCTAACTATGTTCCAGGATGACCTATTGGTCCTAACTATGTTCCAGGCTGACCTGTTGGTCCTAACTATGTTCCAGGATAACCTGTAATAGTTATTATTGGGGTACATTCGTTTTCGACTCACAGTTCTGATGTCAATCTGGAGAGCTTGGTGGTCCTTTGAGTGGAAAGAACACAGCTTTGCATTTGCACACTTGCCGATGCTGAGCTTTTCTGGATCTGTTCGCCGAAATGTCTCCACAGGAGCAGAACTATTGAAAAGTTTATTCCTTTCATCAACGAGGACAGTGAAACTTCAAAAGGATTGTCGAAATGAACCCACTCTTCTTGCATGAGGAAAATGGATCATCGCCTGCTGTTCTGTCTTCTTTTTTCTCGTTTTCTCAATCAAAACCCTTTATGATGGACAATTTGTAGAGAAACTATGCTGGTGCTGCAAAGAGTAGGCTAACCCATGTAGTTGATTGCCAGCACCTTTCAATCATTTGCAATCCCCCCCTTGCCCCCCCTCTTTCTTTCTTCCGTAAACCACCAGTACCTCCGAGCCTTTTTTTACCAAGGTGGATCCCTCCTGCGGTCCAAGCTTTGCCGGAAGGCCAGCACAGCATTTTTTGTTTTCATTTGGCAGGCACCGCCAGCCATTTTAGGCCAGTCGCGCCGAGCCTCCAAAATTTTCAGAGAGAGCCTAATTGTTCTCAAATCGCCTGGGACCATGCACTGGTGGTCTAGCCTACCCTGCGTGACCTCTCCTAGCTGTGGGACTGTTTTTTAACGTAAGAAAAAGGGGTAATTGCGCGTGCGGGGGTCACAAAAACAGTTAAAAAATGCATTTGAAACATGGTTTCTGCAGTGCAGTCAGGCCCGGAGTTGGAAATGCACTTGAAACTCGGCTTTGCAGAAAAGTCTGTGCAGCGGAGTTTCAAACTGCAATTTAGTTTTCCTCGTGGCCGTCACCCAGGGTCTTCCCCTGGGCCATCGTCCCAGGTTAGAAAAGGCAGGAGGGTGGCCGGGGGTCCAGGGTCGAACAGGCGTTCGAATTCAGCGGGCATCATCTCCCCTCTTCCTCACTTTTTCCCTCTACCCTTCCCCTCTTCCTGCCTCACTTTTTCTCTCTACCCTTCCCCTCTTCCTTCCTCACCTGCCCTCTTCGTCCTCTCTCTCTCTCTCTCTCTCTCNTCTCTCTCTCTCTCTCTCTCTCTCTCTCTCTCTCTCTCTCTCTCTGTCTCTCCTCCTACCCATCCCCCTGCCCCTCCATCCCTCCCTCCCTCTCTCTCTCATGCGCGCACACGTGTTTGCGTGTGTGTGTGTTTTCATATAAGCTATAAAAGCACAACTGCGCCAGACTGTTTCGTTGGACTTTCACCGAATACAACACACACACCCACACACACTCAACCTCCGAATGAGTCAGTTAAGTCCTGACGAAACAGTCTGGTACAGTCATGCTTTTTTGGAGTATAGGGAACACACACTCTCTCAAACTCTTCTGATCTTCGTCACACACACACACACGCACACACACACACACACACACACGCACACACACACGCACACACACACACACACACAGAAACCCAACACCTACTCGGTGCCACTCAGACATGAAACCTACTGAGCTAGTCTGCCATTGCCAATAAAGTGATCTTTGCCGGTTAAACCACCAGTACTTCCTAAAGTCGTAAAGAGCTACAATTTTAGGAAATGTACGGGTCACTACAGGAGAGCCCAAATTCAGCCGACTAGAAAAATTTCTACTCTATATTTTTCCACGGCCAATAGCTGGTCCAAGAACTGGTGGTTTAACACTTCGTGTCTCGGATCCACCTGATCGGTTTAGGGAGTTGGCTTTTGATATTCAAATGCTTCCTCCACCTGTTGTTGACCACATCTCGCAGGTTCCTTTTAACCCTTTTTTTTTTTTTTTTTTTTTTAAGATCAACGGGCCCAGTGCCCAAGGCTGATATTCAATGAAAATATTGAGGTCGGGGTCCTCACAGTCTACCCGGAGAGACCGAACCAGACATACTGAGAACCGGGCTCAGCGTCCCTCCTATAATGCTGATACTGACCCTGACTCCCTGCGCATTCTGTATGTCATTGAGTCTTAACACTGAGCGTGTACAGGTGGTTTCACTTTTGTGTCGTGCTGCCTTGCCTTGTGGTTGCCGCCCATTGCCATTCTTGAGGGTCCAGGCCTAGTTCCGAGATTGGGGTACCGGGTTGGAAGGCTCGTTGTTCATATCCTTCTCCCACAACCTGGATCCGGTGGAAACCAAATTTGGACAATTTTAACCTGAATTGGTTGTAACGCTCTAATTATATTTGGAGAAAACTACGGTGCAGTCAGGGTTACAGTTTGCAATTGCATTGCGAACTGCGTTTTAGCAGTTTAGACAGGGCCCAAGTTTCAATTGCAGTTGAAACTCGGGCTGGCCTTTTCTAGCAGTTCAGTCAGGCACATGGCCGTTTTTTTTTTTTTTTCGGTCGCGTGCCGCGGCTGGGAAAAAAACGAAAAAAAACAAAACAAAACGGCACGATGGTTGGGCCACGGCCGAGATGTCTCGGCCACACCCCAGACTGGCCACGGCCGAGATATCTCGGCCACACCCCAGATTGGCCACGACCGAGATGTCTTGGCCACACTCCAGATTGGCCATGACCCAGATGTCTCGGCCACGCCCCAGATTGGCCACGGCCCAGATGTCGCGTGGCGGGGCCGCCCCACACAATTCAGAACCTGGGTCTGTATTTCAACAGTGCAGGGATGGAGGCCAAAGAAGAAAAAGGAATTAAAAAAAAAAAAAAAAGAAAAGAAACGAGGAACTATGTATCCACGTAGGTGGAAGTTACACCAGTGCTTTGAGGAATGTATCTGGCTAGTATGTGAGGCAATTACAAACTATTTTCGTGACTGTGCCAAAGTTACCCCTTATACTTGTTGTTAGACATAATGGCGGACACAGCATGTTTTGAAATCCTAAAGGCAAAAAAAACTCACGTTGGAAAAGAAACCACATGCCAACTCGAAATGAGCAATTTTGGTCCAAAAGTATCCATTGGGCATTTCTCTCCTCCCCCACCCCTCCTCTGACACAACGGCTGACCCCTGTAAATATGACACCCGGTCTGACACCACGGCCGTCGGTACTTCGATTGCCTTTTCGAACTCGGCGTGGTTTTCTTTGCTGAGGCGCGTTTTTTTTGCCCATTCGATACTCAAAGGTGACATGAACGTACGTACGTCTTGTTGTTATGAACTTCTTGACTGTTGTTGGTGCAGGAAACTGAAAAATACCTGAAGCAGCTGGAGAACGAGGGTCGTGTGCGTGAGGTGTATGGTGAAGGAGTGGAGCTGATTGTGCCACAAGCTGGGTTTTCTATCAAGACCCGGAACAAAGAGACTGGCCAAAAAGCAAGTCTCCATCTTCTCTCCCTCCTCCTCGATTAGACCCTCCCTCCCAACACATAACAACCAACGAAGTTATCATCGGCTGGCCTTTAGCGATTGACAACCCACCCCATGACATAGACTGCCAATGGACGAGGTGGATATGTCTGATTTAAACCACCAGTACCTTTCCCCGATTGAAAAACAAATAAGTGGCCGTATACAGCCTCAAATTCCAGGGGTCGGGGCACCGGACCAAAATGGCTGGCTCTGGAGCCCCTGGCCAGTTTGTCATCATGAAGCATTCTCTCTTTTTCCCTTTGACAATGTCCAAAAAGCATCCTGAGGTTCGAATACCTTTCATCCAATACTTCTCGCGAAATTCCACCGAAAGTTCAACAGGAATTCAAGAGAGCTTGCCAAAAGCCTCCGCAATGACCAGTCTGTAAAGGGACGCTGGACCTGATCTCCAGAAGGTGCAGCTCCCCACCAATAGATGGAGCAACCATCGGGTCCACTAGCAGGGGCTGCTCTTATCATCCCCTGTAGTAGACGGCCCGCGAAAAAAAAAAAAAAAAAAAGCCGTCCTATCTGGAAAAGTCAATTGCCTAAGCTCCCTCATAAGCCCATCCTCCCTCACCAACCAGCCCCTTGTTCCAGTCTGCAGAGCTCAGATTCCTTCCTTGCCTAGTTCCTTAGCACAGCAAGAGCCCTGCCTCTCCTCTGCTGAACAATCAAAACTTCTTTTCTTTTTTTCTTTAACGCAGGCTCAGTCTACTAACCGGGTCCAGCGCCCCTTGTACAAATATTGAGTACACTTTAAGAATGAGCTCCAGGGCCATTATCCAACTTTGGCTAGGGTGGCACAGGTGACATAGTCAGGGGATAGGGAGAAAACATGGCCACAAGCAGAGAACAGACTGAGTGAGGCGGAGGAAACACCTGGGTGTGGCGTGCCAACCCCTGTGCTTGAATGAACTTCTGAAGCCCTGTCTTTTGCTACCTTTTTTCTTTTTGGCCATTAATGGGCTTTGGGTAACTATCTCCTTTTCGGCTGGCGGGTAATGCATGGGTCCGATGGCCGCCGAGGCCTCTTTTCTGCAAAGCGTTTTTGCTTTCTCAGAACTTCCGGAATTTTTGTTCTTCTTCAATGACTATGAACTTTACGTAGGAATTACGTGCACCTTAGCGAGCACGCTAGGAATTTTGTTCGGCAGTTGGGAATTTCGGAATTTGCGGGCTCACTTCTCGGTCACGTGTCTTTTCTTCTGCATGGGCGTCCCAAAATTCAGCCCAGAAAACCCCGTGAATTTTCTGTAGGAATCAGAATAGGCATAGAAACTTACGCGCGGATACTGTTTTTGAACTTTTTCAATCTTGAATTAGTCCTAGGAGTTGGGATCATCTAATATCGGACACGGCATAACTGATTCGATGCCTTTTCATTTCTGCGTCGATGCCATGCATGCAAGCTTTCCCCGTCTCCCGCTACATCCCAAACTATCATCACCCTTCTTCCTTCGCGCCTTCTTCCTTTAACCCGTAACTGTTTTCCATCCCCTTTCTTTTCTCGCTTACTTCTCCCTCCCTTCATCTGAATCTTGGTCCTGCTACGCTTTTTGCTCTTCCTTCTCCCTCCATACAGCTACCGATCCCCTCCCAATTCTTCGAGACATCAGACGGTAGCGTGTAAGGAAGCAGTAATCCCCTCACACTGTGATCTGATTGATTGTGAAGTGACTTATGCGGGTCGATATGGTTTTCCCAAGGCAACTAATCCCTCCCTGTGTAACACACCGTACGTCGTACGGCCGTACAGTCGGTCGTACGGCCACATGAACGGTCCCGTACAAACTGACGAAACCTCCCAAAAAAAAAACGAAAAAAAAAAAAAAAGGGGGTGTAGAGCTTTTTGTGCTTTAGACCCCCATATTTTTTATTTTATTTTTCGGTCTTCTTTTATATTAAAAAAATATATAATTCATCACAATGGGAAAAAAAAAACAAAATAAAGAAATAAAAATTGATTGATCGATTGTCGATTGATTGATTGATTGATTGATTGTCGATTGATTGATTGATTGATTAAATGCTTGATTGGTTGATTGATTGATTGATTGATTGATTAAAAAAAAAAAAAAAAACTCGTAGATAGGCGCGCAGCTATGCTAGAGTGCGCATTCCCTCTCTCTCTCTGTTTGTCTCTCAAAGCGTGCGCGCGTGCGCGCGCGCGCGCGCGAGAGAG
This sequence comes from Chara braunii, assembly GCA_003427395.1. Classification (NCBI taxonomy): domain Eukaryota; kingdom Viridiplantae; phylum Streptophyta; class Charophyceae; order Charales; family Characeae; genus Chara; species Chara braunii. The sequence goes on along the minus strand of BFEA01000311.1, from coordinate 273,559 downwards.
AGAGAGAGAGAGAGAGAGAGAGAGAGAGAGTATGTGTGTGTGTGTGTGTGCGCGTCATAGTGTGTGTGTGTGTGCGCGTATGTGTGTGCGTGTGCATGTGTGTGTGTGTGTGCGTGTGCGCGCGCGCGCGTGTGTGTGTGTGTGTGTGTGTGTGTGCGTGTGTGTGTGTGTGTGTGTGTGTGTGTGTGTGTGTGTGTGCGTGCGTGTGTGTTTGGGGGTGGGCGACCCTCCCCCAATCAATCAATCAATCAATCAATCACAAAAATGAAGGTACGCAGCCTCATTTTTTTTTCATTTTATTTTATTTCTTTAATCAATCAATCAATCAATCAATCAATCAATCATCAATCAATCAATCAATCAGTCAATCAATCAATCAAT
>BFEA01000311.1:219191-229301 GCA_003427395.1 Chara braunii | reverse complement strand
CCCATCCCGGCCTTTCCCCCGCCCTTTCCCCCATCCCAACCATTCCACCATCCCGACCTTCTTGCTCATTCCGACCCTCTCACCCGATCCTCCCGCTCTGCCCTCCCGCTGTTGCCACAGCCCCACCATCCCGATCTTTTCCCCCATCCCCACCTACCCGCTCATCCCGACCCTCCCACCCGATCCTCCCACTCAACCCTCCCATTGTTGCCACAACCCCACCATCCCGACCCTCCCGCCGTTGCCCCAGCCCCGCCATAGCGATGGAAGAAACACGAGGAAGAAGAAGAAGAAGAGGGGAGGAGGAGGAAGAAGAAAAAGAAGATAGGAGGAAGAAGAAGAAGAAGAAGAAGAAGAAGAAGAAGAAGAAGAAGCAGAAGAAGAGGGGAGGAAGAGGAAGAAGAAGAGTATAGCGATGGAAGAAAGACGGGGAAGAACAAGACGAAGAGGGGAGGAGGAGGAAGAAGAAAGAGAAGATAGGAGGAAGAAGAAGAAGAAGAAGAAGAAGAAGAAGAAGAAGAAGAAGNGAAGAACAAGACGAAGAGGGGAGGAGGAGGAAGAAGAAAGAGAAGATAGGAGGAAGAAGAAGAAGAAGAAGAAGAAGAAGAAGAAGAAGAAGAAGAAGAAGAAGAAGAAGGGAGGAGGAAGAACAAGAAGTAGAGGAGAATAATAATAATAATAAGAAAAAGAAAAAGAAAAAGAAAAAGAAAAAGAAAAAGAAAAAGAGGAAAAAGGGAGGAGGAGAAGAAGAAGAAGAGGGACGGAAGACGAAGAGGGGAGGACTAAGAAGAAGGGGGAAAGAAGTAGAGGGGAGGAAGAAGTAGAGGGGAGGAAGAAGAAGCGGGGAGGAACAATGGCGACGACGAGGAGTGGGAAGAAAAAAAGAACGAGGAGGGGGAGGAAAAGAGGGAGGGGGGCGGGGGTACCAAGTTACTACCAACCTCGGCGATGGTTGCTTCCGGCGATGAAGACGACGACTGCAGATGACGACAATAGCGACGACGACCTCCAGCGGGCAATGGCGAAGACGACGCGGGCGAGGTCGAGCAGCTCCAGCGGGCGGGCGCAGCAACTCCAGCGGGCGGACGAACGGGCAGGAGTTTGATTTCGAATTCGAACTCCCCGCTTCGCGAGGGGGCCTCGCGCGCTTCTGTCTCAGTCGTTGATCCGCAAGATGGACGACTGAGATTGTGCATTTTTCAAAAAAAAAAACGAGGGTCTGTGGTTGTGGGCCCTCGTTTTTTTTTTGGGGGGGGGGGCAGGGAGGTCCTATAGGGGCGTGAGGACATGCCCAGGCCTACAAAACTCCGAACCCCCCCATCCCCTATTTTGTGCGAGGGAGGCCCGGTACCAGCCCAACCAACCTGCGCGCCCGGGCGTCCCGGGTGGGTGCCGTGCGAGCCGACGTGAGCCGTGCCGGACAGCTGGTAGCCCAACTTTCTTGAGAATGACGTATAGTCCTACAATTTGATTTTTGTTGGAAAGGGTTTTCCTGCACTTTTTGAGGATCGTTTGACATTTTGCCCGTTTTTTATTTCTTTTTTTTTTGACAAATAGTTAAAACTTAAAAACGTTTTTTTTTTTTTTTTTGCAAAATAACACTTACTGGTAAATGTTCATTCTATAAAAAAATGTATGGTTTTGTCATTTTGTCTGGTTTTCATGAATCCTGTGTTTTGTTTGTGGTGCCGCCAAGACGGCCACATCTCAAGCTCCTCACCATATCCTTGCCACACCACCCTATATTGGTACTATGCTGACTGTCAGCGTTGTTCGTATACCCCATGGGTCGCCCACTTGGCGTCACACTAAGCTGCGGCGCACCATACCTCTGAGGCTTCATTCATGGTTGACCTCCCAACCACAGAATTAAGGTTGGCACATTTGGGAACCACACCAAAGGTTTATCAGGAAACCACCGATGCGACTTTTCCCCCATCGCCAATCAAGGTAACGTCTAACTCTCAATCGACCATCGTTATCCCTTCCCCCTTTCCCATTGCATTCCATTACCTTATAGATTGTTGATGTGTCATGCCTTTCATACAATACATTATCGTATTGAGTTTACTACTAGAGACAAAATTGTTTCTTTGTTCCTAGACTTTATAATTGGAAAGACTCGTACAACACATGCATATATAGGCCCGTCTTGCCCGACTTTCCCCCAAGCCCGATCACACCCTACATATTACTTCCGCTCGTTTAGGGATGATTACTAGGGTGTACCACGCTTTATGGGATTTGTGCTCGTAGGGCGTTCGTTCATCCTCCTGTTGTTGAGGAGGTTCGACTTTGTGCCACTAGACTGCGCTTCCATGTCTTGGTTACCTTATGAGACAACCAGATAAAACGCATCTTAGATCGGGCGGTCTTATAATCTCGTTCTCCTTACCCCACTAGACATCATCACTTTCATGTATTCACTAATTTTTGAGTCACTTCACCACAAGCCGTTAACGGGAACCCCCACTTTTCGACCCTGAGTAACCATGAATGATCCTGAAATTAGGGTTTCGGGGTCAAATTTTGTATTTTTTTGGATTTTGTTTTTTGCCTGTTTTTGTCTTTGGACAAGCTTGCTGTGTGTCAAATTTGGTGTTATTAGGGTTATTAGAATTTGTGTTGTTGATCATCCTGAAAATCCTGAAATTACGATAAATGTTTTTTTGGCAAAATTGCCTGAAAATGCACTTTTGAGGTGCTGTTTTATGTGTGGTTTTTTTTTTTTATTTTTTATTTTTTTAATAATATGTTAGTAAGAAGTGCACTCTATACATTGGCGTGAAGTTTGTTTGAAATGGACTTATGGTTTTCTTATAAATTGAAGTGAAAAATGGGGGGTCGGTTAACCGGCTCTCTTCATTACATGTTTTAATGCAATGGAGATAAGCTACGACTTTGTCCTTCGCATTTCATGGTCTCATCAATTCTGCTCTACTAATGTTAAGTTGTAAACTAGGTGATCAATTAACTCGTCGTTACACCGAGGTGTAATCTTACCCGTCATATTCCCTTCTTAGGTGCCATAGTTGACATTCCGTACATCTTTCCCTAAAAGACGATCCCGCTTGTTCCTAACTTGAAATCACAGGAGCAAAAAAAATGGACCGGATTTCGGCCCAAAAACTCAATTTTAATTTTGTTCAAAATATATAATATGTCCGTTTTGACGAAATGGTTGTTTAAGTTCGTAGCTTAGTTTGAGATTATCGCGATGTTTCTCCCTTCTACTTCTTGTACAACGAGAATTTTCTAATGTGTGTCGGTAAAGAGCACATGATGTAGTTAGTGTCTGATATCACATTCACCATAAGACACCTTACCGTCTCTCGATTCCCAAGGTAAAGTTACTAAAGCGTCAAGTTGAGAAGATTTTTCAACTGAGTTTTATAAAACTTTTTCTCACCTTAAGGTGCACTTGTCCTCTTTGTTAGTAAAGCAAACAATATTGTCAAACTCTGCATCGATTACAACGATCTTAACCACCATACGACTCAAAACAAATGTCCCATACCTCGAGCTAACGAGTTGTTTGATCGTATCACATAAAACCTCATCTTTAAGGAGATTGATTTTCATAGTGTTTTGAGGGACCAACCGAAGACCACATTTTGATCATATTTCAACCACTACAAATTCAATTCATGGTGTTATCAGTTAACCTCACTGACGCATCCACGATGTTTTTATAAATCTCATTGAAGAGTACATTCTTGTGTATCTGGATGACATCCTAATTTATAGTCGTACCTCAGTGGAACCTTTCCTACATATCGGAGGAGTCCTACAATGTTTACGAAGCCACGACTTTTACGCCAAACTCAACAACAACCGCTTTACCCAGTGCAAAATTGATTTCGTAGGGCGTCATGCTTCGACGCACGACTTCCATATGGATAATGTGAAAATCATTACTGTCATTGTGGTTTTTTGTCATGTCAATCAAGTAGCTTCACAATTTTATTATATTAATGAGGTTTTACCGATTGTTAATTCAGAACGCTAAATAGTAAATACGTTTATGTCCTTACTTTCACCTTTTTTTCGAAAAACACACTTTTGATGTGAATATTTTTCCATGAGGATGTTTTTCAAGCCTTTAAGAAGGTTATAACGTGTGCCTCTTCTTCACCTCCCTAATTTTGATGATTTTTTTTCCTTACCACCCAGGTATCTTATTTTGTTGTGAGGGTTATTCCCAAATTCTTTTCTCCTTCGGTTGTAAATTTTTTCCCATATTTTTCACCTTGTCTCTCTCTCTACCGAGAGTGTGTCCCGATTGACACGTACTTGTCCGACACTTTTGTCATTGACACTTCACCTATTACCTATTTTCCAATTACCATGGAGGACGGGACTATCAAGATCTGTAGTGCAAAATGTTCAAACGGTTTATATTCATGTCAATTGTGCTTAGCAATGATAAACTACAGAGCACATTAATATGATTCTCACGTGGCTGCACTCGTTTGTTTTACGGACTACTTCGTTTTAGCAGTTGTGACTTTCTTCATGAAAATTTAACCGACGCTTCAACAGACACACTAGTGGAATGAACTCTTTGAGTTTGCATTCTCTGTCATGAGGAAGTCAAACATAGTACAAGACAACTTATCACGACTTCCAGACTTCAAACATGACGTTACTAAGGTGCTTGTCATTCCACGAAACATCATTGATGCAGCATGTGAGTGGCTGGGAGCAGAAGGGCAAATACTAACCTCAAAAAGAAAAAGAAAAGGTAATGTTTTATTCGAATAAAAAAAAATCTTTTCAAAATTCAAATAGAAAACATACATTTATTCGAATAGAATGCATACATGGTCTATTCAAAGTGCACTTATATTCGAGAAAGTGAACCCACATCGTTTCAGTTTCCAATTATTCAACTCAAGGACGTTGACCTCCTCGGCTTGTAGCGTACCAACTTTTGTACATGCACAGAATCCCTGAGTTTTTGCTATTTGTACTCTTTTGATCTTTGTTGGGCTTTTGGGGTATCCCTCTTTTTGTTATCTCCTTAATACAAGGATCAAAGGCTGACAAGGACCTCTTACGATTAAGATGGTTTTTTTTTCGGACTTCTTCTTATTTTTTTGTCAGCAATTCATGCATCAACGGAGGAATTACACGTGCCTTAGCGAGCGCGCTAGGAACTTTGTTCGGCAATTGGGAATTCTGAAAATTACGGACGCACTTCTCGCTGACGTGTCCTTTTTTGCAAGTGAATGCTCCAAAATTCGCTTTTGTAAGCTCTGTGAATTTTTGGTAGGAATGTGAATAGGCGTAGGATTTTCACGCATTTAATTCCAGGAGCTGATATTGTTTTTGAATTTTTCAATCTTGAATTTGTTTTAGAACTAGAATGAATGGAATGTAACTGTTTCAATGTTTTTCTCCTTTCTGCACCGACACCATGCATGCAAGCTTCCCCCGCTTCTCGTCGTGACCCATGCCATTTGCGCCCTTCTCTTCTTAACGCCTTCTTTTTTTTACCCGTAACTGTTTTTCATCCCCTCTCTCTCTGCGTTTCTCCGCCTCCCCTTTCGTCCAAACCTTGGTCCCACGCCATGTTACTCTTCGCACTCTCCTTCTTTCCTCCTTCATCCGTATTTAGGAAGTGCCTACCGAACCCCTCCCTAGAGTGTTCGAAGCCTCAGACGACAACGAGTAAGGAGGATACTCCCTCGCACTGTAATCTGATTGGTTGCGAAGGAACTCGCGAGGATTGATATGTATTTCCTCAAGCAATTAGCTTGACAATGTCTTCTCTCTTCGCCTCGCCCTATCTCCACCCCACTCTTCCTCATTTTTTATTCTCCTCTTCACAACTATAAAACCCGCAAGCGCGTCTGAAAATCTATTTCTCAACCCATCTGCCAGCTTTAGGGAAGTCATGGCAAGGTGATGTGTATATGGCGAGTTGAAAAGTCCTGACGAGATGACTGCAGTGTATGCAAGGATGTGCTCCGAGTGATCGCGACGGACTGCGGAATCTGGGCAAGTCAGTGGAAAAACTAAGTTGGCGGGGTGGCGATCGCTATGGTATGGAGGTTGGTACGTGGCGACCGGGATCGTCAGTACCGGAGTAAGAAGGGTATGTGTGTACGAGTGGCTGCATGGCTAGGGGTCACAATCAGAAAGCAGAAGGTCGATGTACCTTGATCATCAGTTCCTCTTCTTTTTCCTGGAAGCTAAGTCCACGTGGGATCGTCGGTTGTTTCTTCCTCAAGCCTGTTTATATCACTAGAGTCCCTTCTCTTTTCTCAGTCCCCTTCTTCGGTTAAGCTACGATTAGTAAACTCGGGCGATCTTACCAGCCCATTTCCGCACCTCTTAAGATCTTATGCATCGATTGAGTTGTTGCTAAGGTAACCAGACTAAGCTAGGATCTCGATGGGCATAAAAAATTCCCAAAATTAACTAATCATTCTATAGTAAAATTACATTTTAAATTTAAATTTTCGTTCCATCTTAAAAAATGTCATTCCACTTTTAAAATTTTCAGTTTTACTTAAAAAACTTTATTCCAAGCATATGGTATCTCTTCTTACTTGGACTGCATGATAGAGATGGAATGAAAGTCTATATTAGTTTATGAAATATTTTAATTAGACAGTCATTCTATATAAGAATTTTCAATCATAAATAGGTTAATCCAATTTAAATTAGAAGATATTTGTTGTAGTAGAATGATAGCCTAATTAAGACATTGCATAAACTTGCCCAGACTTTTATTCCATCTTCAACAAATAAATATAGTTTGAACTTTGAAGGGAAAACTCATTTTTAGACGGGAACTTATCAAATAAAATTGGAAATTTTGGAATTGGTTGAACATTTAAATGACAATTTTTTAATCTAAAGATTTTTTTTTTAATGAAATGTTTTTTTGAACTTTCATTTTCTGTGGGAATTTTTCTATTGAACTATGTGGATGTATGTTATCGACTCGCTCAATGAATGATGTTTGTCTCCTTTTTTTCTTTTTTTTTTACAAACGCCACTATTAGTGTTAGTGTTGCTGGTAAGAGCAGACACCAATAGCATCTGAGGGGTGGCTCCATTTATTGGTGGGGAGCAGCACCTGCTTGAAAACGAGTCTTGTGTCCCATATACAGATAGAATGAAACATATCGGTAAAAGGTTGTCGGAAATTTCTCCCAACATTGATTGCCCTGGGATCCAGAGGATCAACTGAGCATGATTTTAAAAAGAGGGGGGAGAATCTCTTCACCCTAAAACAGGCGCCAAATACTTGTTGTTATACACTATTTTTTCCTTCCCCAATCATTGATTACTTTAGAAACCACATTGTTAAAATGAGCAAAATATCAGAAAAGGCAACAATAATCTCATCCTACACAGATAACTTCATCTTTAAGCACCTGCAGATCAAGTAGTCTCAACCATTAAACTTGCTGATGGCGGGAAGGGATCAAGGAAATCACAAAGAGGTCGTAATGGGGTAGAGGAGTCAATTGTCATCCAATCATGAAAATGGAGGTGGTAGTCCCTTTCAAAGCTTTCCTTGTCCCCTCCCTCCCCTCCCTCCCTCCCTTTTCATTGCACATTCGCTATCAACCCCTCGTGTTCCCCACCCATCCAGTCATTACAGAAGGATTGGATTTGCAGCTTGATTTATGTTCTTGAGTGTATAAAGGTTATTTTTTCCTTAACTTTATCCCATTGAACCATGAGGTCAACATGAATCTGGTGCTTGATTATTTCGATAATGGCAGGTCCTTCAAGACGAACTCCTTCCATCTCCCTAGTGCACCTATTCCACCAAATTGCCCAAAAAATTGCTCTCTGTCCCACAGAAAACATGTTTCTCTCAAAATTGCTCGCTTATTCCGACTGCCAGGTTTCACACAGAATTGGTTTCAAGCATGGCCAAGGGGTTGATTCGCCTAACAAACGCCACACTCGATCCCACTATCTCCATAACCAAACTAGCCCATGGCACTGCAGAAAGATGTGTTCAATTGTCTCAGGTCTCCGCCTGGTCGGGTATGACGTCGCACATAGCTTGCATAAGGGGAGAGCTAGGCCCTTTTATTCCAAAGATGTACGGTCAATCAACCAATTATTTGTGCGCAGGCAACGATGCTCCACTTGCTATTGTAAAGATGCAATCTTGGCCGGTAATGATTTACTGAGCCTAAACCATTTGATAGGTTGCAGGGCATTCCTTTCGAGATTTAGGTGCCTCATCCAACGGTCCATTACCACATCCTTTAGATTCACTCGTGGACGTAGCAAACGATAAGCTCCTTCAACTGTCATTGAGAAAAGTTGTTGTTTTCCTGTCTTGCCTCTGCCAAACTGGGTAGTCCAAACCCAAGAGGCCGGATCAAAAGCTAGATGTGCAATCGAGGTGTCGGGTCTATATGCCGACCACAGTTTTCCTTTCTTGAGCACCTTAATACGAAAAATTTATTCTTCCTTAAACCACCTTGTCTCATCCGGATTCGTCTTGACCATTCAATTTTTGTTCTTCATTTGAAAGAGGTTTACCAACACCTCGCCATTCGGACAGCCAGACACCACCACATTTCCCAGCTTGTTTACACACCCCCTGATTCCTACCCAGTCACTTTCGTTCAGGGTTCGTAAAGGACGATGTTTGTCTCCTTAATTGGATCTAATTACACTTTTGAATCAGTTTGCATGATTGATGAAAGGCAATGTGTACGTAGCATTATGTTTGTTTACTTCTTTGATTGGATAACGGATTCAGTGAACTTACTTGGTAAAAATTGCTTATGGCATATGGAGCGATTGTCTTCATCCGAGTGGGTGTCGACTTCCCGTATCTCCGTCATGTCCCTTTCTGTACAACGAGGAAAGGACACATGTATGTGAGCGCGACGTAGGAGAAGCGATCGCCAACTTGAAGATTGGCGGGCGGTAATACTTTCCTCTCGAAACAAGGTGCTTGAGATTCGTAGGCACTAATTTTGTTATTATCGATATCATTTGTCCCCTATACCCTTTATTATTGCCTTTTAAGTTTTAACGAATTGATTGCCATCCTATCGGCGACAGTGGCGCCTCATTGGCCCAACACCGTGTGTAGCGATTGTCGTCGTGCCGAACGTTATCGAAAAAAAAGGTTCCACTACTGGACATGTGACGAAGACGAATACAAGGAAAGAGTGACCCGACTGAAGTCGTCCACATCGGATTCTGAACTCTGTAGCGAGCGGCGTCAGGATTTAATTCATAAACGAGATCGCACGTGAGTACCCCCGCCTTTCCGCTCGAAAAGATGACGAGTAGCCGGCATAAAAGTTCAAAGATACTTTTTGGATTAGATAAACATTTGAAAGCAGTGCGCGCCATTTCATTTGCGCGGGTGTAGCCCCTTCTCACGAAAACCGGAACCACACGGCGGAGTTCTACATGTGTCCCCACACTCAGTTTTCCCAAAATTCCTTGGCACACCTAATTTTGCTATTTTTTAAGGGTCTGTTCTGCATATTTTACCACTCCGACCGGAAGACAGCACAAGGTGTGAGGTTGAACGTCATATGCCTCCTCCGACCAGCTCCTGGCCCTCCACAAGCGACAACTAGCGGTCCTCCACAAGCAACAACTGCCCGTTCCCCATGAATTACCCCGCCAACGAATTCACCACCCGAGACCCGAATGAAGGACCGGTACGACCAAACGACGAAAATTTGATTCAAGGGTATAAAACACACCCCTAACAGGCTGGAGAATTCACTTACCGTGAGGCGGGGGTGCGCAGTCCGTAGTCTGTTTGTTGATGTGGTTGGGAAAGGGTAAGGTAGTGATTATGGTATGTTTATGTTTTGTTATCTTCGCTATGTATAACTTCGAGAGTGTGTGTTTGGGGGGTTCCAACTGATGCTTTATTCACGATGTTCATGGGACGCTAGACCTCGTTTCCGGCAGATGTCGCACCCCACCAATAGACAAGAGCATTCTGCTGAAGTCCATCACAAGAGGATGCTCATATCACTTTATCTAGTGAGCTGAAGCATGAACTTTTTGGGGGGAGAAGCGGGGAAGAGTATGAGTGTGTGTGTGTGTGCACGTGTGTATGTGAGAGTGAGTGTGGGTGTGTGCGTGTGTGTG
>BFEA01000310.1:1846407-1873012 GCA_003427395.1 Chara braunii | reverse complement strand
CCCCCCCCCCACACACACACAGCCGATTCCCAGCGCAGCAACCGAAGCAAAGAAGTCCGCCGGGATCCGAACTCGGCAGAAATCGAATCGACGGCGAACCGGTCATTAACGGATCTCCGCGCACTGACCGTCGGCTAATCGACGTAACGAAAGCAATGGTACGAGAGGAAGAAGACAAAAAATAACATGGTTTAATGACCCTCAACCGACCCCCACAACCCCCAAGTAACTTCACGTCGATTTGAAGTATGTGTGTCTGTACTAAAAGCCTTTGCAGCCCGCGCGGCTTCGACACCGAAGCGCCTCCGCACGCGAACGACAATAATGACTGCCACCGTCAACTACCCCTATATACCCCAACCACGGCAACACACATGGCGAGCTTGATTGCGCACCCATGGGTCCCCGACACTAACAACACACGCGATGGACCAGGCCGCGCAAAAGGACGGTTAACATCACCCGGAACTGGAAAGTTCGCCGTGCTTCGAACCTCGTGTCCACGCTCTGCCGCTGGCAGTAGGAAGGCTAGCCGCGGGTACAGCACCTCACAAGTCATCGCAGCGCGGGCCCCAAGAGACCCCTGCGAACACCGATTGCCCCTATTGACCAAACTACCTGATTTCGAAAGGCAAAGGTAGAACAGCGCGCAACTCCAACACCCAGGCGGCGTGGAGAAGAAAATTACAACCATGGATGGAAGATCCTCCCGGAACCCCAACAAATCCCGGTCCGCGAAAACGAGAAGGCGATCTCCGACTTGTGCGATGGCAATGTTGACACCTGACCGCGCGAACCGCAAAGCACGCCGAGGCAGAAGCATGTCGGCGATTGAACCTCACCTTTTGCGACGATTCCTTTCATCGGAGGGCAACGAAGATCAACGGCAGACTGCATTTCGACCCGGCCACAAAAACCGTCGTCAACCCCAATAAACCTCTTTAAGGGCAATCCTCAAGACGAAAAATTTTGCGCACCACCAGGCCACCGCGCACGAAAATGCACGGGGAAGTCTGAGCCATTCAAAATGACGGTCAGAATAACGCAGAGTCTCGAAGCTCGCAGGGAGCCGTCGTTCAAGCGGGCCTTGGAGCACCAAGGAACCGGTTTTCGCACGGTCAGTGTCATTTGAAGGGAGCGTCAGCGGGGGCACGCAAGGAACGTTATTTTCGGGCGCACAGAAGAAAGGCCATCGCGCTTTCAATTGGTCGTCATGCAACAACACTCGCAGAACAAAGGGTAGCGGTGGATGTACCACCAGACAATTCGGCGCAGCGCGACCCCAAATTGACCCCTACAGACACAGATGGCGAGTAATGTTGCGCACCAATAGTCCTCGCGCAATCAACTCGCACGCAAAGGTCCATGCATCATGCGAAGGACGGCTAGATTCCCACGGATCCTCAAAGTCCGCCGGGATCCGAACTCGGCGGAATGCGAGTGCAGCGAGTAACAGGTTTTCGCGCGGCTGCAACTATTGGAACGGGTGGTTGTCGTTTGTACAGAAGCAGGCCATGCGTGGGGGCAACCCCCACAACCCCCCATAAGCCATTTCTTGAATCGAGCAGTTTGCGCACCCCTGGGCCTCCGACTTCCAGAACATGTCGGGATCGACGGCAGACCGACAACGGACACGTCTGTTGTCATCAACGGCAAACCCCACAAACCCCTACACGGGCATTCACGACGGCGATGAATTTTGCTCACCAATACTACTCCTGGAAGCAACTCGCACGGAAAGGTCCACGCCTCATGCGAAGGACGGTTAGATTCCCACGGTTAGATTCCCATGGTTAGATTCCCGCGGTCAGATTCCCGTAAATAACATGTCGAAATGCAGAAATGGATGAAAGACCCCCTCCCCTGCAACCCTTCCAAACCTCGTCTCCGCCAGTCGACAAGGCGAACCCCGATTCGTGCGCCGGGAACGTCGACGTGCGACAGCGCGAACCGCAAAGCGCGCCAGAACACGAGCACGTCCGCGACAAGACTCCGCGCTCCGCGACCGTCCAAACCCGTAGGGGGCAACATAGATCGACGGCAGACCGATGAAGGTCACGTCCGACGGCCACCCCCATAAACCCCTACGCAGGCATTCTAGGCGGCGAGCAATTTTGTGCACCAATACTCCACCCAGGACCAACTCGCATGAAAAGGTCCACGCCTCATGCGAAGGACGGTTAGATGCATGCGGATTCTCAAAGTCCGCCGGGATCCGAACTTGGCGGATGCGAGTGCAGCGAGTAACAGGTTTTCGCGCGGCTGCAGCTATCGGAACGGGTGGTTGGCGTGTGCACAGAAGCTGGTGATGCTTGGCCGCACCCTCCATAAATCCCTTAACGCCAATTCTTGAAGAGAGCACTTTGCGGAACGAAGGGCCTGCGACTACCAGAACACGGTGGGATCGACGACAGACCGACAACGGACACGTTTGCAGTAACCGACGTCAACCCCCATAAACCCCTACACGGCCATTCCAGACGGCGAGGAATTTTGCGCAACAGAACTCCTCTCGGAAGCAACRGGCACGCAAAGGTCCACGCCTCATGCGAAGGACGATTAGATTGTCGCGGATTCATAAAGTCCGCCGGGATCCGAACTTGGCGGATGTGTGTGCAGCGAGCAACTGATTTTCTTGTGGCTGCAGTTATTGGAACATGCGGTTCGCGTTTGAACAGAAACGGACGATGCTTGGCCGCAACCCCCATAAACCCCCACAAGCCATTTCTTGAAGCGAGCATTTAGCACACCCCAAGGCCTCCGACTACCAGAGCACGTCGCGATCGACGGCAGACCGACAACGAACACATCTGCTGCCACCAACGGCAACCCCCTTAAACCCCTACAAGGGCATTGCAGACGGCGAGGAATTTTGCGCACCAATACTCCTCTCGCAATCAAGTCGCATGCAATGGTCCACGCGTCATGCGTAGGAYGGTTGGATTCCAGCGGATCCTCAAAGTCCGCCGGGATCCGAACTTGGCGGATGGGAGTGCAGCGAGTCACAGGTTTTCGCACAGAAGGAAGGTCATCATGCGTGTCCGTTATCGGGGTGCCGTCGATCCCGGTAGCAACTCGCATGCAAAGGTCCACACCTCACGCGAAGGACGGTCAGTTTCCCGCGGATCCTCAAAGTCTGCCGGGATCCGAACTTGGCAGATGCGAGTGTAGCGAGTAACAAGTTTTCACGCGGTCGCATCTATAGGAACGGGTGCTTGGCGTTTGCACTGAAGCAGGCGTTGCTTGGGCGCACCCCCCCATAAACCCCTATAAGCCATTTCTCGAAGCGAGCATTTTGCGCACCCTAGGGTTTCCGACTAGCAGACCACGTCGGACAGTTCGGGGTCTCGAACGGGGCGGTTGGATTTGCGCGGAACCTCGAAGTCCGCCGAGATCCGAACTTGGATTGTAGAAGGTGACATCACCACGGCCTGGCGGCTGCCTCAGAAGGTTATTCCATAAATTCTTTCAGAAGAAATTGCTTGTAGAAATGTTTAGACCGTACTTCGAACAACCAAAAGTGTTGGATATGCTCTTACGTTCGTGCGGAGAGGAAATAAAGCGACAGACGCGCTTTGTGTCATTACGTGCGCCGGCAATGGAAGCTCACAGCGTTGGCTATGTGGTTTTAACAGCGCAAGCCTACATGATGATGCCGACAAACTCCTTGCGCAGCTCGCTACATCGCAAGTGCCAACAAGCGAAGTTCGTTGGGATCCGAACTTCGTGTTGCGACCCTCGCACGGTGGCGGCTGGCAGGGTGTTCGGAGCTATCGACTCATGCGGGCAAGTGGGGTCGCTGTTGCAACTGCAAGCGCGAACTACAACATCATTGTCGGTGTGTTGTCATGTGCGCGCGCTTTTCCCCATGGCCACACTACGGCATCAACATGACACTTCACAGCCGCAGAAACGGTGTGTTTCACGACACAAGCGAGAGTAAACAGCATGGAGGCCGCGTTGTTCGATGTTGAACGAGGCCCTCGACACAACCGAGAGTGAACAGCATGGAGGCCGCGTTGGTATCGCGGCGGGGATTGCGTTGTTCGATGTTGAACGAGGCCATCGACTCGAGCAGTGATCACGCCGACAAAACGGTGTGCTTCACGACACAACTGGTGATCACGGGGTGTTCTCCACGACGCAAGCGGTGATCACGCCGACAAAACGGCATCATCATTGTGGCGACTTGCGATGTCGTTCTCCATCACGCGCAGACCGCTTGTGCATTCTCGGGCATGGAGCCCTCAGATGTCGCGCGCACATTCCTTTCGCTGGTCGCAAGGAGTGACGCAGCGCATCGCTCACGGCCAGCACCAGCAGCTCGCGCTCAACATCGGTGGGCTCTAGCACGGATGATCTTCACGCTGTGTGCGCGGGATGGGGTTGACACGTGGTCTCTACGGCGACAGAGGCACATGTTCAGTGGCGAGACGTCTTCCCGGTGTTGGACACCAGCCGTCTTAAGCGTAAGAGACAGCCAATGCACGGCAGGTGGATGATCGAGAACCTCGCGTGCATCCCAGTTGTGCTCGCACAAATGCCCTCCCCCCGCGATGTATACAAACCAACATTCAATCATTTGGAGAACCGCGCGCAGATCCCTGTCGTGCTCGCACAGTCGCCGACTCGCCCCCCCCCCCCCTTGTGTGAGAGAAAGGTTCTCTCACACAGGGGGGGCGGGGGGGGGCGACTGTGCAAGCACGACTGGGATGCGCGCGCGGTTCTCGATCATCCACCTGCCGTGCATCGGCTGTCTCTTACACTGAGTAGGGGTGGTGCTCAACAACGGGAGGACGTCGTCAATCCGTGTTCAGGTTCTCGTCACTGAACATGTGGCTTTGTTGACTACATGGCAACACAAGGCCAACTGGTGTCGTCTCGATCCTGCGCACATATCTGCGCGGGGGTGGTTCACATCGAAAGGGACAATCAATGAAGTCATGAAAGGAATGAACGAGCGAGAATGAACACAGAACAAGAAAACGAATCACAGAAAAGGAATGAACGAGCGAGAGTGAACAACACGAAGGGATGGACGCTGCAGACTCGAATCCCTTCACGTCGAGAGCGGTACGGGGGTTTATCGTACGGTCGTGCGTACGCGTACGGGGTTTTATCGTACGGTCGTGCGGGGGTTTATCGTACGGTCGTGCGTACGGCCGTATGGCCGAACGTACAGCCCCATACGAAAAAAAAAAAAACAAAAAAAAAACGTTTTATTTTTTTATCTCAAATTTGGTAACGAATTTCAATATGACCCTGAGGCAAAAGTGTTTCAGTTTATTTTTCTGCATAACATTTTTTTTTTCAGATTTTTTTGAATTTTTTTTTTTGCTTTTTTTTCCGTACGTACGGCTCGTATGACCACATGAGCCCGTACGTACGGCCATATGGACGTACGGACGGCCCGTATTCGTACGGGGGTATACACAGTCACCCGCTATACGTGGCACGATGCAACGCGTCTTATGCGCACACAAGCATGCACCTCAACCCCAACGCCAACAGTTGTAGTCGATGGAGGACACGTGGCCAGACAGAGCAGCACTGTACCTTGAATGGCGCGGTCGGCCATGTCACAAGGGCGAAGCGCAGACGATGACGGACACGCGATGACGCGGAACGCAAAGAGGGGATGTCGAAGCTCAGTCGACTTAAGCGATGGCGGGGGGAAATCAAGACGCCCGCTCTCGAAGACATGAGGCGCGACAACGGATTTTGCGCACGCGATGGAGGAAGTCGCTTACATGACGTCGCGCGGACCAGCTCGTCGGGCAGGAGACGCAAATGGACAGCACCAGACCCCACTCAGATGATCATCTGTTGTCGCACCCCACGCCAGGTTCGAAAATGCACGTCGGACACCCGCGCAGGAAGTGCCACAAACACCATGGTAGAAGACGCACTGTGGCCGTCCGATCCGCAAATCGGACGGCCAGAATGCGACTTCGCAATGTGCACCGCGAAAAACTGGGCCCAACCGCCTCCGCCCCCCCCCCCCCCCCCCCCCGCGCAGCCCGAAAACACCTTTGGCGGGGCCCGCGAACACGAACACGAGAACGCAAGGGGCCAGGGACGACGGCCCTTTTCCATGACGCCAGGGAAAGCCCTGTTCGAAGGGACTTTTTTTGCCATGTCGCGCGCACCGGGTCCCCCCAAGCGGTAAATTTGACGTGTAGCCACCGTTCGATGCGCAGACCGACGTGTGGCCAACCTTTCGTGGCGTCAAACGGACCCTGCGAGGCACTCGGAAATGGAGGACCCGAAGGGGACCCGACCCACGCGCGCCTACAAATACGAGAGGCAACCGGGGCGTGAACGCCACTTTCTGCGTTTTTTGCTGGGGAGATGCTACCGAACGGACGCCTCACACCACCACTATTGTCAACACCATTGCCCCGCACAGCTGGAGCACCATAGGTAGCGAAGCGAACGGACAACTGTTCTAAACCCTGGTCGCTACCTTTTCTACGACGCATCTCCCTCCACCTCCCTAGTCGCCGCCCGCGTCATCTTCGACGTCGCGCGTCGACATCCCTATCAAAATGATTTAACTGGTTCTTTTTTGGCTATTGATTTGTGTGGATCTCATGGGATCTTGTTGTGTATGAAACTAATGAATGGAGAAACATCCGATCGAGCGCGGGGTGATTATGTTTCGTGACTGGCCATAGCGCGTTCGATCGGAGCTATCGACATTCATCAGTTCATCGAGCGCGAGGCGACCGATCATGAAACATAATAACCACGCGACAGATCGGATCTTTCTCTACTCATCTGATCAATCATCCACACGTGAGTGGTGACATCGGCCATACCGCATGTGAGTGATGAACAGGACCACCACGATTGATCACGATACCGCCGCTGATCTGCCGATGGATGATCAAACAAAGCAAAAAGGGGGCATGGTCGGGACAGTAGACGCACCCAGTCGACCAATCGCCGAAAACGAACAGAGAGCTCACGATCGGTCGATTGATCGCGTGTGCTGTCTCAACGTGGTCACCCCGTGTGTGTTTTTCGCCACTATCAAATGTAAAAACAAAACACACGTGGCACCGTGCGCGAACGACCAACCGGGCCGCGAGCGACTGATCGATCACACTCGTTGATGTACCCCGACCGAACAGTAGACTGGTCAATAGATCCACCACTACCAACATCACAGAACGACTGTTCGGACTGCGGTCGGACGACCGGTTGATCCAACAGTCCACCAACCATACAGCCGAACGTGTGTTTGCGTTGCAACCGTGGCATCACCCTCTGCGCGATCGCCCAACCGGCAGGCGTACGACCGATCCAGCAAACTGGTTGACAGGAGAGCGTTGGCACGAGTAACTGATTAGTTGATTGATCGACTTTTCAGTTTGTGGTTGGCCAACTAGCTGATTGATTCGCCACTCGCCGACCAGGGCACAGACATGCCAGCCGAGCGGTTCACTTTTCTCGCCCCGATTGCACTGCATTCGACCTGCCTCCTCGTCCATTGGTCGTACGCAGCATGCAAGGCAATTGGTCCACCACACGGTAGAAACCCGTGAAAAAGGTCGATCCCTGTTTGGGAATGGACAAAAAACATTTCATGACAATGTTGTTGCACATCGATCGTTGCTGGCCATCAAACCTTGTCGGCCATCGAACCTTGTTTGGCATCGAACCTGGCGCCCCATCAAACCTCGGCGGGCATCGAAATGTTGGCGGACATCGAACACCACTGGACGACAAACCTCGTTGGTCATCGAACCTTGTCGGTCATCCAACGACGTACGTTTTGCAGCCACCACACGACAGCGGGGGACCCGTGAAAATGTAAAGTCCGACGGGATTCGAACTTCAAGAAAGCACGGGAAGGCGAGTTTGATAGACATTTGTGTCTCTCCCACATAATCTCGCCAAGCTCGGATCCCGGTGGACCTCCGGTTCACGCCTTCCGCAAGACCCGACACGCGGTGCAACCCCAGCGGGCAACCACAGTGGTGGACCTGTGAAAATGTGAAGTCCGCTGGAATCCGAACTTCAAGAAAGAAGGGAAAGGCAAGTTTGATAGACAGCTGTTTCTCTCCCACTGCATTTCACCAAGTACGGATCCCGGCGAACTTCAGGTTCTTGCCTTTCATAAAACCCAACTCGAGTTGCCACACTAGTGCACAACCACAGAAGTGGACCTGTGAAAAATGTGAAGTCCGCCGGAATCTGAACTTCAAGAAAGAATGGAAAGGCGAGTTTGACAGACAACTGTTTCTCTCCTACGGCGTTTCGCCAAGTACGGATTCCGTCGAACTTCAGGATCTTGCCTTTCGTAAAACCCAACTCAAGTTGCAACCCCAGTGCACAACAACAGTAGTGGACCTGTGAAAATGTGAAGTATGCCGGGATCCGAACTTCAAGAAAGAATGGAAAGGCGAGTTGACCAGACAACTGCTTCTCTCCCACGGAGCAGTGGACCTGCGAAAATGTGAAGTCCGTCGGGATCCGAACTTCAACAAAGAATGGAAAGGCGAGTTTGATAGACAACTGTATCTCTCCCACGACATTTCGCCAAGTTCGGATCCCAACGAACTTCAGGTTTTTGCCTTTCGTAAAACCCAACTCGCGTTCCAACCCCAGTGCGCAACCACAGCGAGGAACCTATGTCTTTTGATTGCCCGCCAACTATGTTTACGAGTGTCAGCGTTCCCGTGTGTGTCGTTTGGTATGTGCGCGTGGTGTGTAGGGCGCGTTATGGATGGGACCTTCTCGACACCACGAATCTTTGAGTCGTTCTTCTCGACACCACAAACCATGAGTCCCGAAACGCACATTCGCTTGGCAGAACCGTTTCCTCCTTGCGCGAGATCAGTGCAGCATTTCAGCGGTGTGACTACGATCCACGGAGCGACCGCAGAGGACTTCGACGAGGACACCTGGATGACCATCGTCCCATGCAGGGACGCGCATATTGACGATTGGTGCGATGGGAATTGGGCCACGATGGAGAGTCGCTGCCCTTGGGCAAGCCAGCGCAAATTCGCCAACATGTTGGAGTTCGGGAACCTCATCCCGCTGTCTGACGCTGTCCTCGGACACAAGTTCCTGAACCACATGCACAGGGCACTGGGCTGCATTAGCCGCCATTTCAGCCGCCTCGAATGCCACTATGTTAGGTCGTCGCCACGAACTTGTTGGCTCGCGGAAATAAGAGTTGCTGGACTGCGCTCGTCATTGCTCGTTCCTGGGCCAGTACCCGCTCCGGTGCCCCGGGAATTCTCCACAAGTTGTGTCATACTGTTGTGTGCGATTGACTGTGTCCGGGTCTGATTTCACCAGAAATCTATGTGTCGCTGCGTCGAACAAGAGCAGGAAACTCGTCGATGAAATTGTGCTTGTATCACGCAACGAGGTGGTGATTGAGGGGTCAAAATTCGTGCCGACGCGCGGGCATGAACGTGTAGATGGGTGGCGAGATTTGGTTATAGCAGGGCCGGTCCAAAACTTTTCGTTGCATAGGGAGGTCAAGGAGAAAGTGTCCGCCATACAGGACTGTATAGGGAACTCGTTAACACGACCGGGAGTGTTTGTTATGATGAAATACATGTCTGTCTTTTCAGAAACTGCAACGGTCGACGATCCGCTGGTCCGCTTTTACGGATCGTCAATGAATGCTTTGTATGACTACGGTTCACGACCTCGTCCCCGGGGAACCGCGATTGTCACAAGATTTGGACGTGTGGTTGGACATCCTGCTTAAGCGAAAAGAAGGGAGACGAGTGAGAGGCTTGTGTGCTGCCGAACATAGCAGAGTTTTCGTAGTGGAGAAAGGCGCGGGAGGCAGCAGTTGCTAGTGCACGCCGTCTCTTTCCGTGTCGCGCCCTCTTGAAGTTCAGATCCCGGCGAACTTCGCGGTTTGGCCTGTGCGTCCTACCGGCCTCCAAGCTTCGAGTGCTGAGCGGAGTCGGAAACGGTCCTGCTACCAATTACGCCTGGACTCAATGACTGCTGCCATCAAAACCTGCGGTCGGCTGTGGAACCCCGGGTTTTTTCCTCGTGCGCCTTGGTCGAACACCGTCTTGCGTTTGGACTCGGAGTTGCTCCAATGTTTCTCTCTGTCTCTCTTTCTTGCGTCCTCCTGAAGTTCGGATCCCGGTGAACTTCAGGAGTCGCCTGTCTATTGCCACAAACGGTGGTCTTCCGGATCCCTCGTGGATTCCGGCAACAGCCAGAGTCGAAGGACCTACGAAATGTTGACACGGCTGTCGCTTTCGAGCTTGGGTTCATCCAGTGCCAAGCTGTGCATAACCCGAGATCGGAAATCAGAAGTAGTTCGGATTAGGGTGGACTTCTCCATTTCAACCAGCCTCTCATTCCGGTGTGGCTTTCCTGGGTCGGGTTTGAGTTAAACAACCTTAGACTTGTGGATCGTGTGTCTCAGATGCCGTTTCTGCCTGTCACATCGTCCTGAAGTTCAGATCCCGGCGAACTTCACGTTTCGAGAGGTGCGTTGCTTTGTCGTGAGTCTTCGTGGTTCCGGGTGGGTTGCACAACCCGCCCGGCAACGGTTCCGTAGTGCGTTTGGTCGAGCACGGTTCTGGGACGCTGGCTGCATGGCTGCCTCTCTGTTCTAGTTTGGGTCCCAGCGAGCTTCGGCTGTTGGACTGTCGGGGGTTCCGAGTGCCACGCGGGAAACACTACCCCGTCGAGCGCGAGCTTCGAACATGATCGCCAGTTGATTCCTGCGAAAAATTCCTGAAATCTACTTCCGCCGTCTCTGTCTCACGCACCGTCCTTTAGTTCAGATCCCGACGGACTTCGCGATTTTCACTGTACGTTTGTCTGTCTTTGTTCTTCGGGGTGCCCCGTGTGCCGCATAAACAGCGCGTGATCCCATGCGCACTGCGAGTTTTCACTTGCTTCTCTCTCTCTGTCTACCTCTCGGTCTCTTGCCCACTTGAAGTTCGGATCCCGGTGGACTACCCCTTCTCACCGTTCCGGATTTGGGTGCCCGGGTGTCTTTGTGTGCGGCTTTCGCTGCGCTACAGCCTGCGTTGACATGCGGCAGCGAGTGTTCTTTTTCTCCTGTGTTTTGACACACCTTGACTTCATGGTGTGCTGTTCGATTTGCGTTGACGTTCGCTGACAGTATGTCTTCTACCAAGGGCGAGGTGGAGCCAACAGGGACCTCCGGAAAGGAATCACGAAAAGATTCCACGAGGCGGTCGTCTACTGCCACGCATGGGTGGTCGAACCATTCGAGGTCGAAATGGTTCATCGACTGGTGCTGTGGAGACGCTTCCAACCCCACTGCGCAGCCATGTGGTCCTGTCATCTTCATCGATGACAACAGAAGGCGTAGTGTTTGGTGCCGTCTTGCGGTAGGAGGACGCAAAGGGGGGCCGGCGATATTTCTATATGCAGAAAGTTTATGGTGCCAAGGGCAACGTCATTGCCAATTCGAAAGGGATGTTCTTGGACCTCGAATTGTATGAGGGGTTCGGAGCAGGTGCTGTGAACACCCCGTTCTACAGAGTACTCGTTCTCGAGGGCGGTTTTGTTTTGGCGCGTGAATTTTTCGACATGTTGGAGGACAAAAACATCGCTCTAGACGTCCCTTGCGACGTCAACCCATCCCTGGAGTTGTCGTTGCTGTTGAAGCTGTGCAGCGGTTGCGAGTCAAGCGGGGCAGCGGGGAAGGGCGGTGATCTAGGTTCTGGTCCCGCCACTCAACTGCACCGTGGCGAGAGCCGAGGTCAGTTCGACGACAGTGAGGATGAGGGGACTGCTCCGCCGTTGAGTGACACGCTGCGGTCTGTGTTGTCTATTCCTGGGGTTCAGACTGATGCTCCGGTTCAGCGGAAGAGTACGGGGCCTACAGTACAGGTGGCGGCCTATTCGGAGGTTGACTTGGAGGCGAGCGAGGGACAGGGTGTGGAGGAGGTGGAGGCGGGAGGCCTGGGATCGCAAGGAGCTCCGCAAAAGAGGAGGGGGGATCGTCCAGACGAGTTCGCCGGTTCTACGAAGAAGTTAAAGAGCAAAGCCCCTAGGACTGCGGGGGAGAAACGCAAGGGGACCGACGGGGAGCAGGGCCGACAGGTTGCCAAACGACCGTCTTCGAGACAGAAGCAGCCTGAGTCTGGACCGTCTTCTCCACCAACAACAAGGACTCCCATCGACGTCGACGCCGGGTACTTCCTCGAGTACAAAGACGACGTTCGGACAAAACGGGAGTTCGACATTAGCCCTGCGCAGGTCGTCGACCTCGGGGACTGGGAGGACTTGTACAACCAACGGTCCCTGGATCCCGTGCTCATGGAAGGGATCAAAGAAGCGATGCGGTTGGCATTCGAAAACAAAGCGAAGTCTTACGATTTCCCAACCCTGAAACTGGCGCCGCTGGGGCTTGATAAACCGACTCCAGGGACCAAGGCAGAACGTTTGAGGCCGGAGGATTGGAGGGATGAGCTGGTGGGATAATACTACTACTACGCGGTGTGTGGGCAGCACAACGCGACTGCAGCGAGGTCGCTGCTCGGCAACGAGGTGACCAAGAAATACAATTTCGAGCGGTGGCCTGCACGAATGGTCTACTTTTCGGACGACGACTTCTTGTCAGTTCCCAGGACAACAAGAAGGACCTGAAGGCGCCCCCACGACAGCTGACGCTGTCAATAAGGGACATTAGGTGGCAGTGGAAGCGCGCCGGTTGCCCGCGTGCTGTTATGGGGAACCCCATCGGAAAACAAGATCAAGTCCGGAAGTGCCGTGAATTCTGTAATGTGGCACTCAATATGACACCGCACAACAACTTGTGTATTCTCGCAGATCAGCAGGGCGAGGAGGCCATCAGGAAACAAGGCGCTGCCCTGCGTTCCTATTTCCCGTTGGCAATGGCAGGGGAGAACGTTTGGAAACTGGCCGTCGAGTTTTTCGAGAAATGGGAGACAGGCAGATTGCTCGGACACGACACTGCAAAGTGGATCATGCAGAAGAAGAAAGTCAAAAACGTGAAGCCTGGGGTTGCATACATCCATAATGACAAGCTGGACAGGAAGGATATCGTGTACAACGTCCCTGCGGACTCGCCGACAAAGAAAGGCAAAAAGAAGAAAGAGGAGGGCGAGTGGTTCGTGCAAGTGCCAGAGCCGGATGCGCATTGTTGGAAAACGATGGAGTCGCTGACAGACAACAAGAAGTGTCGCGTCCTAAAGAAGGTGCTCGCTTGCGAGGTGGTTTGGGTACAAGCCGGCTCCCCAGCGTTGGCGAAGCTCAGAAAGCTGAGCGTCCAGGAGGTGGTGAATTTGGTGAAGTGCGACCGGGTGCTGGTGGGTCTGTGGAACTACTACCAGTTCAAGCACGACAAAAGGCCGGACGAGGATTGGAGCCAGAGGTTCCCGTTCCTGAAATCAAGGTCCGCAATTTTCATACAGTTTGAGAGTCGTGGTTTGGATGCTGAGTTGTGGGACGGGGGCACGAAATACGTCACTGACTCCTCGCTGTTCAAGGACTGCCCGCCCTACATGGGCTGCACCGACGACAGATCGATCGAGGCGACGGAGAAGCTGGCCGGTCACAAGAAGTTGTCCGTTGACTGGAGGAATCAGGTCCTGTCCGTGTTGTTTGGCAGTAGACTGAAGAGTCGAGAGATCGCGCTCGCCAAAGGCATTGTGCACATAAAATGGAATGACACGTGTGACGTGACATCCATCGCGCCATTCGGCAACGACCCCTTGGAGGCAGACATAAGGAGTGCGGAGGTGAAGGAGGCAATGGTTGCCACAAAGAGTCACACGTTCGTCCTCGATCTGTGTGAACCGGTCGACCTGAAGCTTTGGAAACCGCAAGCGTTCGACACTCTGAATTCCCAACTCCGGATGTGGTGTCCGTCGCATTGGACGCTCGTTGTTTTTGTCCCGCGGCAGCAGAACCTCTCCTTTCTGGCCAGCATGAACCATCTTTCTTTCGTCAAGCTGCTGAAAGGGAAGTGGGTGAGGAGGAGTCAACAGAAGAAAAGCTTCCCCATCGGGAACAATTTGTACACGGAAGACGACCAGATGTACATACTCTTCAAAGGCGATGATTTGCGGGCCAACACGTCCGTCGTCTACGAGGGGAAACTGTCGGCAGGCGCCGCTGCTGCAGTTTGGGTACCATAGAAGGTAACGCAAATGGATGCGTCCGACATCCCGTTCAACGCTTGTGATTGGTCGCATACCTTGCCTGCACGTCGGGGCATTGTGTACGGGGACATGGAACGCAACCCCGCCCAATTCGTTCAGCTTCTCGAATCCATCACCAAGAAGGAGGAGGGTGTCATCTTCCTCTGGAAGCCACACGCGCGGTCAGTCTGGGAAGTACTGAAGGCAGGACGACACGTCATCACGATGGAAGGGAACTCCGAGCTCTTGCAATTTACAATTGATCTCGTCAAGAGCGAGGTCAATTCGGGTGCCCACAATTACGAGTTCATGGTCGTCACCGAGACTCGGGCTCGCGCGTGGAACAACAAGACGGACATGTGGTTCAAGTTGAGTGCGAGGAAGCGAAACAAGATATACGACTTCTTGTTCCTGCAAATGCGGCCGAAGAGAGACACCGATGCCGAGTACGTGCGCCGCAAGGACCACATGTTCACGTTGCTCGACAACTACTACGGCGCCCCCCGCATGAACGCGAAGACCTTCCTCGAGCGGTTGCGGTCCCTTTACTTCGTGGAGTCAGAGGAGGAGCTGACGTTCGGCAGTTACTCCTCCTTGATCTCCACGGAAAACGAGGAGACCACCGGCATCGAGTTCAACGCGACCGCGGACGAGGAGGGCAGCAACACTGAAAGCCTCGACCTGCAGTACGACCAACATTCTGCGCAGCACGCTACAGGGTAATCCTTGGCAGGTCCATCGACAAGCCCAACGTCCCTCGTGTCACCGATGGCGAAACCGGCGCCTGGCACTACCCCGATGAAGTTGCTGCAGAGAATGCAAGCTCTGGCCTCCGGCCATCGCTCACTGCGTCCCAGGTCTGACATCCCGCCCGATCATCTGTCTTGGACGAATGCCAATATTCACTTCCTGCGTGAGCCTCAAAGTCGTTCCACGGAGGCGGACTGGGGCCATGACATGATTTGGCATCCAGGAGTCATCCAGCCGGCGATCCAAAAGGGTGAGTGGATCATGGCGGTTGCTGTCCCGGACGGAGGATGGATGCCACTCCCTCGCGGGTCGAAGTATGACTTCCTTGACGTCGCTAGAATTGCGGTCCTCTAGAAAGTGAGGGTCGAGAATGGCTCTTTCGCACCCGAAGACGTATCAGTCATTTCCATAGCCGGGCGATTGTTCGTTGAACCTCAGGACAAGGGCTGGTTGGAGCTGACGGAGGACTACTACCACCTCGACACGAGCCCCTCGAAAGGAAGGGTGGACTGGAAAATCCCCCCTCCCAATGGGACGCATGTAAGTACAGGGTCCCAGGGACCGGACGGTGGGGAGAACGAGGGCGACAACAAGAGGGCGACACCACGACAGCGGAAGGCAGCGGCGGGGTGGAGGCCAGAGCTTGCATTCTCGGGCGTCAGCAGTCTACCGGTCCCGGTCCGGAATGCTCGGCACAGTCCGAGGACGTGCCTTGTTCATCCGCCAGCTCGGTGATGGCGGCCTTGGTTGCTCTCCGTGCCGGCTCGGTCGAAACTTTCAAGTCCGCCGGGATCCAAACTTCAATGCTAGCAGAGTGGACAGAGAGGACGGACGCGCAGAGCTGGTCAGGACCGGGGGTGGCGAGTCGTCATCCCAAAATAGACAGCGGTGCGGTGAGGGACGGGACTTCGCCGCCTGCGGGGGATCGCCAACCGCTTCGGTCGGAGCAAGAGGGTGCGTGTGGAGGGCCCGGTGAAAGGGAGACGGCGAAGTTCGCCGGGATCCAGGCAAGGAGTGCGGAGGGCCCGGCGACAGGGAGACAGCGAAGTTCGCCGGGATCCGAACTTCTTCAGGCAAGGCGTGTGGAGGGCCCAGCGACAGGGAGTCGGCGAAGTTCGCCGGGATCCGAACATCTTCAGGCAAGGGGGGCCAACCAGGGATATTGGTGCAGGCGGGAGGGGCTGCGTGCGGCGGGCGGAAAGCGCATTCATCGAAAATCGACACGGGTTCGGGCGAAGTGGCTGCATTGCATGCAAGGGAAGAAGGCAGGGTGATGGACAAAGAGAAGTGGAGGAAGGAGACACAGGGGAGGAATTGGAGGAAGGAGGGGAGGAAGGGGAGGAAGAAGAGGATGAAGGAGAGAAAGGGGAAGAAACGGAGTTGGCTGGGTTGCTCGGAGGGCAGGAGGGGGAAAAAGGTGAACTCGATACAGGAGACGACGAACGAACTTTCGACGACGACGATGACAGGTTTGGGGAGTCTTCTGATGGATTCGGGCAGTTGTACGGAGAACACCGCGAGGAAGACGAGGACGACGATGACATGGCACTGGGTATGGAGACACAGGTGGTCACAAGCCTTTCGGCAGAACGTGATGACTATGAGGTCCAAGCAATGACGTCTGTGGTCGATCTCCAACACCGGTTCAACGAAGCTCGTGTAGTAGTCAGCCTCACTAAGCCGAGTGTGCGTATTGACATCGAAGAAGTTATCGACGGCATCCTGGGCGACCACCACATGTCCGCGCAGCCGTCCTCGACGCCTAGTGTCGACGACCCTCTCGACGTCAAACCTTCCGGGGGATCTGTCGTCGATTTCTCGCCAACGAGCTCTCCGATGCTGCCGCCGACCATCGCCGGCGGAGGAGAAGGTGGGATTAGGGGACGACAAGATGTCACATTCCCGAAAAAAACTACTGCCGACACTCGAGCTCTCGACGTGCTGGCCTTGCCCGCGCCAACTTCGCCGATTAAGGAGCGGAGAGACAAACCAGCTGGTAAGCAGTGACAAACGCCACTCTGTCTGCGCGCCATTGACCGCAGTGTCTGTCAATGCGCACGAGGCAAAAACATGTGTGTTTTTGTTGAAGCATTCCCTCACATAATGGAAGGATGGTGTTTCTCTTTCGGAATGAGTGGTGGTTTTAGTCCGCCAGGATCCGCACTGCCAAGGCCGCTGCGTAACGCGGTTACTCTTCTGGTGCCTCGATTGGGAAAAGTCCGCCGGGATCCTGACTTCGGAAATGTTTGGCCTCCGGGTTTGTGGCTTGTTGAGGTTCCCTTCTGAAGGGCGGGGGTGTCGAGGTCGAAGGCACTGCTCCTTTTGTTTTCCAGCGGGACCTGCACGGAAGTATTCTCTATTTTTCTCATGGCTTAACGGGGCTCTGTAAATAGATAGGTCCTGTGTCTTCTACATTTCGTGGTTCTTGAGTTGTCGTTTTCTTCGGGTTCGTCTTGGATTACGTGAGTTCATTTTTCGTTTTCTCTTCCTTCGGTTACACAGGGGTTGGGTCATCTCCCTGTTTTGGAAAAGTCCGCTGGGATCCGGACTTCAGAGATGTTTGCCTTCCCCTTCTGTGACTTGATGTGCTTTTCCCTTCTGAAGGGCGGGGGTGTCGAGCTCGAGTGCACTGCTCGTTTTGTTTTGCAACGTGGCTCGTGCGGAAGTTCTCTCTCTCGCACTCTCATGGCATGACGGGGTTTTGTAATTGCATGGGTCCTGCGTCTTTTAGATTTCGTGGTCCTTTAATTGTCGTTTCGTCGAGTTCTTCTTCGGAAACATGTATTCACTTTCCGTTTTGTCTTTCTTCAGGTGTACAGGGGTAGGGTCGTCTTGAACACGGAGGCCCTCTAAATATCCGGCATACATATTGCATACAGTCTTGGGGTTGACGACAAAACACAAAGACATGTTAAAGGCGTCAGAGGTTGATGTCGAAATCGGGAAGAAGGAGCATGCCATTGCCATTAAGGAGTGTCTTTCCCTTCTGCCCCCAGAGAAAGGCACATATCCACGATCTGTGACTAGGGGTCAGGCCATGTATGAGAAATTCTTAGCTACTCGTTATGCGATGAAGGAGAATCCTTAGTGTTCTGTTTCTCACTTTCCCCCCTGTCCTTCGCTCGATGTTGTGCAGTGCGGGCCACGACACCTGGAACAGCAGTGACTGCGATTGGAAGCTTGCAGGTTTTGGACGACATTGAACGAGGCTTGGTGCCACCTGACACAGTACTCTCGACCCTCCACAATGGTCAGTTGCGAATTGCAGTGAAGGATATTCTCACCCTCTCACTTACCGACGACAGGGTGAATAATGAGGTGGTCAACTTCTACATGGCGCTATTAGGAACGACCACATATGGGACAAGTGACATCCCGCCTGGCCTTCGAGTCTTCGCCTTTAATTCTTTCTTCTTCAGTAAAATGCAACTTCAAGGGCACGGCGGGGTGGAAAGATGGGCTAAAAACGTGGATCTGCTTGAATATGATATTATATTTGTTCCAGTCCTCAAAGATAATGATCACAGGATCCTCCTTTCCGTGAGCTTGAGAGATAATGTTCTTGAGATTTTTTGATTCTTTTCCTTGCGTTGTAGTCAATTCTAGTTTTTACCTTAGTGTTTTCGAGTAGATCGTACACTATTTGGAATGTCAAACATCACATAGGCGCTCGTGCAGGCGCTGGAAGTCGGTGGCAGCAGATGTTGTTATAGTGGGAGTTCCAAGACAAGTGGATAAAGTTAGTTGCGGGGTGTTTATGTTGATGTTTGCGACACTGTTGCAACGTGGCAATCAACCGCCTTTCAGGTTCTCTTGTAAAAATATTCTGTATTTTAGACGACAACTGACATCATGTGTCTTGGAATGTCGTTGTCTTTGATGGATTCGATTGATTTGCAAACTTCTGTTTCAGAATATTTCATATTTTAACTGTCGCTTTCACAACCACATTACTTTCTTTCAGTGTTGCGGGTTTGAGTTGTCTTTGGTATGTTGACTGCCAGTTTGGTGTCGCGTATTGCCTTTGGAATCTCTATCAGGTCCGGCTCGTCGGTCGTGTCATTACATTGACCTGCTCGTCTGTCGTGTCATTACATTCATCTCGTTGCAAATTGTGTCCAGGTCATCCAAGGTTGTGCATATAATTCACCTCGAAATGATATTCGTGTGTGTGGTGCGACATGACGAATTGGAGTGTGGACGCAAGACAAATCTCGGTGAGTGTGTGGGTGTGAGGTTCGTTATGCAAAGAGTGAAAGACCAGTGACATCACGTGTCTTGTGTGCATAGACAATCATGTACTTGTGACCGCCTGAATTACATGTGACCAACAATTTTGCATTATTGACCGGGAAAAATAAATTGTATGTCAAAAATAACAGTTACTGTTTGTACTTTTAAAGAAGTCTGAATCTCTACAACATCCAGACAACCGCCTCGGACGAGATGATAGCCATGCATGTACAACTCACGCATAAAAGAAATAAATAGTATTAACCAACAAGGATTCAATCATGACAACTGGCTCATCACATTCACAAACTTGAAGTTTGACAAGTGTGGTTCCCGACACACTATCGCACAGGCATTACGGATGGGTGTGCCTGTCGCTACTCTACGTCTTTTAATATAATTATCCAACGAGGATGTAATCATGAAACATTGGGAGCCACACTATTACACAGGTATCCCGGATGGGCGTGCCTGTCGCTATTCTACGTCTTCTAATATAATTATCCAACGAGGATGCAATCATGACACATTGCTCGTCACAATTATGGAATTGAAGTTTAACAAATACGGATCCCAACACACTTCCGCACAGGGTTCCCTGATGCGCGTGCCTGTCGTTATTCGTTTATGAAGTTTAACAAGTGCAGATCCCGACACACTTCGGCACAAGATTCACGGCACATTTCTGAAGTTCAACAAGTAAGGCTCCCAGCACACTTCCGCACAGGGTTCCCTGATGGGCGTGCCTATCGTTATTCGTTTATGAAGTTTAACAAGTACAGATCCCAGCACACTTCTGCACAGGATTCCCAACAGTGCCATGTTTTTGAAGTTCAGCAAGTAACGATCCCGACACACTTCCACACAAGGTTACCGTGCGGCGTGCCTAACATGTACGGGTTAAAACACGCTTCCTTATTTCGGATATCATTTATAAAGTTTCACAAGTACGGATCTCAGCACACTTCTGCATGTGCTTAAGCCGTGGATGGGCGTGCCTACGTTGCTTGGAATGCAGCCAAAAATGAATTCGTCAGAAAGAGGACACAGTATAGTGTCCTATTTTAACGAATAACATGTTCAGCGGTGAAGACCCCCCTGGCCCCCTGCCTAGGGGTCAGCGCGTCAGGCAACCAGGGTGGTTGATCAAAATCTCTGTCAACCCTTGATTAATCCAACATCATTTCTGCTGCAGCAACAGGCTGCCAACATCTTGAAGGCCAAGATCGAGTGAATCTCGGTGATCTTGTTGCTCTTGGCCAACCAAGAGTTTGGTATCATCACTCCCCACTAGTGCATGACAACACACGTGTGGTTATGTGTCCATCGCAATTAAGTCAGACCTTGTTTGACTTGCTCATCTTCATCTTCTACTTCCTTTCTCATTTTTTTATTTATTTTCTTTTTATTTTTATTATTTTGAAATCTCGATTTTTTTTATTTTTTTTTTCTGCGACATCTCTAGATCTAGTAGGACTTTGTTATTTTCGCTATCGGCGCACATTTTAACCCCGTGGGGATAACGAAGTGTTGCCGAAATTTTATTTTTTCTCCCCACTCTCTACATCTTACTTTGTCATATCCTTGCCGGCACACCTCCACCCCATGGGGGTAACGAAATATTGCCGAAAGTTTTAAAAAATTCAACACTTAATCTCTCTTCACTCTCCACCTTGTCATTTATTTATTTACTTATTTTTTTTTTATTTTTTTTTTGAAATTTATAATTTGCGGCATTTTGAACCTTTGTGTGCTTATCTTAATCTCTCCTTCCTCTTGGCACATTCTTTACCCCATGGGGAGTAAGGAAATGCTGCCGAAAATTCCAAAAACATAAATAATTATTTCTCTCTTCACATTTTGCTTATTTATTTCATTAATTATTTTTATTATATATTTTATTTTATTTTTCTCTTGAAATTTTATTGTTTATTTATTTTTCTCTCCCCCTCCCCTCCATGGTTGTTATTTTCTTTTCTTGGTTAGGTTATCGATACCCTACCCTAACCACTAAAACTCCGGTTAGGGTTTTCTTAGGTTTTTTCTAAGGTTTAGGGTTTTCCTAACCCGCCTACTCCCCAATTACCCCTTCTCCCAACTTCCCCTTCCCATTCGGGCACCCTGGACCCGAACCATCCTTCCCTCTTTGACAGCGCCCGCGCTGGACTCGCTAGCGCCGCTCGTCTCTTTTTACCGCTGACCCCCCCCTACGCCCTCCGCTCACGCGGCCTTCCTCTAGCCCCCTCCAGTCCGGCCCGTCACCTCCCCATGGTCGACGACGTGTCACAAGCCGCTGATGCGACGCCGACCTCGGCACGGGGCTTCATAACCGTGCAGGCGGACCAGGGCCATCTGCCCCAAAGGGTTTCCCCCCCCCCTTCTCATCTCCCTCCTCGCGCGCATCCAGGCGCAACGGGCGAACCTTGCGCCCTTAGAGGCACAGATGGCGACTCTTACCGCTAGCATGCGGCAATTCCAGGACGTTGTCTGTCCGTCCTCTCCCAACTCTCTCTCTTCTCATGTCCGGGTCCCCCGTCCTCCGACATGATGGCCACGGTGGAGGTTCATCCTCCGCTGCCCCCGACCCGTCCATCCTGGTGACTGTCCATGCTCCTAGCGCGACGGCCGCCACGGGCCAAACCTTCCCTCACTCTACGGATGCACCCGCCCAAATTCCGATCACTACGACCACGAGACCATAGCCCTTTGCCGCGGTCTCAACTTTTTCGGGTGCCTTGCTCCTCCCTCCCCTTCGCACAACCGCAGCACCATCTGGCTTTCCCCCTTATGGGATGCTCGCGGCGCTCGTGTGTCTACTTCCCCTACTACTCCTCGCTCGATCTATGTCCGACGTCTTGAGGCCGACCTGGCCCAGATCCGGGTCGACCTCGTCCTCTTACGCCTTCAACTACCCTTACCCTCACAGGTGGCCGCGCCTTTGGGCACACCCCCTTCTTCCTCTACTCTTGCATCCATGGAGGCTCGCTTCCCTTGCCCTTCACCCCCTCCACCCCCATCCTACCTCATTCCTACTCCATCGGTTGCTGCGGCCTTTTCTACCGTAGTTCCCGCGCAGCTTGCCGCTAGTCCCCCCGCAGCTCCACCATGCGCCCCAGATATATACAGTCAGTTGCGCCCTCTTCTCCAGGACGTGTGCCGACTTACTTGGTCGTAGCGCAGGCCTCTGCTTCTCGATCTCCTCGCCGCCAAAACAATGGTGCACCACTCGTCCGCTTAACGGACATTGCGTTGTATGACGGTACAAGGATACGTGTGTCTGAGTGGTTGCAGTCTGCCACCCGGACGCTCCAGCTCATGGACGTTTCACTCGACAAGTCGGTGGTTCACCTCTCCACGCACTTGCGTGGTGGTCCTTTTGACACCTAAGAGGATTTCTACACTTTGTCCCTTTGTGAGGGTCAGACCACGACCTTCATGGATTTCTAGGTCGGATTGCTTCGGAGCCTGACACGACGTGACTAACGCCTTCGAGCGTGTCGTCAGTACACGCTGGTCCGGCTATGGTGGCGCTGTCGACCCGAACCGCCACCATTAGGTCTTTTAAGATGCCCACCTCATTTACGATGTGGTGTTCCTCCCCAAGGTTGCCCTCATCGATCGCTTATTGGTTAGACTTCCCCTTGAGTACCGCTCCGAGTTATGATAGTATGACTTCACATCAGCCCCGCATGCTTAAGAGGCCGTCAAGACCATCAACGGATGCGGTCCCGTCTTCAACCCACTTCCTTCTCCCAGCCTCAGCGCACTGGTTACGCTCCCTCCTTCTCTCACGGCAATTCCCAGCGTCGTTCCCCTTTCCACGGTCGTCCCCGTTGTTCCGTGCAGCAGGGCCGCCACTTCTCACGCAACTTCAGCGCGCTCTACTATGGTGAGCATGACGTTGTTGCCCCGCTGTCGCCTGAGGGTGACCACAACGACGACCTCAACCTCTCCGAGGCCGTCCACTACCACCTAGAGGACTCTACCCTCCCTATAGCGGAGCGTCTCCAGCTCGCCCTCTCCACCATCTCTCAGGCACGCATCCGCTCTGGTCACGCTGGTGCGTCACCCCCCGAGGTTCCTCAGCAGGACCTCCCTCAGGGCTTTATCCCTCCTCGCGGTGTATTTTCAATTGAGGAGCGCGATGCCATTTTGGATTGGCGTGGGTGTTTGCGCTGCTGCCAGCATGGTCATACCTCCTCGCAGCGCCCTTATACCGCCGCCCTCGACCGCCACTGAGCTTTCCTGCGAGCGTTGTGATCAGTCCCCCCCCGATGCCTCGGATCCCCACAGCGCCTCCTAGCCACGGTGCAATGTACACATGCGCCCCCCTTAGTAGTAGTCGGCTTCCCGACATCTCCATCGCAGTTTGCCCCTCTCGCTACTAGAGTTGAGGTATTGCAGGACCCGATAGAGTGGACTCATCCCTCTGTCGTGGTACCGTCTGCGCCTCCGCAGACCACAGTCTCCCCTCCTACCTCTCCGCGATTACAGACGCGTCGAGCACTTCGCTCAGCCGGTTGCAGCGAGCAGCTTGCGGCCCGGGAGGACGTTGTGTCCTCCCTTCCGGACTGGAGCATGCTCCAGGCTCGTCAAAGGTGACTCACCCTCCATGTCGATGCACTGCGTCGCCTTCTCGCCATCCTCTTTAACCCTGATCGCACCCTCCTGATCATTCCACTATGACTCGGGACCTCCACGAGGGTGTACTTAGCGCTGTGAAATTCTGGTTCTCAGAGCGACTTCATTCACCCACGTGTGGTGAAGGAACCACGCTTACCCATGATAGGGTCTCTGACTCCCATCTCCGTCACCCTAGGAGATGACAAGACTCAACGATTCTTCGATCAGACAGTCACCAACCTTTCTTTCTTCCTCACTCTAAGGCCAACAAATCGTCCCCCGGCGTCTCATCACCACCGCTCCTCTTTACATTTGGATGTGATGGAGACGGGGTACGATTTCATTATTGGTACTCCGTGGTCTCGTAGGTTTCGTAGCATCGAGGCCGATTGAGCGACCAACACTCTCGTTCTCTTATTGAAGTGTGGACAGACGTATTGCGTACCTTTTATTGGTACCACTGGGACACCACGCCCCTCCTCCCCCGGAGCCTTCCGTGCTCATACCAGCTCCTTTTATCACCGTCACCTCGCCTCGGCAGTTCGCCCACTTTATCCGATAGGACAACGTCACCTTCTTTACAGTAAACGTTACAGATCTCTTGCAGTATGATCCACCATATCCAGACGCCGAGCTTATCTCTCAGGAGCCAGATCGTCCTATCGCCATGACTTTCATCTCTACTTCCCTTCCTCCGCCATCTGTTGAGTACGCCTCGTCATCGGATGCCGACGCTGACGATGAGGAACTCGCACGCTATATGGTCGACCTGGAGCCCACACTTCGTGAACTCATTCGAGAGTACCACGACGTTTTCCCATCACCGTTCTCGTGCGTCAGCATCCTTCCGATGCGCGACGTTGAGCACTCCATCTAGCTTATTCTTGACTATTGTGTTCACCACCAGGCACCCTAGAGACTCTCGATCCCCGAGGCCACTGAACATCAGTTTGAGGAGCTCCATAGACTGGGTCTCATTAAACTCAACAACTCCCCGTGGGGTGCACCCATCCTCTTTGCTCGCAAAGCGGATGGAACTCCCCATCTCTGCATCGATTATTGTGTCCTTAACCACTACACGGTTAAGAACAGGTACCCCATACCTTGTGCCGATGAGTTGTTAGACCGCCTAGCTGGAAACCGCTTCTTTACGACGATTGATCTTTGTAGCGGTTACCATCAGATCTGCGTCGCTCCGGAGGACCAAATGAAGATCGCCTTTCAGTCACGCTTCGGCCACTACGAATTAAGGGTGATGTCATTCAGCCTCACCAATGCACACGCCAACTTCCAGAGGGTCATGAGGGATATCTTTAGGGACATCCTTGAAAAATGCGTTCTCGTATACATAGAGGATATCTTGGTCTACAATTGTACCTTAGGAGACCAACTTAGACACCTCCACGATGTCCTACAGTGCTTACGAAGCATGGATTCTATACCAAGCTCAGTAAGTGTCAGTTTGCCCAGTACAAAGTGGACTTTCTAGGACACTACGTGTCTGACCAGGGTCTTCACATGGACGATGCGAAAATCACTGCTATTGCGGAGTGACCCGTCCCCACATCTGCCAACCAGCTTCGTGGCTTCCTAGGCCTTACTAGCGACTAGGTATTTCATCCGCGCCCTCTAGAAGGCGGTGACATGTGCACCAGAAGAACCCGCCATGGTCTTGGACACCCGTCCACGAGGACGCCTTGCGCGCCCTCAAGAAGGCAGTGACATGTGCACCGCTTGTTCACCTACCGGATTTTGATCGCCCTTTTATCCTTTCCACCAATGTGTCAGACTTTGTTGTAGCAGGAGTGCTTTCTCATATTTTTCTCTCCTTCCCTGATTCCTCTCATCCCGCATCCCTCACTTCCCACCTCCTACCCCTACCACTACTTCTCACCTGACGCCTACTCGTCGAGCTACTGATGAGCCTTCTATTGACTATTCTTCTACCATCGTCGTGGACGACACTGTCGAGTCTTGCTCAGGTGATTGTCTGATAGCCTTTTACTCCTGTCAGCTCCTGCCCGCCGAGATAAACTACATTGCAGATGAACGTGAACTTCTCGCAGTAGTTTATGCCATTCGGCAATGGTGTCAATACCTGCACGGGGCAACATTCATGGTATGCACAGACAACTCTCTTGTCCAGTTTTTTCTGACAAAGCCGAAACTCACACCTCGACAGACTCGCTGGTGGCGCGACCTATCCGAGTTTAGCTTCATCACTGAGCACATAAAGGGTGAGACCAATCGGGTTGTAGATGCCTTATGCCGACGCCCTGACCATAATCTGGAGCAGATCCAACTCGCTGCCATCTCGGCCACCACCGTCCACCACTCGGTGACCGACGAGTTTTGCACTCAGTACCGCCACTGCCCCGACTATCGCGACATCCATGCGACCCTTCAGAGTGGCAAGATCGTCCCGAACTACTCTCACGGCGACAACGGTCTTGTGTACTGGCACGGTTCAAAGAGCACCAGAGAGCCCCGTATTTTTATTCCCTCCATAGGACAGCTACATGTCCGGGCAGTAGCAGAGTTCCATGATCAGGTAGTCGCCGGCTATGTTGCACGCCCGGCCGTGGCCGAGGGGGGGAGATCGGCCGCGACCTCGACCGACGACCAAATCGGCCAGGTTCGGCCTCGGCCGACCAGCCAAGTTCGGTGCAAGATTTTTATTTTTTTTTCTAACGTGTAGGTGTGTACGGCTAAAAAAACCCTACACGCCCCTATTTGTTTTGGGGGCATTGTTGTTTTCTATTGCGAAAAAAAAAAAAAAAACAGAAAAAAAAAAGAAAAAAAAAAACCCTTCGAAACCCCGCGCAAGTATGTGTGTGTGTGTGTGTGTGTGTGTGTGTGTG